>BGPT01000826.1:190820-236440 GCA_003297045.1 Symbiodinium sp. clade C Y103 | reverse complement strand
GTGCAGATGTGAAGATATGCAGATGTGAAGATATGAAAATGTAATAATGCAGATCTCTTTTTACGAAAAACCCTTCGCAGACGCTCTCGGGAAAAAAACGTCATTTTGGGGAATGAACATCCAATTTTGAAGGTTAAACTATGTTAACATCCATTAAAATTGTCAGATTTCCGTCATGAACCCATCTGGTGATGTTTTTTTATCGGTTATAACCACCATACACCCAACAATCCCCAAGAATCCCCATTATCTGCAATCCCCATTAATCACCACTAATCATCACAGTATATACCAGGTATACCATTAAACCCCCATCAATTAAACAGTCCATGAACTATCCCCATGAAAACCCCAGGAGGTTTACCCCATAAGATTAACTCAAATTAATCCCATGAGATCCCCAGAGACATCACCAACTTACTACCGAGTTTCCATGGTTGCGCCTGCCTCCCCTTCGCCCTTGGGAACTTCCCGCTCTCGGGGCAAAAGGCGGCGCGGCGACGGGGACGAAATCAGCCCAGATGCCAGAGGGAAACACAAGCCCTATAGCACATCTAGCCATCCACACACATGTACTGTACATGTATGTATATAGTACGTACCTAATCTAAACACCAGCGACCAATGTTAGTATGTACGTATATGTCAATAAATCTTATCACAATAGATTATACATAAATGCGGAGAGGGAGAGTACGTCGTACACCTACTGCTGCCCTTTTGAGGCTTGTGATAAGCCAGAAAAAGTCATAGGGGTCTACGGTGCGGTTTGCCACATTAATTGATTGCTTTCAAGAATGCGATGATGACTGTTTCACAAAGGGTGGCATGGAATCCTATATGTATGCACATATTTATATATATATATATAATGTATACATTATATATATATATGCACAACATTGTACAACTACATCATTGGTAAAGGATGGATGGGATCACCTGTGTTTGAGTTTGGGGGGCCACCAGACCTGCGGTTGGTCGCATGTTGTTGGGCGGGTGTAGATAGATGTCATCCAGCAAGCTTCTTTGCCTACTGGAAGCATGGCAGTAGCTTCAGGAAGCCTTGCAACAGCTGTCCACCCTAAGATGGGGGATACCTTGTCTTCAAGGCAATCACTGTATTTTGAAGAAGCTAAGTTTTTCCTTAAACAATGGCCAGATTAACATTGTAGTCACTGCAGCTAGCGAGCTTGGCGTCAATAACTTCGCCATTTTGAAAGGGTTGTCTCACCATGTTCTGGTGAAGTTGGAATCCCATCATTTAACATCTTCATTTTCCCACGTCTGTCTCTTGAGTGGCTCTAAATTCTGCCCCCTAATTACAGTAGTGTCTAAGAATGCATTCTGAACCATACCAAAGACCAGCTCTGGATGGAGTGCGTGCCCTTGGGCCTTCGCACGATGCTCTCAGTGCTTCTCAGCCCACTGAGCCTTGGCGAGGCCAACCATCAAACATCCCCGCAGGGTGGTACCCCTCCCAGTCACAAGTTGGCTTAAAAAATCCCCAGCAACTATAGATATGACCCCCCCCATGAACCCTAATATTGGAGTTATAAACCGTCATGGAGGCTCCACCTGATGCGGTTTCCACCAACGAACCACTTCTGGCGATCTTCAAGGTGCTTAGACAGCGCGTGAAATGATGAGCTGTTATTGCTTTTTTTGCCAGTAGTGGGTCTGAATTCTGATATATCATTGCATGGTTTAGTTTGATATGTTTGATATATATATATATATACTGGGGAAAAAATCTGGAGGACCCCACTTTCTTCAATTTACACCCATACTAGATCACAGTTATCATATATTTCATCTACCCGCGGGGGAACAGTGAACAACACCAAACCACCTCAGCTTGACTCTTGCAGCCTTTTCCTGCGCCACAGCAGCGTACCTGCCGCTCAAACGGAGATTTCCAAGCCTGTTGCACCGCCGCACCACTCTCAAATCGTCAGTGCTGTGCCTTGAAAAAGCCTCCGCGAGCCATTGCTTCGGCTGTGGTAACTAGGGAGTCATCCCGAAGTAGGTCAGAAATATTGACAACTTGAGGGAATATTTTGGTGGGGAAGCAAGCCATGTGCCTTTTCATCCAACTTGGACCTTCTAATACCAGAAACACACCAGTTTACTTGTAGCATCAAAATCTGCGAGTTGTCAGATGCTAGGAACTTCAGGGAGCCTGTAAGACCCTAAGAGCACCAATCTGTGGGCTGCCTGACCCTTTACACTGTACAAGGGGCACCACCTCCATCTGAACCGAGAAAAAATCGTTCAGAGTGGAGCCAATGTCTTTGGGGTCGGCACTGCCAGGCGCCAGCTTCAAAATCAGTGGCCCTGCTTCAAACGTCCGGGCCAATGACTGGTGGGTGATTTCAACTGAAAATCATCTGGGTCCCAGCTAGTTGATGAAGGATGGAGCACCAAAATCATCAAATGAAACATCTTGAAACCACCGAGCCAGTAATAATGCGGCTGGAACCGATCTGCTCCAGTACATCCCCAGCTGGCGCGATCCCGCTCAGTACATCAGGGCCAAGGGGACGGTGGGGGGCACCCAGCAATTCGCCAGAGGTTTCCTCGTCAAACGGGAGGATGACCATCCCCTTTTATGGGAAAATATGGGATGGTTTGACCATGGCACATATGGGTCCGTTCAAACATACGGCTGGTAATATTTGATACTCCAATTTATTGCCTTACTTCACAAAGGGCAAAATACGTTCATTCAGCAGCGAACTTTGGGGCACCCTGATTTCAGACAAATCCAAATGCCTTGACCGATCCAGGTTTCACTGGCTTGAGACGTCTGAAACAGGATCAATTTTCGCACAGGTGGGAGTAGTTCACTTCTTGCTGCCTACGCCCAGGTTGTTGCAGATTGTTGTATCCAGTCGCTAATGGAACCACCATTAGAACACGGAGAAACCTCTGCGACTGGGCCGGTCATCTGCCCGGCACTCGTAGGTCCATAGTAGTTCATAGCCATGTTTTGGTGCTATTCCAACCTATTTCAATATATCGACCCCTTGGTAAACGATAGAACATCTTGATGATCTTGTTTCCTCCATCATTTTCAGGTTTCCAACTGTTCCATCTTACTTGGGAGTTGCCGTGCTATATATTCAACCTCATTGACTATGTCTCTCTCTCACTCTCTCTATGTATGTATATGCATATGCATATATATGTATACTATATATATATATTAATACCGTTATAAACCCCAAGTGTTGAAGTTGTGCATGTAAACCAACTTACCTATGCAACTTTAAGTGGATAGGATAGCTCTATGGCTCCCCATTTTTGGTCGGGAATATACAGTAGATAGCCATAGCTCCCTTCACCGCTCCCAAGCACCATTTCAAGGTACGGGTTCAGCAAGTCTGTGAGGATCGCGTTCCTGCGCTGCACCTGCGGACCCACCAAAAACGGTAGAAAATTGATGTACCGCATACCCTCGGCCTCTGGAAATTTAACGGTTTGCTATGGCATGGCGTAACTACATGGCTCATTTGGTTCAATGATTTACGTATTGAAAGCTGTGGTTTTTCAATAGCAAACTCTGATAAATTACCAGAGGGTAGCTGACCAAAGGTGGGGATATCACTGGTACGAGTAGTAAAAATTGCAGAAATCGGTATAAACAACATTGTATACTATAAATAACCAATCAAAGATAGGGATAAACCTGGTAATACAGGTTAGTGACCGATTAGCAAAACAGGCTATGCAAAACATGTCGAAACAGACCGTCTTTCAACATTTGCAATGATACTCTCTTGGATTTGGGAACCTGTAATTTCTGGGCATAACATGACATAGCCATCTAGTCTATTGTGTATTTTGATGTGATTCAAGCATACTCAAGCAAATGGAGGGTCGGATGGTGACAGCCTCCCTTTCATGACATGTGCTTCTTCAGGAGAGCGTCCAAGAGCATCACTCATCAAGTGCGCCTGTTTAATGCCATGCAGTTCCCCAATTCTTCGCAAGTGGAACTCACCTGCGGAATCCGTCGGAAATTCGGCAATCGCCGATCGGCGCCTTATGCAGCCGACCTCTGTGAGACGGTGATGTTGACAAGTCCCGGCGGTGCCAGACATGACCAGCTGATTTTTTCAAATAGACTTTGATAGGCCATCCGCACAAAAGTATTAGATTTCATTGGATGGCCATCAGGCCAACAATCACTGATTCATTTTGAGATGGCTATATCATGCTATATCTTCAAAAGGAGCTCTTCACAAATCATGCACCGGGGTGGTTTACCCAGCCAGTTTGAAACCGGCACCCAGGTCCGGTACAGCGGGCATTGTCAACAAAGTGCCTATATGTGGCCAACCTTGCTGAGGTGCCAAAGGATACCAGAGGTACCGAGTTCATCTGAGCTGGAACTTTTGAGGTGGGTCCTCTTATGACCGGATTCAACCTGTTTTTTTCACTTGAAACACCACCAAAAAAAAGGGGCCATCATCTCTGGCTTCTACCCCTTTTTGCTGGCAAAACCGCTCTGATTGTTGCTATTTTGACAAAACTGCTCTGATTGTTGCTATTTTAGCACAACCGCTCCGATTGTTGCTAGTATCGGTCAGCAAAGTAGGCTTTTGTGCGGCAACAAAAGCCTCCTCAGGAGGCCCTGCCCTTGAAAATTGCCTGTTTCAGTCACCAGGGCTGCGTGCAAAGTTGCACAACTCTCCATCCATAGATCTGATGATGTGTTTCTCCCCCCGGTGGGAATCTGGCTATCTGAGCCGCGGTCAAGTACCTTCAAACCTGCCGATTGCTGAAACTTCGAAGTAGAACCAACGAAATAAGCCATTGAAAAATACCCTACCCCGTTCCATTTTACTGGTCGGGTACGAGGCATCCCGAGTACGGGTTAAATGTACATTAAACAAAAGCAAAAACAATCAGCCAGGCAGAAGTATGACACCCCTATAATGGCCCTATAATAACCAACCAACAAGGCTATTTGTGTTCGCTCAATGGCCTTCTCTCTCTCTCTCTCTCTAACTCTCCACCTTGGCATGGTCCTTCTGATAGTTTTCTCGCCAATGTGGCAAATGCAATGGTAAAGAATAAACATATCCAATTGGCCAATTTGGATCCATTTGGGTATTGACATCTCTTGAGTTTCAATGAGCGGCTTGGTTTGGTGAAAATTCATTTTGCACGAAATTGGTGTTCAACCCCAAACTGTCCAGGAACTTCCAACCAACTCTGGGATTTGGCTGCGTCCGAGAAAAAATAAAACTATGAAACAGGATGAGAAATCACGGCAGATTTAGAGGCACTGTATTTCCAAACCAATCGATTGAAATACTCAAACCTTGAGACTCGAGAACTTCGGCCTCACTGGAAGCACCTCCCAGTGGCGCGGAGACAATCACTGGGTAGAAAGCCCTTAGAATCGTGGTGGGTGGTGATACCCCTTCTGGTACTCAAACATGGTTTGCTGCAAAACTCCCATTTACGCTCTGGTTATTTAACATAGCTATGGAAAATCATCATCTTTCAGAGGGAAATCACTATAAATCATCTATAAATGACAATTTTCCATGGCTATGTTAAATAACCAGAGGGTAGGCCTATGATTTTCCATAACATCCCATTGTATACACTGTAAAAATAGGATTTTCAATTGTAACGTGTGATTACGAAAGGGTCAGCCCTTCATAACCTTGGGGTTGAGGTGTCATATCCATACTGCCGATCGATCTCATGTCAGCCAAGTCTCCAAGAGCGGGCCTAAAGAAACCTCTTGAAGCATTTGAAACTGTACAAAAAAGTTATCAGAATATAGAACCTGACTCAAAAAAAACCATGGAGCATGGCTCAAAACCATCACGTGACGGACCAAATCTTGTTTTCATACTCTGAGGATTGGAATTTGCTCCAGCCTCAGGTGCAGGAGCCCGGCAAGTCTGGAGCCTGGCGGCTACAATGATGATGATTCAATCAATTGGAGGTTTCCTAAGTCATGGTGGTACCCCCAAATCATCCATTTGATTGGGAGATTTTCCATTATAAACCATCCAAGTGAATAATGGATATGTGTGATATTTGAATCTGCAAATGGGGTATACGGTATACCCCGCAAATGGCCATCAAATACTAGGGACAATGATAGTAAACCATTAGATTTAGGGGTACCGTTCCCTTTTCAGACAAGACCATTTTGAATCTACCTGAGAGGTGTTCCGCTTGGAAAGCCACAGGACCCTGCTGAGGCTTTTTCCATGGTCCATGTCAGGCCCGATTCAAAAACATAGGTAAAGCCTGCTTTAGCATACCAATTCGGGGAAATCTTTGACTTGGCTTTGTCCAGAAATAAGGCAGCAGACCCTGCAAACCGCAGCAAAGTGTCACGCTGTCACGGGGAACTTACTTTTCTAAACCATTCGATTTGTTCTTCCCTACAATTTTTGATTGAAACAATTTGAAACATATGATTTAAACAAAAACATTCTATCACCATGGGTTATTTCATTACCCACCGCTCGCTGGTTTCCTGCTCGTCAGGACCGGCCGCTTCCACCTGGGAGACCACCAATCTTGGCACATTGATCGACTGCATCGACGGTTTCTTATGGAATCCCGCGGCGCTCTCCCGCAGACTCGGCAGGACACCGGGCACAAGGGCGTAAGAAACGGTGGTCGTTTTTCGAATGGATCTTGAACGTTGGTTGATGTATGTTTTTGCGGGTATATCTATGAGATGGCTTTAGAAATGATGGTTTGAACAACGGTGATGTAAACAAATACATAAATATCGTGCGGAACTGGAACTATTGGGCAACTGGCAAGCAGGCGATAAGCCAAGAGTGAGGGACTGCTACTCCCAACACCAAAAAAATCAGACCTCCCGTTTCCATTGGCCATGCACTACACAACAAAAACGATCAAAGCCATCATGAACCCAAAGGCTAACAATGGCCATACACAATGCGCATAATATATATATATACATAGACATAGACATAGACATACAAATAGACATAGACATAAATAAATATCTCTGATCCGACCCACCCTTGGCTCTTCCATCACGATCAAGGGTTTTTTTCCCACGGTTTTTCCAGGTAACATCTCCAGGCTCTCATTGGAGAAGGTCTTCTCCAACGGCAATTCGCCTGGATCCTCGTCTTCGCCCATACTCTCAACCTCCATGGTGTCTTGCACCGTGTCCTGGTGAGAAATTGAGCAAAATGGGACTTTGGATCAGCAAGACTTGGTGAATTATATTGAATTATTGAATTTTCACTAGCAAGACTTTGGTGTTTAACTTGATTTGACTTGATTTGAGTAGCACAAGTTTTGGATCTAATAGGATTCAATCCCATCACCAATAACAAAGATCCGCCTGGAAACTACCTCATTTAGTATTGCATATGTTCACTTTGGGTGACAATATGAAGGGCATCGGTATAATTAGGGGTGGGATTGCTTTGCATTGTTGACTTTGGGTGGCCATATTGGGTGGTATCTGTATAGTATAGTGAGTGGGATTACCTTGCTGGGGTTGCCGCGGGCAGTGTGATGCACTGCAAAATGCTGCAAGAGTTCTTTTGTTGCCGTTCAATGTAGTGAAATGCATGGACGACTTAGGTTGAAAAGTTGGCTGGTCTTCACCTACAGTATCAACTGGGAGGCGCTGTGGTTTCCCTAAATAGTCCCTTTTTGCACAATCTCACCTAAAGATCTCCACAAAATCGGCACCCTTCCGCCCATTTTGGCGCCTGTTCCAGCCCGTGCCCAGGGCCCGCCGCCGCGCTCTCCGTGCCGCACGAGGCGCGAGAGCCGCGGTGGCTGCGGTGGCTGGGCTGTGAGACGCTCGGAGGCATCTGATCGTGGCAGCCCAGCTTGGTCATCAGGATCCCCAGCCTGCGGAGGCTGCGGCAGGTTTTAGGAAGATCTCCAGATGATTCAAGGCCTTGAGTTATTTATATCATGTTCTGTGTGTGTGTTATACAGAAATATCGGTACATATACATAGACATAGATAGATAGATAGATAGATAGATAGATAGATAGATAGATAGATAGATAGATATATGATACACATATTCAGTATATCTATTATCTGTGCGTGTATGTGTGGGTGTGTGGGTGTGTGTGTATATATATATATAGTTTTGCAAGTAGTCAACTGGAGTCAACTGGTGGCTTGGAGGGCTGGGTTCAAGGGAAAATCGTTCTGGTACATTGCAAGCGATGATGACCTATCTGGGAAAAAATGAAGTGAGAGGTTGGTTTAGAAAAAAAAAAAAAAAAACATAGGGTTGCCCTTCAAAATCAAGCCACTGTATTGGTGGCAATGAACATTCAACTGGCAGCTGCATGAAAAACGACTTTATAGTGACATCCCCTGATTGACTAGATTGACTTCCCTAATCAATCATCGTCATTAATTTATCATCAATCAATTCAAACTCAATTCCTTATATAACTCAACTTGATGTGGTCAAGCAATCTATCGGTCCACCAGCTAGAAGTGAGATCTCTATGCTTAAGAAATCCGGCTGGCACAGCTGGGAAATCTCCGGGGTTGAAGACCACCAAACCCTATGCAAATCCCAACAAAAGTGGCCTACGGCTCAAACATGCATCCAATACCCCAAGAAATATCGGACATCCTAAAAGTCATGTTTTCATATGTTTTCAAAACATGTTTTGAACATAGGGAGCTAGGACAACCAGAACTTCCGAGGATGTCATGGCAGGTTTCACCCAACCCAGCAGGCTGTTCACTGTTCCCCATGGCTTTCAACCCAGCGGCATCGCGGCATTCCTTTCCAACATCGCAGAGTGCTGGTCCAGGTATTGCCTTGGGAGCCGAGGGTCTTGCCATCAAAATCCATCTCTAGGAACCTTCGATTCAGACCTTGATCCCAAATGTGTTGGTGCAGCCACGTTCCACCGTGCGTTTCTGAAGAAAATTGGTGTGCAGTAGCCACCTTCTGTAGATCATTTGCGAAATCCATGGATTTCCATAGCAATTTCCATAGCAGATTTCCATAGTTGCCTGGAGGGTCACCGAAATCAGCCAAGGCGCTCCACTTTGTTGACCCGTCTCGAAATGTTGGCCACCTGAGTCGAAGATGGATTCCTGCATCTAACATGGAAGGACCATGGTTCACTGCAGATGTTCATGGAACATATTTGAAAATTAAGCCAGTGAAACTTAACATGGAACTTTAACCTGGAATGGTGTGCTGGTCAAGAAAAGGGGTCGGATCTTGGCTTCTGTCTCAAAAACTGCTCGGAGAAAGTAAGGACAAAACGCCATGCATTAATTGGTTGTTCCAAAAACCACAATCTAACCATTATCAGTCCAAAAAGCGCCGATAGAAAGGACACTTCCCCCACCAAAAGACTTCAATGAAGTCACAGAGTTTGGCACTCCTGAAACATACCCCAAACTCCAACTGGAGGCTCCATTTTCACCATAAAACGGCTTTGAATCACCATAAAATGGGGATCTTTCCCCCGAGCTCCACACTCCCAGCTGCATGGTCTTCATGTCCTCAGGGTCGCTGCTCTGAGGGGATGCGAAAAAAGTGGAACTTTCCCAAAATGGACATTGAACATTCTTCAACCAGCCAATTCATGGGGATACTATAGAAAACTATACAAAGAGCTAGGGATTTGGCATGATTTTTGACCTAATGACCGAATGGAATTGGATTTCTTCGAAGACTAGGGGAGAATGACCTCCTTCACATGGCCATTACTTCATGGGGAAGATGACGATCGACCATGAGAGCTTGGCCCTTCCGCAGAGTTGATCGGAAAGTTCTACAAGGTGGGGGCCCCCAACGATAGCTAAGTTGGTGTTTAACTCCAATAGCCAATCACTATAGTTCATAGAACTTTTAAGTACAGATAGTCTTAGTTGATGGGGTTTATAAACCAACTTTTAACTGGGGGAGGCCCAAGTGTCGTCCCGTTCTGTCTGCTGATCCATTCTTGTTGGTGAAAGACCTCCGCGCAATGTAGTTACAAACGTCTTAAATCCATCGCATCCATCACCACCCCGTAAGCTCGGCACCAGCTGCGTGGGAGGACCTTTCACTCTCAAGACACCTGCTGCAGGTGGCTGTGTCTGAAAAGAGCTTGCAATTAGAACCCCAATTTTTCTTCGGTTTCAATGGAGGAAATCAAACAATCATGACAAACTGATAAACAGCTGATAAACAGCTGATAAACAGCTGGATCATTGTGTTGAGGTCACCTATTTTAGGACAAACCCGAAGGCGTGCAGGCCCTTCTGTCCAGCGACGTATGACTTGTTGTGGCTGTTCCACCCAAACCTACCATCTGGCAATATAGCTATGGTACAGATGGCCCATTTACTGTAGGTTTGATGATCTACCATGATTTACCTTGAGATGGTGATTTTCCAGAGCAAACTGTGACAAAGCACCCGACAGTACATATGTCATGATTAGATTA
This sequence comes from Symbiodinium sp. clade C Y103, assembly GCA_003297045.1. Taxonomy (NCBI): domain Eukaryota; class Dinophyceae; order Suessiales; family Symbiodiniaceae; genus Cladocopium; species Cladocopium sp. clade C. The sequence continues at coordinate 225,982 of BGPT01000826.1, read as the reverse complement.
TCTTAGCTTCTAGTTTCTACCCATTTTTGTCCAGACGTGGATGCAGCGGAGCAAGATGAACCCCCCCGTCCATCCACTGTGCCTTGTGCAAAGCTCGGAAAACTCAAGGAGTCTGTGCCCTGGGAATAAAAGCAGTTCTTTTTTTGTTGAGACACGTCTTGTTGGGGAGAAATTGAAGGATCGCTGTGGCATACCATATGAATCTTATCATCTACCAGGCCCCTGTCCAATTCATCATCCCTGCTCATCTACAAATCATGCAGTACGAAAAAAAAAAAAAACATCAAGTCCCATCTCTCCACCACCAAGTTCCCATGGCGCCTCAAAATGAATATAGATATACATATATATATATATGTGTATATATATAGATAGATAGATCCAATAGCTCCCCGGGAACAAGAAAAAACAGTTCCAAGTTAGAAAATACCCTCTGGTAATTTAACCTAGCGAACTGGAAAACATTGCCATTTATAGTTGTCCCATTGAAAGATGGTGCCCCCAGGTTCCCATTTTTTTTCAGCACTCCAAGGCTTCCAAGGGGCTGCAGGGTCCAGGATTTCGAACAACATTCCCGGATCCTCCACTGGCACTTCCATGCCTGAGAGAAAACATCCGAGCGGTGGCTACCATCCCGCCAAATATTCCATGTGCATACACTACACATATTATACCCATACACATGATATACATAATATACACATTAGAAAAAAAAAAAAACATGATGATTATTGTATATAATGTATATCTATTATACTATGCTATATCTTATATAGATATATCAAAATATATCAATATGTATGGTAAATGCGTGTATATCTATGTGGTTTGGGCTGTCACTTCCACCGAATGTTCACCAGGCGACGCGTCAGTGTCTGCTGCACAAGGGGGTCGCTCAAAATATCTATGAACTCGGAGCGTTCTAAGGTTCCACTTCCGTCCTCGGCCGGGTGAAAAAAATGGCTACCTGGTAGGGGATTTGAAGCAAAAATGTTCAAACGATGATTCAGCAATTTTTGAGCAATTGAGTGACCAAGTTGAGGATGGTGAAGATTGCTACAACTTGGATGGGGTTATAAACCAATGTCTTTAATGACCTAGGGATGTTTCTATCAGCGAAGTAGGGTGAGATCACGCAGTCAAAAGTGGGAGCAGGACCCAGCTTGTAAATCAGCGTATGGGTGCCTCAATACTTCAGCCAAACAGGGTTCCTCACATGTCATCATATTTCATTCATTAACATCACCCCCTCGTTTTTCTCCAAAAGTGATGTTCAACGGCACCCGTCACCAATCCTCCCAAAATGATACACTCTGCAAATTCATTTATATAACATAATTCAAGACTTATACCATGTAGATGTCCCATTTGGATTTCCTATGGGCCCGAGAACCGGAGGATGTTCCTCGCCCACCAGGTCATCCCATCCGTCGCCGAGGCTCTGAGTCCGCCTCTTCAAAGAGGCGTCGGATGCTTTCCAGTTCCTGTGGGAGCTAGGTGCCGGTGGATCGTCCCAGTTGGGGGTTGCATCCCTGCCTATCAAAAAAGGCTAAGTGGAATAAATATGACGTTCATCCAATCCACAAATACCACCGGGTGAACAAGTAGGATGAACTACGATTTGTTGTGTTGAAGCCGAAGTTCGTGGTGATTATGAAAATGAGAAGAATGTGGTGATTTTACTCAAAACAAAAGCACTGTAGGGTATTTCAATGGATGTGGTGGATATAACACTAATCATAGGGTATTTCAATGGAGTTGATGCCTATGATATGTCATTGTTTTTGCTAACCAACTACATCTAATTTCGAAGGAACAATCGTATCCGAAGTTGGAGACCATCCAAGTTGGAGGGGTGCCTCTGGGATACACCCAACTGAAAGCATGGCTGATAGTGGTTGATCACCGTTTAGCCTAAATTGGCCACATGTTGAGACAAACATAGACCGACCCATACTCTATACATATCGAAATGTATGTGTATATAATATATATATATATATCTGTGTGTGTGTGCATGTGTGTAACCATAAAGAAGATCCAGCTAGATTTGACAACTGCTATTTCCAGCTACAGCAGATTACTATTCCTGGAACATCTGGAACCGTTTCTAGACAATGATGTTTCCCCAGAGTATTTCCAGGCTTCCAGCTGTTGAACCGGTCCCCGCGCCTGTCGCAGTTGCCGCTGCATGCGCCGCTCCTGTGAGATTGAACAGAATCAAGAAACAAATCGATGATGTTCGCAACGGAAATGGGGATGAAGTGCATCTTTTTAAACAAATGAAACCATTTAGCAGGAGACTACAAGATTAACCCTCTACCATACTAGCCATCGTAAAATTATCAATGCAGGTGCCACCATATTTCTTGCTGCTGATGTGTGGCATAAATGCTTTTGGTTGACCTCCCGGCCACCCAGTGGCAGATTCTCATCTTCCCAGTGAAAAATGATGGCCATTTTGAGAGCTACACCCCATTTTTGGACACGCAGATCCATGATTAAATGGGTTAAACATGGTTAAACCACCTGCCTTTTGGCTGATGAAAGCCCAACTGAATCCCAGCCTGCAACTCCTGGTTCTGTTTCGCTGCATTCAGGGTGTTCTCCACGATGACCTGGTGTTTCGCCACTAAAAGGTACCGGTAGCATGCCCTTCAAAAAAAAGGGTTCAAACTTCTCCCCAAAGGATATCCTTGCGAGAGAGGTTTGGTTCCCTATGACCCTAGTGACGCAGTGAGTTCTAAGCAGGTCCACCCACTCCTGGAGCATCTGACGAAGGCATGCACCATTGATAAATAAGATCGAGCCAAGCCACGCCAACGATGATGTTCAGGATTCCAAACGTGGTCAAGAAGAGAAAAAGCCTTGGCTGTCGGGGACTGGAATTACGGAGAGGAACTACTAAAAAATGAGGACCATTTTGCCGATGAGAATATGGATCTGTCTCCATAATTCTGTGTTATATATATATATACCATATATATATATATATGTATATATATATAACTATATCATGTAACGAATAATGTATATGTACATATAATACATGTGTATATATATATATATACAGTGCAAAGAGAATTCGCACATCTTTATTTCATGTTATTTCTACGTGTCCGAAGTACAGTAAACGCTTTAGAAAAATCAGGGGAACAACAACACCTGGGGTCCTGTGAATTTGGGTGAGTGTTGGATGCCACATGGCCCGCCGCATCCATGTATTCAGCACAAGGGGCAGGAAGACGATGAAAAAGGCTGGCTGAACTTTCAATATCGGCCGCGCGAAGACCTGGTGTCCAGATTTGCAAAGTCTATGATCCAGTTGTAAGCTATAAACTAATAAACTCCGAAGGTAAGGTAAAGGGTCTCGTTTCCCTGGTATCTTTGGGGTGCAATGCTAAGTAGACGTACTCTAATGCTAAGTGTAGCGTCACATTTCTATATATATTTCTGTATTTTTGCGGGGTATGTCGTCCTGGCGTGATACATGGTAAGTTGATTCAATCATGTGCGCAATCTCACAGGAGACAAGCCAATGATTCTGAGAATTGCAAACACTAGCCACAGGTTTTTTCTCAATGGGATGGGGCATCATCCCACCCCATCAGCCACTTTCAACAGCATACCATACCCACTGGTGCCGCCTGGCTCCACGATTCAAGCCTGGACGAGAAAAATCTCCGGCCGGCTGGGAATGCTGGAAGTTCCTGTTGAATCTGTTGTATGATCTATTGTGTAGATTCATATTATAGAGACTTTATATAGATATTATATTGAGATAGATAATTCTAATGAACTTTGTTTCAGTTGATGTTTGCTACAGATCCACTGCCTGCAGCAACTTGAGGGTTTTTGGGTTTTTCCAGCACATCTGTAGGTGAACAGAAGCTCTTGCTTTGCCTAGGAATAAAACAAGGCTGATCAGGTTTTGGGATCCTTGGTAATTTAACATAGCTACCTACATTAGAAACAGGGATTTTCAATAGTGATGTTAGTTTACCAAAGGGTATCCATGATGTTCTGCCGACTCCTCCATGCTCCATGTCTGCCAAGGCACGTGATGACTTGGAACAAGGTGTACATCCTGGGCTGATGATCCAAGAATCCTTGAAAGAGCAATTTATCATGGAAGATACCCCCTTGTTATGGAGAATGCCCTAATAAATTGTGATTTTATTGGGAAAATCATCTATCGATGGGCCATTTTCGATGGCTATGCTCAATAACCAGATGGTAATGTGTGATTCCATTCCTTTCTGGGTGGTTTTCCTGCCATAAATGTGGCCGCTTCTACGTCTATCATCGTCTCGGTGCAGCCAGATGACGCTGCAGGCATACTCCCAAAGTACTCCGCACAATCCTCGGGCAGCTGCCACGGATTTTGCTGCCGTCAACCCTGGATTTTCTTGAAACCCTGGGTGGTTCGTCACAGAAAGGGGAACGCCTCAAAGAAGTCAGAAGTTGGCTTTAAATCAAAGGATTCGAAGGTCCTCGACTTAAAGACCCAACTGGGGGCGGTCTGGGATCACTGGCGATCATCCTAAGTCCTACTGGGGTCCTACTGGAGTGATACCAGTTGACATCCTCCCGGCAAGTCAGCTCGCCCAAGCGGCGTCCCATTCCCTGAAGGCCCCGAAGCAGTTCAGGGTGTAGCGCAGAAAAATGGCGAACCTCCAAGCGGTTCCAATGGCAGGTCGATCAACCCACCAAGAAGGAATGTCTTATCTATGTTGAAGGGCTGATCAGCATGGACGGGGGATAAAAACCAACATCGTAAGATCGGAATCTAGGCCACATGCGACATATCTTGTGATATCTAGGCTGCAAATAGACATGGCCTGCCTATTGGGATTCCAAACATCATCTCCAGTAGACGACCAGTTGCAGCCAGGCAGCACATAGATGACCACCGTTAGAAGCATCAGCACCTCAGGGCGAGCGTAGGCTGTGCGGCAGTTTTTTTTGGAACTTTCTTGATGATATAGGAATTTGGTTTCGGAGAGTATGTCCGACAAGTCCTCTGCCAATGGCCCTGAATATATTTATATAAATATCTATATGTATACATATATATATATATATATACATACATATACATTCGAGAGCAAAAAAAAATTGAGGCAGCGCAACCCCAATCCCATAAACCTTCCGTGCAGGGATGGGTTTTTCTTAACCCATTTCCGGTAAGATTGGGCATGGATTCTTCTTGGGTTTCCCAGATTCAACCAAAACTCATCCCTTTTGCTTGGGCCGAGGGGCCCAAAACAGTGTGCTTAAAGATTCTCTGAAGCCCACGATGATCAGCCAAAGGTTCTTGAAGAGTTTCCTGAGAGCTCTGGGAGAAGAATTGTGAATCAAAACCTGGGCACCCTGGTGAACATCGCAATAGCTGGCAAACGGATGTCCATCCACCCAATCGAGGAGTAGGTTGTGACCCACCCATGGGAGAGCTGGGATTCAAGGTCTGGCCCACACTATCACTATGAGTATGAGACATGGTCAATGGTTTCCGTCCATGAAAACATATGGCTGTGAAACCATGCGTACTAAACCCAAGAATCCCAAGAAAGTGGCCATGAACTGGTCAAGTAAAGCATGTCATGTTTGAAGCTTCTTACCATTTCTTACCTCAACTTGCTTGCGCAGATTGGATTTCATTTAGAACATCCAGCCATGAGGGGTTGTACAATTATGGTACCCCAACTCCCTGGTTGATCAGCTTGGGTTGGGTACCCCAACTCCCGGTGCCAACTCAGGGCACCTGGCGCGTTCTGTCCTGCCAAGTCGCATCAACCGAATCAGCCGTAGAAGTCGTAGCATCCGCAGAATGCGCACCTCAAACCGTCAGTCATCATTGACCCTGAGCCACACCAGAGATATGCGGAGCTGTGTCCAGTAAACCACAAGGTACCAGAGATTCTCCAAAATCATGGGAAACTCATCAACAGCTCCAAGCCACTTCTTTTCTGATTGCTATAGTTCCAAGACATTCCTAGACACTCTTGTGGAAGTTCCAATCCCCTCCCAAAAAAAAAACTCAGCTCTGGCCCACCCTGTCGCACCCATGGTTTCCTCCCTCCAAGGCGCAATGCGTATGACGCCCAGGCCACTGACCCCATCGATGGAGAGGAATGGAATGACCCAGGCTTCCGCCACGGCCAGCAGAACCAGCCCGAAGTCCAACAACTCAGCGGCCATCCGGCGGTTACTGGGAGATCTCCGGGGACGGTGGGGAAATCTTGCGGAAATCTTCGGAAATGCTGGGACCAAAGGATTTTGGCCAGACTAGTGATGCAACGAAAGAATGTCTAGTAAACTCTCGGCCCTTCTCGAAGGCTTTGGCCAAGAGGCATTGTAAGCGCTCAAGAAGTACTGCCAATGCCTCACCCGCCGCAGGTTTCAGTGATTCTGAGGGCATTGTGACTCTTGGGGATGGTTTTGGCCACCCATATATGGTAGTAGTGGGGATGGATGATGCTTTAGGCTTTACCACACATGACAAGATATCGAAACCATCTCATTGGTAAATATTGAAACCGTAGTTTAGGCTTTCATATTTGGTTCATACTTCATACCTAAACCACAATATGAAACCCCTCCTCATTGATGGTCCGATCGATGGTCCAGGCTTGATGGATCTATTACCGGACTATCCCCATCTTAAACTGCTAGACAAAAGGCAGGGTCTTCATCTTGAGCACCATTTCGCTGATCCAGAGGATGCAGAAGAAATTCTCCACCACGATCCATCCCACGTCACCTGGCATTATGATTTAGATCCATTGATTGGTATTGGATCTGCTATCGATTGGTGTCCATTTAAGATCGTGTACCTATGGGCTGTGAAGGAGCGTTGATTGTGCAATCTTTTTTCATCCATCAAACTCAGACAGAGGACTTGAACAATTCATTCATGGCGTTTGGGGCAGACAGCGGTGCACCTGTCTGTGCCAAATCCACTTCGAAACCCATCAGAACGGCATTAGTGGCGATCATGATGCCGATGAAGGATTCGAATTCCTGACAGCAGCGACTCCAGTAAGTGCCTATGATTGGGTGGAGACAGGGGGATAGATGTAAAATGATGTAAATCTATTAAATGGTGTTCTTCATAAGTTTATGTTGTTAACATTGCATCTGTGTCTATTCATATAATTATCTGTTCATTGATTCATCTACCGGTACCGCACTGTTCATCTATGTTTCAGCTCTCAATGATCGAATCGACGTCAACTGAAGCCCAAACACTGCCACCAAAAAGGAGTCCAAAGTTCGTACGTCGTACCCTGAAACGACCATGAAAGAGGGAAAACGACCCCTCATAGCACGAGTCTCGTACATGGTTCTGTTTCTAAAAGAAGTATGTAACAGATCCAACATCCTTTGAGTTGGATCGAAAGTTGATGCATGTTGATACCCCTGGATACCTCAAAAATATCCAAAAAGTTGACGGTTCATAGCCTTCGGCTGCTGCTGACCCCCAAGCACTGCTTGCTGAGAGGCCGTCCGCTCCACTAAGGGAACCGTTGGAGTTTCCTCTTCCTCCATCACATCGGCCACTCCTGGCTGCATGCATTGATGTCTACCCGTGGATGATGTTGCTCAAAAAGAGGGAAGTCATGCAATTTGTCCTTCAAATCAAGTCCCGGGAGTGAAGGAAGGTGAAAAACAAATTGAAAAATAACAAGTTGCAGGCGGGCATGGACTGGAGTATCATGGAATACTGGGCGGCTGAATCGGCTGAATCTTGATATTTCAAGAAATGGGTTTAATCATGCTGAATCATCAAATGGAATCTAATGTTCTGACTAGCCAAGACCAACAATCCTCAAGAAAGGCCTGCAGCCGGCCCTCCCACGGGAACACCATTTCTGGCTCCTAAGTATCCCCATTGATCGAAAATGACGGTATTAGCCTGTACGATATATTGTCAAGAAGCTTCACCTACAGTCTTGACTCATCGTAATCGGGATTCCTCATCACATCATTGCAATCCTTAATTCCCCCAATCGCCCTGTTCACTCCACGCCATGGACATGATTTGTTTCCTGGGGATGTGTTCACAGAAGGGAAACCAACTCCACAACTGATCCTTAATCCTCCAGAATCCCCATCGGCCCATCAACCTGCATCAACCATCTCCACCAGGTCACTTTCGACCCAATACCCTCTGATAATGTAACATAGCCATGGTATAGATGATAGCCCATTTAGTTCCATGATTTACCTGTTAAAAATGGTGGTTGTAACCATGGCAATGTGGTGTGTCATTACCAGAGGGCAAGCATCATTAATCATTTGCAACATTTTGCTACCACCAGCAAACATCAGTATCCATCAATAATAAATATCATTAATATCATTGACTATCATTTAACCATCATTTGCCATCAATAGACATTGTTAACCAAGCATCATTCACCATCATCTACCCTCATGGTCACCCAAGGTCACCCCATCCCAGCAAGGCTCCTTGCTCCTCCAGGATTTCTTGGAAATGATCGTCCACCTCCTTTCTGGAGTACGTTGACACCGCCTCAAAACAAGCCGGGAATGGCTGCGGGCCTGGTACGTTTGCCCAGCGTTAAGATGGTGAAATGTGTATATATGTGTGTATGCATGTATTCTATGTACTTATGTCTGCACATGCATGTTTAACCACAAACATGTGTAATCATGTGTGATTGTGTTCTCCTTAGTTGAATGTTGCTTACTTATCTTACACTGAGGTTTTTGGGATACTGACCCACATTGACATGTTTTCCACCTGGTTCAGCACTGTCCCAAGCCCAAAGCATCTATGCCGGGTTAAGCCACACCCAGGGGCCATGTAGATCACCTTTTTGGTCGAAAAGCAACAGTCTGCTGCAGCAGATTTTTTCACCACTGTGTCAAGTGATGCTGAAGTTTCCCAACAAATTGTGGACAAACCACATACTCTTGTGAAAATATATGTTTGAAGTCAGCTGGGTAGCTTGAACAAAAATGGGATGCTTATAGATTCTTTGGATATAGGTACTTCAAGATAGCTCTTGAAAATTGCCATTTGGTTCGTTGATTTACCTCCTAAAAATCCAGTTCGCAAACTGTTACCAGAGGGTTACCAGTTTAAAATCACCCACCAACCATGGCAGATCTCCATCCATTCACCTCGGTCACAAGTTCCTCACCTTGGAAACGCTCTGCTCTCCAGATTTCACGTCGCGCTCACTTTCCTCACTGTGTACCTGGTGGATTTCACAGGATCACTTCAAGCTCCGGTCGTCAAACGTGGCAATGGACAATCCATGACAATCCTCGATAAATGGAAGTCTTAATGGGAAAATCATCTATAAACGGTGGATTTCCAGTTGCTATGTTTGATTTTTGGAGGGTATCCGGATCCGAATTTTTTCAGACACGGCTTGGTTGTTTCAGTTCGGAGCATCGAAGCCTCAGTACCCTCCAAGTCAGCTCGGGCGACAATGGAACATTTCGGCTATTCGACATTACATACTCATCACGTACTCATCACCACCATCATTCATGCGTTTATCCCCAGCCTAGCCGTTCAATTTTTTGGTGATTGGTCGGTGAAAGTCATGGGTTAAACCCCCGATTCTTGGACATGACATCCTCCATTTTGGTCCAACTGAATTCCAACCTTCGTTGATCAGATCTCCGAGTGCTTGCAGCTCGAATCCCTCATTTGCTGATGCTTCAGATCCACAAAACCCCGACAAATCGTTCGAAGCAAATCGAGTTGGTTCTGATTTCCAATACATTGTCCCGCAACTTCCGATTTCCGATACATTGTCCCACAACACAGTGAACTTTCCCCGGGCCGGGAGAGTTCCCTTTGTTGTGGGACCATCCCCGCCAACCTGCCCCCAGCTCCGCATAGCTCCGCAGGGCACAGGTTTGGGCGTCTCCGCCAGGGGCGCTGCAGCCACAATGACGGGCCGCGCGGGACGCGAGGAGGCGGCGCTACGATTGCTGAGGGCTGAGACGGGCCTCTGCTTCCTGAATGGGGAAGAATTGGATTAATGGGATATTGGAACAATGTTCTGTTTTAAATGGATTGATTGATGGGCTGACTCGGGCAATAGTTTCGAGATTATTTGAATGAGGTTGATTGATGGCTTTTAGTGTTGACTTAATGGATGAGGAGTGGGTAGTAGTGGTCCGTCAACTAGTGGCTGAGGGTCCATGATATCATAAACTATGGTTGATATTCAACTATGGATGGGCTTATTGGGATTGATAAACTATAGTTTACGAAAAGAGTTTATTAATCCATCTGTAGATTCTGTAGAAAGGGTGTATTGTCTCCTAGGATCTATCGGGAGTTATTGGGATTATTGATGGATGAGGGGTTCCCACATGTGCATTTCACAAACCAAGTATAGAGACTTGAGACTTACTGTAAGTAAATAACCATCAAAAATTTGGATTTAACCATCAAAATGAGGATATAAACTCATGCCTGGACGGAACCAAGGGGTTGAATATTTATCATGGTCGCATACATGTGTTGAGAAGTTTTTGTTTGAGTGCTTCTTTAAACTGGCGTACAATGGTTGTTTGGAAATAAAAATCTAGGTATTTATCCCATGTTGTTCCGTACAGTTTGGTGCTATAGTTTGAGTCATACCATGTTACAGAAATGTTTTGGAATTCTCTCTGCCTTCGTCTTCAAGTTTTGAAAAAGTGCCTTGGCCATCCTCCCTATATCCGGATATATCGGATACCCTCTGGTAAACTAACATAACTATGGAAAATCAGCATTTTTTCATGGGAAAATCAACTACAAATGGTCATTTTCAATAGCTATGCTAGTTTACCAGAGGGTATATCCTAACAAAGCCAGAAAGAAGGCAACATGAGCGACCAAAGGGGAATCAAGTTGTTCCAACCACCTGGATGGGGCCCTGGTATTATACAATTGTTATAGTATTGGGATATTGATGGAATATGCTGGGATATGTCATCCATTCTTCATGATGGATGAGGGAAAAAAACGGACAACAAAAATACAATGGTTGAACAGCCGCACTGGTGTAAATCGAGGCCGGTCCTATCAATTTTCCCAGCCCAGGAGAGCCATCGCCAAGAATCTGTGAAACTAAGGGCAGAGAGGCCACCTGAAAGCGGCAGATCACCATGATTCAGATTCCCTCCAACTAACATAGACCCTGCAGAACAAATGGTTTGAAGATCACACTTCTACATCCTATACATTGACCATCATTGACCTATACATTCCTATATAAAAATTCCTATGCATTCCTTCTATGTTAGTTGGGGGATGGTATCTCTTGAAATTGGCGATGGTTCAGTGCCAGCTGGCAAGCCCTGCAGCTAGAGGAATTTACTGCGTGCAAAACGTGGCTGTAAACAAACGGTGAAGATGTTGGGTGGTTAAATCCCCATTTCATCGGTAAAATCAACTGAAATCCCTCTCTTGTGTTTGATTAAAACCACGTGTGGGTCCCATCAAAAGCCGATTCATCTTCAACTTTTGGTTGGTTACAATTATTAACATTGATATTGTTAGTTTTACTAAATTATTGTTAGTTGTTTGTTATTACCACTATTATTGTTATTTAAGTCACCCAATTCATCCCATCCAATGTTAGTAAAGCAATAGGATCCACCATCCCCAAATTTACATAGATTTACCATGATGGGTGGTCTAAACCATCAAAATGGTGTGCTTTATTATTGGTTTACTAGCAGTGACTACCATTACAAAAACCAATGATCATCACCATCAATTCTCATCATTATCTAACCATTAGTAACCATCAAAATCAAATGATTAATCATCGTAATCATCGTTAATGGGGATGAAGATCAATAAGTCAGTCAATAAGTATAAGTGTTAATGCCCAATTAATAGTGATGAAGTAACCATGAGGAACCATTATAAATTGGGTGATTAACGGGTAATTATGTAACCATTAATAACCATTAGCATCAAGAAACCAAAAACTTTAACCATTAATTAGTAACCCATCACTAACCATTAGACGTTCTGGAAATTCATGGGTATTACGATGACTAACCATCCCATCGAAGTTGCTTCCGGTTCGCCTTCGGTGTCTCCTCCGCAGCCGCCCGCCGAGCCCTCAAGCAGCCGGAGACAGTTGGGGGTGACAAAAATTGGGGATTTTCTACCTGAGACATGTGGATATTGTGGATTTATGATGCTTTAATTATGTGGGTTATCTAACTGGAAAAAAAGATGGATGTTTATCCGACCAAGTGTTGAAGCAATAGGGGGGTTAATGGGGGGATTTCAAATGGGTTTAACTGATTGAATGGAGAATTTACTGCAACCAAATGCGGCGTTTCGCAATAAAATAGAGATTTAACCCCATAATCTTAATAAGTTGTAAGAAAACCTGACCTGTTGATCTATTTGATTTTTATCTACCCCACACAAAAGTATGGATTTCATTCCCTTCTGTGTATGTGGCTAACTATCGTGAGTCATGTCATACTGTCATACTCATACAGCACACCAAAAAGCCAAAACAAAACGCTGCTGCGGCGCATCACTGCTGCAACCGCCATCCCTGCGATGATGCACCAACATCCTAAGCGCAGCAGGGGATGATATAGGGCTTGACAGTGCCAAGTCAGTGCTATCTAGTGCCATGCCATGATACGAATCATGGCGGATATACTGTTATAATCCTCTGACATATGATGCCTGATGGCAAGGTGCTAGAAGAAGGCTCGAGGCCTCCCGGACTCTAGGAGTCATGATGAGTCATGGAAGGCCACCTCGCAACCCCCAACCAGCCGCTGCATACGAGGCACAGACTGACGCCCAGCTACATTAACTGTTCTTCGTTGCTTGAGCCGCAAGGTGCCACGGTGAGGTTCACCAAATCAGTAGAGATTTGATCTTCGCTGTGGCTACGAACGCGGCACAAAACCCCTATCAAATGACTTGGTACGAAGATAAACCCCAGTGTAGATTGTAGATATTCTAGGTTGAACAGCCCAGTTGCTCCTTGTCCTCAATTGTGTTCGTGAAAAAACACCAAAACTGGCCCCAGCTCGAAATCGGGGCACCGTTGCGCGCTACTAAACCGACCAATTTTGGAGCACGCTAAGCTGAGCCATATCCAATTGATGCACCCTCTGCTTTCAAACAAAAGCAGGAACCCAAAAATAGAACTGCTAAAACCCTTAAAAACGTAAGCCCCAAAATATGTACCCTCTGGTTATTTAACATAGCCATGGAAAACCACCATCTTTTATAGGTAAATCACCATAAATCATCTATAAATGGGCAATTTTCCATGGCTATGTTAAATAACCACAGGGTGTGTATATATATATATAGCTATATACCTGCTACTTTAAACCCGATTTTTGAAAATTTGTCAAGAAGAATGATCAAAAAAAGGCGGGCAGAACAACTGACTCAAGCTGAGCACCGACTGGACCACGGGTCAGCCATAAAAACTGCTCCACCCGAACCCGTTCAAAAAAAAAACAGGTCACGAAGATTCAAGAAGAAACACCATTGATTATCATTATTAACCACTAGCAACCATTGAAAGTCAATGATTAATCAATGATTAATCATGCGAAAATGTGCATCAACATTCCTAACTATTCATAACCAAATATAACCGATATAGAACTCACCATAACCACCATTCACCCACCATTCCAACCATCAACCAGTCGCCTTGCCCTCGTGGTGGAACTGCAGCACCGCCTTGGTAGCCTGACAGACGCCCAGGGCCGTAGGCTCGAAGCCCAAGGCGGCGATCAGCGGCACCTGCAGGGGGTTTACCGGCGAAAGTGCTGGGAAATCACCTGGATTTATGTGGGCTTCCTGATATGAGACTCACACAGCATCTTTTTTTTGGGGGAGAGGGGGTGGGAAGTAGGCTATTTTTGCTTGGGAACCCATGTGTTTTTCTGGTTTTTTTTCCATACCTATGTGGTTTTGATAGGACATAGGGCACCAATGGGCACCACTAAGCTCACCGAGGCACTTGAATGTTGAGGCCTCAGACCCCCGGCGATCAAGGGGTAGAACAAGCAGAATGCGGTAGATGATGAGGAACCCCAAGATGTGCAAGGAGAATATGGAGCATTTCACTATCAACACTGGGGATTTTAATGGGATTTCACTGGGATGTTATCACCAAACATGATGGTCAATGGATTAGTTTAAGGCAACATCTGCAGGAAATCGGGTGTTCGCATTGAAATTGGCATTTCCCGTACATGTTCTCTCCAATCGAGGGAAAGTTGAGAACTTAACCAGACACAATAGGAATTTCACCCGCTAAACCTGGAAATCAACCACAACCATAAGCAGCATTAAGCAGCTGGTTCAGTGGGTGAACCCCAATGAGATGTGCATGATCCAGCGTACGCTTCGTTGACCAAGAGTGGGTTCTTACCAGTCTAGCATCCATGTCACTAATCTTAATCAACTGGGTTGATTAGAGCCGGGATCGACGGTGAGTGAAGTCGAAGTGACAAGATGATGTTGGCGGCTGGGAAATCTTGACGGGAAAACCTTGGTGCTTACCATTAAACATTGTAGATTGTCCCTTCGTCCAGTGCTGGGAATTTAGTTTGCTAGTGAAAGTGCCAAATGTGCAACAAATAAACATGGAACATCTACCATCTATAGATTATCTATCCATGATTCTCATCTAAAAGATCGGGAAATTGAAAAAATTGCCGCCGCCAAGAAACAGAGCTGCTGGCGCAGGTGTGCGTGTTGCTCCACAGGGGCTGAGGCTAAAATGCTCCAGAGTTGCTTCCTCATCAAGGCGTCCAACAGGGATTGGATGAATTCTCGACTCTGAATCATGGATGAATCTGAATAATGTTTAACAATCAATTAAATTATAGGCTATAGGAATGCTTAATCAGGAATTACATTGATGCTACAATCCAAAATACATAAATTGATATTGGATGTGCCTGTCAAAAACAGTGATTCAACTTAACCAATGAAAAATAGATATGGATGTGGCTGAAAATGAGGTGTGGCTTCCAAATAGTGAAAATCATGATAAACTAGTGGGTTTAAGGGGCATCATTTTCATAGGATCCATGCCCCCCGTTGTGCACATCAGCTTTGTGGGGGGTCGCCAAGCGGCTGAAATTCCTGCTTGGAGTATGCTGCAATCTCAGCCTCCTGTGGAAAATGCATCAAAGGATTTGAAACCAGGCATCCCACTTTGGAAATGGAGACCCTCCAAGGAAGCAATAAGCAATGATGGTAAGTGGCCCAATTCAATTTATCAAAATTCCAATCATGAAATTGAATTGAAATCGAATTGAAATCATCCAAAGCTGCTTCAGTTTCTAGCTTTGGGTTCGGTTCATGCTCCGTCCTGCAACCCCACCACCTGTTCCAAGGAGAGAGATGGTGGTGCAAGGACGTTTGCAGCCACAGCTGCCTGAGCAACTGCCGCACCAGAATGGTGGTTGATGAAGGCCCCCTGGTTGAAAATTGTGGCGCTACCTCCGATAGTTGTGATAAGCTGCTACTCAAGTTATACGCCCCCCTGCTTCAACAGTCCAGGAGTTTATTTAAGAAACTGGTTGTGCCTGAAAATGGGGCATGCTGGTATACCCCCATTGCATAGCGGTCGAATTCATGCGCTAAACCCAATGCCATAGACCATCCCCTGTAGCCATCCCATAACTAGGGGCAGATGTCAACTTTCAGACACCAGCCATCCCAAGTGGGGTTCATGGTAAACCGTCCAATAATAAATACAAACAGCTCGCCATGATCAGATTCAAATGTACCGGATTTTCATGAACCATCAAATTGTGTAAAAAGAATATTCTTAAAGGCAGTTACAGTGTAATATATAATATGCATACGTATACATAAATAATCAAATATTTATCTATAATGACAAATATACATATGTCATATATATATATATATATGCGTGTGTAATCTTGCCCATCCGCATCCGCCCCACCAGAAAGCCCTGCACAGCAACCGCCCCAGACCTGCACAGCGGAGTCGTGGCTCTCACCATACAGCGACAAGCTCCACATCTCTGCCTGTACGCAGAGAAGGGCTGACGTCCACCCAGGACCTCTTGGGTAACCCTGGTTGGGTACCACGAATTCTCATTCATCCTGGATGAATGCTGGGTTTAATCAGGATAGCAATCCTAAATTGCTGGTTAGTGTAAATCAATGAATCCGAGGTTCATTGGGGACAAGAATCTGAACTGATGAGTCTATACAAACCATCTATCATTTCAACATATTGCAACCTTGGGTTCCAAATTGCCTGGGATTGAAAAACAAACCCAGGGGGTTAATTTCCCTGGAATGCATTGGAATTTCATGGAATTTCACCATGAATGGCTGCCGATGTCCCCAATCTCTCCCTTCTATTCTCTAAAAAAACAGCTAAGGCAGCCAAGGTTTTTCAAAGTCCACCCAACCTGGAAGGTGAACTTTCCAGTTCCACGAGCGCCCCAATGAAAATCTGAGCCAGTCTCTGCCGCAGCGGCCAGCGGACCGAAAACACTTCAGGTCTGATGAATTCCAAAACATTCCGAAAGAAATGAGTGATGAATACTTCAACCCAGGATTTCATGGCGTATCTTCAAAAAGTCGGTTTCATTCAGCACTTTACCCAGGATTTTCAAGGGACTGCGAGGTCCAACATCCTTGGCTTCCCAGTTGAAGCATTGCTGAAGGGGTCTATGGTCCAGTAGGCCCGCTGCTTGAGGCTCAACACAGGGCCAACTCCGCACCACGGCAGCCACATCCCCTGGATCTGGACCTTAGCCACGGCTGCATCCTAAGCAAGATATAGATCATCTGAGGGGCTAAAGGGAGAAGGAGACCCATTTTGCAACATCGTTCGGTTTCGGGATACGGTGTCAGTTTCCTTTTCTTTCGACTGGGGCTGTTTTTGGTTGGATCCAGTTTGATCAACACTCGGCTGCAAGACACAGTCTCCCAGCTGCATCATGACACATCCCGATTCGGCAGCACATGACAGCTGCATCAAATTCCATCTCAAGTCTTTCAGGTCAAACCGTTTCAAACGACATGCAGGAGTTCAGACTTCAGGGTCAGGACCAGAGGTCCGAGGTTTCTGGCATCTGTTCCCTGCACCTTTTCGCAGATTCCGCTCCAAATCCTGAACCATGCGCTCTCCTATGCGGGGTGGAACCGTCTGGCGGCCCCATTTGGCCGCCTCTCACCTTGAGATGTTCGACCTATCGAAGCAGTCACAACCGAAACGATCAAAACGTTGATCTTTAAAAATACCAGACTAAAAAGGAGATCCAATTTTTTTAGCAACATCCAAAAAACTCATCACATCACTCTAATAAAACCTCAAAAGGATTACGCATGTCCGCATGTCCTAAAAGTACCGAATCGTATCTAAACAAAGATCACATACAATCCACGAATATCATCTAATCAAACATCCACTGATATCCAACAATCATGTCTCATGAGCCCACTAATTGCTTTGGTTCACTGCTTCGTCGGACCCCGCACCACGGGGGGGTGACACGTTTGCTGCGCTCACGGCGTCGGCGTCGATGCAATCGACGCGGCTAAGGGCGGCGCCGCACAGGGCGGCGGCCGAGAACTGCTGGGCGCCACAGGGCAGCCGTTGATCTTCAGCCGTTTGCCATTGGGCACCTGGCATTGGGGGTGTCACCTTGGAACGGCCCCTGACCTACTCCTTGATCATGGCAATTGAGCTCCTTGGCTCCCCATTTAGAACAGATCCCAAGGCAAAATCATGCAAAATCAAAGCCATTCCGGAGACTTTTCCCATTTCCCTGGCCGCCAACAGAATTTATAATGCTTCAGAAACATGAGGGATGACTGGTCATCCCCCGGCATCCCTACCCACTGATCTTGAGGGGCAATTGATGGTGATTGATGGCAATCTGGCTGCTTGGCTTCCCAATTATCCATCTAGAAGGGATTTCAACCGTCCGTACCGTCGCTTCTACCAGCTCCCCCAATACTCAGGGCCAGCAAGGATGCCAGTGGGTAGTGAAGGGTAAGAGGGGTCCCATATAGTGATCCTGGTGGGGCAATGTTGATGGCTGCACGAATTCTGCCAACCGCTAATGTGTTGGGGGATATCCCAAGGCATGCCCCATTTCTATGACAAGCCACGGGCTTGAGTACCCCCACATGGAGAAAGCGAGATTTGGGGATCGGTCATGGGTGATGGCATGTGATGGCTAACTGGCTCATATTTGGACAACTGAGCCATCCAATAAATATCAAGCACTCCAGGCATTGTCTTGCAATCCAATCAACTGCCGGCCGTAGTTGGCCAACGGATGACGGCCAAAACTGCACGCCCAACTGGCCCCAACTTCCGCAATGTTCAGTAGATCTAGATAATTCACAACAAATACAAGCAAAAAAATGGGTTTGGGCATATCTGATTTCAAATGATTTAAGTCATTTAGCAGATTTAGCAATGTTTTTGTGCTTTGGATGATTCCCCCAGCTACCCCGCGTGCCCTGCACCTCCGGCTCCCCATCCTCCTCAGTCTTGGGCTCTCCCACCACGATGGCCACGCTCCTGAGACGTTTCGGTCATCAAGTCGGCTCAAAATGAAACCAAAAACGATGTGTATAAACATGTGCATATATTATATATATATGTTATATGTGTGTGTGTGTGTGCGTGCACATGTGTAATTATAATTGTATTGATACAATTGTTGTCATTCTTGTCATCATTCATTATTGCTAGCAGTTGGCATTAATCTTTAATGTTTCGTATGACAACAGTATACACAGTATGTTTATTTTTATTCATTTATCTCTATCTATCTATCTATCTATCTATCTATCTACCTACCCTATCTATCTATCTATCTATCTATCCATCCATCCATCAATCTATCCATCTATCTATCCATCCATCCATCAATCTATCCATCTATCTATCCATCTATCCATCTATCCATCTATCCATCTATCCATCTATCCATCTATCCATCTATCCATCTATCCATCTATCCATCTATCTCTATCTATCTACAGTATCCATCTATACATCTGTCTATCTATCCATCTATCTATCTATACATCTATGCATCTATCCATCTATACATCTATCTATCCATCTATCCATCCATCTGTCCATCTGTCCATCTGTCCATCTGTCCATCTATCCATCTATCCTTCTATTCATCTATCCTTCTATCCTTCTATTCATCTATCCATCTATCCATCTATCCATCTATCCATCTATCCATCCATCTATCCATCTATCCATCTATCCATCTATCCATCTATCCATCTATCCATCTATCCATCTATCCATCTATCCATCTATCNCTATCCATCTATCCATCCATCTATCCATCTATCCATCTATCCATCTATCCATCTATCCATCTATCCATCTATCCATCTATCCATCTATCCATCTATCCACCTATCCATCTATCCATCTATCCATCTATCCATCTATCCATCTATCCATCTATCCATCTATCTATACATCTATACATCTATACATCTATACATCTATACATCTATACACCTTTACATCTATACAGTCTCTCTCTCTCTCTCTCTCTCTCCCTCTGTCTCCTTCACTTTAATTAATCACTCATTGCATCAGGAGAGAGATCGAATGGTTTCCATCCAAAATGAATGGTTGCAATCATCCAACATATGGACAAAAAACACTGTCCATATGTGTTGAACCCACAAGCGGATCCTCATTGTACATCGTTGTGCCCTCATTTGGATTGTTAAGTATCGTCAAAAACCCAAATATATCCCCAAATTCATATGGATCAATTCTGATTTCTCCTAGCTTTGGTAAACATCCAACTGTTCACATCTGTTCACTGGTTTTATCCACTTGGGGGTTCGAAACCCCCAAAAAAAAACGCATGCCAAGGCGCATCCGTGGGAAGAGACCTTCAACTTGGCCTCGGACCCAGCGAAATGATCCTTCAATGCACATATGCAAATATAGTATTTGAATTATACATAATACCTATATATATATACAAAAAATACAGGATATCATCTATCACACATAGAATCTTGTTAGTGATGGATATTGATATTTCAACAACTGCCCCCCCCCAAAAAAAGGGCCCCTCCCAGATTTTCGGCGCCATCTCCACCCTTTTCCAAAGGCCCAGTGGCTCACCGCCCCGGCACAGCTGCGGCAGAGCGGTTTCTTGGACCACAGCGTGGCGGAGGCGGTCCAGGACGGCCGCTGCTCCGGTGACACGGCGTTGCCTTAGCGGAATCGATCAGAAATTGGGTGGTTTCAATTGGAAAAATCACCGGGTTTTTTGGACGAACGGACGAGCGAGTGAAATGATCAGCAACGAAAATTGGGAGCATCTCTCCGTTGTCATAAGAATTTGCACCTTGTATCCCGCAAAATCATTGCCACACACTCTCCGCGAACTAGCAACATAGTGGGGTCTCAAAGTGATAGCAATGTGTGGTATAGTCATGCAAGACGTGCGCATATATCTGTATAAACCAATGGCCAAGAAAAGTCCTGCCACAAAAATGAATTGAAATGTTAATTTTGTGTAGCTACGGAGGCTTCGAACTAGAGTCAACTCGCAAATCATAATCCCAGTTGTAGGGAGGGGATGCCGCTAGTAACGTACCTTTTCCCAAACAAAGCTGACCAAAGATGATACCCACGAAAGTGTCTCCAAGGTCTATGGCATCTGCTTGATCCTACTGGGTGTCTTTTTGGGGTGGTATTCGCTACTGACCAGTTGCATCTGGCTGCTTGGAGCATCATCCCACTTCGAAACTGCTTAGCAAACAGATGTATATAAACAGTGCGTTTTAACGCACTTTTGATTGGGATAAGCCTAATTTGTGATCAGGGCATGATTGACCACAAAATCCATTCCCCCGAATTGAAAAAATGAAACCCTCGTTTAGTATCGCAATGTATTGTATAAATCTATTGGATTAGTATTACACCCATCTATTCATGAACTGGAGTCTCAGATATTGGTGGCATTTCAGGATTTCATAAGGTCTGGGAGGGGGATCAATCGTTACAAAAATTCTGAACCCATTTAAGTCCAATCATTCTCAACCATTATTCATCACTAGTTGATTAATAATTAATAATTCAGAAACCATGATTCTGAAACCATTATTCATTAATAATTATCAACCACTAGTTGTCATTGACCATGTTTCACCAATCATCAACCACAGTTTAACCCTCGCCAAGGATCAAAGCCCCGTCAGCAGCTTGAATTCCTGAGCCACAACAAGCCAAAGCGAGTGGCGTTTGACAACTCGCATCGGATGACTCTGCGTTTTTTGTTTACTTACGGATTGATGAAAAATTGCCGGTTTCATGCCCCAAAAGAATACTGTATGAATTCAAACGTGGCACCGAAGACAAATATCAGGCTTATGTAACATGGATTTATGCTGAAGATAACTATCATTGAAATAGTGGGGCGCAAATTTTGACCCAAACGTCTCCACACAAGAGGCATCGGTGAAGGGTAAATATGATTGAACCAGCACCTAGAAACAAATAACCACTTGCAGTTGGATACACTTGGAGCGTATAGCGTTAGCTTCATTGCATTAATGTTGTCAACCCACCCCACCAAAAAAAAAGAAAACAACAATCCCCAAATTTACCATAAATAGATATAAATAGGTGGCACAAACCATCCCCAAATGGTAGGTTCATTATTGGGTTGCCCACTTACCCACAAATTTCCGGCATGTTTTCGGACCAACCACAGTCTACCCTGAGTGATTAGACCCGGTCCAAGTTGCGGCATCGTGTCTTCGATCAAAGACGCGGCCGTTTTCGTCCTGGGCTACTGGTGAATGAAAGAAATCCTGCACCAGTTGATAGGTGGTTTACCCCATCCAAGGTGGTGCAGGATGCCTTCCACAGTATCACACAATTACACTATACCACATAACATATGAAATCAAATGAAATCATGACAAACCATATTAAGTTAAGACTAACTGCATTTGTCGTCACGATTCAACCAAAAAAACCACTACTGCAAGAACTCACGTAAAAATGCACGACCAGCAGGTTCCTGAGATTCAAAGAAGCTGTGTAAGTTTGGGATCATCCCCATGTCCCCTTCGGTTGATCCAAGGGACCGCCGCCTCAATAGACTGCAAGGGACCCTCCTCGGGCGCCAAGGGCGCCCCTGGGGTCTTGTACTCACCGCTGACGGCGAAGTTGTTGTAGACGCCTCAAGGGTTGGATCGCTGCAAAGTGAAACAAATGTGTAAAAGGATTCGTCGGAAAAAAACCATACTAGACATACCTATATTACAAATATATATATATATATATATATATATATGTATATATTATTGCAGAACGAACGGAGCAAAGCGCCTTTTCACGGTTGCGGGCGGTTGCGGGAGGCTCAAGGGCCCTGGTAAATGTTGCGGGACCGCCAGGCATGAGAATGGTCAAATGGTGAGTTGGGACATGTTCCAATGAAATTCACATCCTTCAGGGGGTCACTCCGACTCACCATTGGCCAACTTAGAGAGAGCATATGTCGCTTCTCTCATCACTCTACGCAACAAACTGCTATTTCCAAGACGTTTTGTCAATGGATCTGCAATCATTGCTGTGCCTGGCGCCCAAAATGTCGTCAGCCTGAGTGCCCTTGCAGAAACGCAAATCACTGCTACATCGATCTGTGCCCTACGATCCTGGCCAGCATTTCCTGACCTCCTATTCAACAAGTCATACAATGCTTTTGCATCAGTCACATGCGCACCTAGATCGTCATCAACGATCTTGATGCTCAAAGCCCTCTCAGAAAACTCCTTGTCATCGGGACATCGCATCACAAGCGCTGATTGCTGGTCGCCAAGCCGCGTGCCATCAAGCACACTCGTCGCAGGATTCATCACTTCGTGCCACAGCGCTCGCACCCATTCCACTTCTGCAAGCGCATCATCCATGGCCAAAGCTTCTGACCCAAGTGTCGCTTTCACGACTCGCTTCAGCTTGTGTGAACGCCAGCTATTAATGCTGAACATCGCCTTCTCGCCCTTCAGAATGATCTCCTCCGCAAACGCAATGATGTAGCCACCTTGTGACTTCTGTTCAACGTTTGCCATCGAAGCATCTGCTACTGACATCCAAATGCCCTTCTCAGGTTCAATGGGGATCACCCTGAGCACGACATCCGGCGTGTTCTTGAGCTCGGCAACAGTCTTGTTGGCCATCAGGATGTGGTCCACCGTTGGTCCATTGCTGCTCCAGCTCATAGCCATTGCGCAAGCAGCTCCAACGTCAGGTCTTCCTTCTTTGCCGACCCACAAAAGGGATCCGCCAACTCCTCGCAGCCACGTAGTTTCAGTTTCAGTCAGAGGTGAAGATTTCTCCTTCAAGCGCTCCTTGGGAAGAGTGACAGCTCTGAGCTTCTCCTCAATGTAGCGCTTCATGCTCACCTGAATTTCAAAATTTGGCAGCTGCTTCAGAGTTCGCCCAATGTACTCGGCAGAGTTATTGTAGACATCGCGCCACTTGCCAAACTTGAGCTTTGTGCGAAGTTCATTCATCAGCATCTCATGTCGTTGGTTTCCTCCTTGGCAGAAATCATCAACATCAAGCAAAACAACGCCAGCCACTCCCAAAGTGCCATAGGTCTCGATCTCCTCGGCCGTCGGCTTGAGGTAGTAGAGACATGGATCGAAAACTGATTCGGTATAACCAAGCGCCAAAAGATGTCGCCTGACCGTCTTTCGCCAAACTGCTGGTGCATTCACAAGGCCATAGACGGCTGTCAAAACTCGAATCAAAGCATGTTGAGGCACATCTGGAATTCCAGTGGGTGGCATGGATGCATAGAGAGGACCTTGTTCTCTTTCATGTGGGTCAGATTGACCAAAGGCTGAGCTGACATCCATGATGTAGAGATGAAACTTCATGGAAGAAATGATTTGAAGGCACATCATCACAGTTGTAGATGAAGGTGTCGGGGCATATCTTTCTAACTCCAGCGCATCGGGGTCTTTGTGGCCCAACAAAATCCATCTTGCCTTTGCCTTCCATGACTCTCCAACTTCAACAGTCTTCTTGGTCAGTATGAATCTTGAAGGCATGATTCGATGTGGCTTCTCGCTTCGAATCTTCTTCAGCTCATGGTCCTCCACAATGATCTCAATGGCATTGGAGTTGACAAGGTTGTTGATCTCCAGCTTCTTGGCTTCGCGGAACATCTTGATCTCGGTGGTTTTCAGCTTCTTCTCATCCAATTCTTTGCCACTCTGCTTTGTGAGATAGCTCAAAGAAAAACTATCGTCTTTCATCTTGGAGGACATCTCATAGAAGCAGTCTGTGCGCTCCAGCTTTTTGAACACCTGGAGGTCGCGGCTGTTGGCAATGACTGGATACTTTCCCTTGTCACCCCACTCGGTGTTGTCGTCCGCACGCCATGTGCCAAAGATTTTGGATCTGCTTGCCAGTCGCTCATTTGGTGCAGGGCCTTCAAGGCTACGCTTCATGCCAAGTTCAACTAACCTGACATCTTCTTCTGGCTGATGATCTTGTGGTAGAGGTCGAACTCCTTTGAGGAGGGTGTCGTCCACAAGCTTGCCTGGGTCTGGATGACCGGGGATCTTCTGGTAGATGAGGATGGTTTCGATGTTCTCAGTGCCCACTGGGAGTTTGTCGTGAACGCTGTGCACTGACATCTCGGCAGTGATGGGCTTGTCTTGGATCACACTGGCACTGTCAAGGTCGATGGTGATACGTCTGATGACATCTCCCCATAGTGGTCCAGTTGAGTTTGTTCCTCTATACCGTTTGGCATTGGTGTCAAAACGGCTCCAGGCTTTCAGCACAGGTTGAGATTGCTCAGGTAGCACTGAAGAAGGTCCTGCTTGAGTTGGCAATAAATCAGGTGCAGGTGGAAGTGTTTGCACTGAAGAAGGTTCATGTTGTGGTAATGAATCAGGTCTAAGCTGTTGCACTGAATCAGGTTCAAGTGGTCGCAATGAAGCAGGTTCAGTGGATGGTGCACTTCGGGCACGTCCACTCTCGATGGTTGCTTTCCACAGCTCATCTGCTTCTGCTTGTTTTGCTGATCGTGTGCTACTGCTTGCCTGTTCAGCTGTTGCTGGTGCCTGTTGTGTCTGTTGTGTTGTCTTGCTGATGCGTTGTGTCGGTGATCTTGATCTGCCATGTTGCTGTGTTGGTGCATCTGCTGGTGTGTGTATTGGTGATTCTGGTTCTGGTGTAATGGATCTAGTGTGTCTGTCATCTGGTGTTGATGGTACCTCAATGGTGGTGTCTGTAGTGCCGGGTGTTGCATGTGTTGGTTGCTGTTGTGATGTCTGTGTCGGCTGCTGTTGTGATGTCTGTGTTGGCTGCTGTTGTGATGTCTGTGTTGACTGCTGTTGTGATATCTGTGTTGGCTGCTGTTGTGATGTCTGTGTTGGCTGCTGTGATTTGTGTTGCTGTCTGTTGTGAACTGGTGTTGCTGGTGATGCTTGTCTCGGTGCTTTAGCTGGTGTCGATGGTTGTGACATTGGTGGTGGTGTTCTTGGCTGTGGTCTGCTGGTTGGTGTCTGTGGCATTCTGCTCATTGGGGTCTGCGGCATTGGTGTAGTTGATCCTTCAGGGGGTGCCCTGGGCGTTGGTGGTGGTCGTCGTTGAACTTCTGCTTGAGGCTGTGGTTGCTGATCCGATGAAGGGTCTGGAGGTTGCTCTTCAGGAGGTGGCCCTTCACGTTCAACATCCACATACCCAAGCTTTTCTGAGTGGAAGCGCAAACGCTCTTTCGCTTTCAGCAGTTCAGCTGGTACTGCTTCAAGTCCTTGTTTCTCAAGGTTGCCCATCTTGAAGATCTGAATTTTGTTGCACTTCCAAAGTTCACCTCGGCGGGTCACCCAAACAGTGTCGCCCTTCTGGAGCACCACAAAGCATGGTCCAACTTTGGCTTGACTGCCTCTGCGCCCTTGTCTCCAAACGTAGACTGGTTCTCCTTCCACAAAGTGAAGATTTTCATGAGCTCTTCTTGGGCGTGCACGTACAGCTCGTTGAAGTCTTTCGCGCCCATCAACTTCCATCAGGGCTTTTCGTGCAGCTTGTCGGATTTGCTCTGAACGTTGCCAAGCTCCATCTGCAGTTTGTGGAAAGGTGTACTCACCAGAGTCAGTCAGGGCGTCCATCGCAATGGAAGGCTGTTTGCCGAAGACTCGTTGAGCAGGTGAGTAACCACTGCGGTTTGTCATAGTTTGGAGAGCCCAGGAGACTTCGTGGATCATGTTCTGAACTTCCAGGACATCAGCTGGTTGATGAAGTTCTCTGGTGCGATAATACACCTCCTTGAACAAGCCTCCACGTCTTTCGGTGACTCCATTCTGGTAGGGCGCATCCCTGTCAATCAAAATTGGTTGAATGCCATGGCTTTCGAGTCCTTCAATGAACTCGCCTTGAAACTCAAGGCCTTGGTCCAGTATGAGAAAACTGGGGCTGCCAAACACTTGGAGCCAGCACTGCAAGAAAGCTGCCCACACCAAGGAACTTGCTCTTCGTGTCGGGTGGATCATGGTGAAAGTGCTGTAGAGGGTGCCCACACAAGTGATGTTCAAGATGGGATGTTCCTCACGTGGAGTGGCACCATAGACAAACAGCAGGTCCACACCGATGACAATGTTGAAGTCATAGGTCCTTGGCGTTGATGCCGGCAGTCTCGTAGGCTGTCTTCGCTCCTTCAAGCAACCTTCACAATGGAACTCACGAAGAACGTAGTTGATGATGTCATTTCGAGTTCCGGCTGCTTTCAAAAGTCTGACAAATTCTTTGACTGGAGGATGGCCTAGGTTCACATGTGCCCGCAGCACCATGTTCTTTTCAGCTGTCGTAATGGATGAAGTCTCAGCAAAGACCATGTTGATCTCAGGGTGGTGGAACAGCACAATCATGAAGCCATAGTTGACCTCAAACTTCTTGGGCTTGCCAGTACGTGCTTGTTCAAATTGAAGCCACTTGCCGTCGATGGGGTTTCTGACCCAAGTCCAACGCAAACTGCGATGACCAGGTCCACATGTTGGCACTTGATGAGGTTTTCTGACTACCAGAATTGCAGAATCATGGAATGATCTCCACATCTGATCTTGCTGTCGTGGTAGTTCATCAGTCCATTGTTCAAGATCGCCCAAGTCAGGCATGTGTTGTGGTCTACCATGTTGTTGGTCCACCCAGTCTTGAATGAGACCATCCACAATTGCTCGCACTAAATCAGGTGGATAGACTTGTGATTGTTGAGGAAGTCCATTGATCAAAGGTTGATGTGGTTCTTCGCATTGACACAGCTTCTGCAAGTTCACTGCAATGGCATCGCAAGTGGTTGCAAACAAAGTTGATTTCCTGCTAAGTCTTCCACGGACACGAAGGCCAAATCGGCATTGGTCCGACTTCACCAGGATCACTTCATCATGCTCCAGGTATTTCTGAACTTTTGGAAGACCCCAGGATGTTGCTGTGTCAGGATGTTCATGAAGCCCATGGTCACCTCTGTCCAACTGTTCTTCCAACATGTCCATGGAAAAGTCCACATGCTCCACCGCCTCTTCCAACTCCAGTTCCAACATCTCAGGATTTGGTCGTAGATTTTGAAGTGGTGAAAACTTTGTGCATGGTGGTGATGTGACTAAAAGTCTTGGTCGCCGCTTTCGAAGTTCATCTTTCACTTGCCGTCGATCTTGTGCACGACTGAGATCATACCCAGTGGAAAGGTCGATCGACAGACTGGCACGCAAACCACGTGCTGCTGCTTCTTCCACAACTCGTGGAGGACTGTAGAGCTCCACCAGGGCGTCGTTCTTGTTCTGAAGGATGCCATAGACCTCCACAACATCATCTGGTTCATCATTGGTCTCCCACAAAGTCCAATATGTGGAGAGATCGCCCAACACGCCATCCAAGCTGTTGGACAATTCCATCTTGGAGGTTTTCGTCAATGTGGTTTCTTGTTCAAATTCCACGTCCACCATGTAGTTGACAAACTCAGGGGTGAACTCATAGAGGACCACATAGCTCATAGGGCATCCAAAGTTGTAGTCGTTGCCTGCAACGTTTGTGACATCGACTGCATTCCAAAGAACATCATCGCCTTGCGTCAAAATGACACGTCGGCTAACCACTGGTGAAGTCACCACAGGCATCAGGCCTTTCACACACTCACCATAGCCCATGGTTACATAGGTGTGGCCGCATTCAACGTCCAAGGTGTCCACCAAGTTGTAGAAGATCTCGTCAAAGTTGTAGTGCTGGTTGGAGTCCTTCATCCACCATCCGCTCATTGCAGTTGTTGCAGATTCTCCACACGGAAGCGACCCATTCTGGAAAACACCAGGCCCAGCTCGAACATGTGCGCCGTCTGGCCGCAGTTGAAATTCATGCACTGCAGCTCTGTTTCCTCCGCCGTCTCTCCAATCTGGATGGGCACCATTTCGGCTGCATTGCACCGGAAGCATAGGATCACTCCCTGTGCTGGAACAAGGATGCCGAGCACGTCCGGCTGGTAGATCTGGCAATTCGGGTTGTTGCATCCCCAAATCAAGGTCTCGTCCTCCGTGTTGCGCATCAGAATCTGTACGCCTTGTCGGCATAGATCGCAATCTTGTTGGTGTGGTGGATGCGTCATAGTCACATCTTCCTCGGTGATCACTGGCTCCACTGGTTCCACAAGTTCCTCCTCCGAGCCAATGAACACTGCATTCGCCATGAACTCCTCCTCCTTCACTGCTGTCGTTCTCCTGGATTGTGGTGCACTCTTTGCAGCTGTCGGCCTCGAAGTGCTCTTTGCTGCAGTCGCCTTTGGTCGGCTCTTGGCATTGGCTCCCAAAGCTGTTGTGGCCGTCTCGGATTTCTCGTCCAGCTCCTGCTTGATCATCCGCTTGATGAAGTCCTGGTGCATATAGGCAAGGGTGTTGTTCCAACGCTGAAGATCTGCGATTGGTGTCAGCGGCATCTGTTGTTCTTGTTGGCTTTGAAGACATTTCTGATAGCTCACCAATCGATTGGCCCCATGCTTTGTCTGGGCATGTGTGCAATGGGGTGAAGTCTCCAACTGAGGAACCAGGTATTTCCCTCGACCCATAATGCATGCCAATGGCTGGAGTCTCTCCTCTCTGCGGCTCACATTCAGTCCTCCAGGATTTGCCATTGAGCTCGACGCCGATGCCGATGAGATCACCCGCTGCTCGGCCTGCTGGATCTTGTAGATCTCGGTCTCCAAACGCTCGCGGCGTAGTTGCAGACGTCGGGCATCTCGCATCTGTGGCGTACGTACCACCTCCATGAAAACTTGCCAAGCTTGCAGCATCATCGATGTGAAGAAGCGCAGCAACAAGCGCCGCCAGCGGCCCCATTGCGCGCGAAGTACAGGCATTCGTCAATGTCACAGCAGACCAATTGGGCACGGTCTGAAGTGACCAGGCTTGACTTCTTGTGCCAGAAAAGTTCGTCGGGACGTTGAATCCATCACCAAACTCAATGATGCTGACAGAGACATGGCCAGTGCTCAACCGATTCATGGTTTGTTTGACTCCAAGTTCCATGTAAAAGATCACATCATGTTTCATGTCAATCACTGCACCTAACTCTGCAAGGAAGTATGCCGGCAAGAGGAATGGGATTTCACCTGGAACAACCTGAACTCGAAGAACACCTGATTTGCCACATAGTCCAATAGGAACATATGCTATCTTGGTTGATTCCTCTGACCCGCACACTCCTCGAACACTCCCCCCAGATTCTTCAGACCACTGCACTTGAAGACCAAATTGATCACGCAGCAAACGATCATGTTGTTGAAGTGTATCAATACCAACTAGTCCATGTTGTGCAGCTGTATCTACCAAAGCTGTTCCCAAACTTCGTTGTTGATTCATGAAACAGAAAGACAAACCTGAAAACTGCTGGGAGGACGGCTGCATGTATTGACTCGCGGTCTGTTGCACAAGTTGATCAGCCATCTGTTTCGGTGGCGTCAAAAAGAACCCAGTCGACATACCGACTGTTGCAGCTGTCGTTGAAGCACCTTTGGAAGGGGCACCACCTGCCATCTTCGATCTCACCGGACACTCACGTGACCAGTGTCCAATCTGCTTGCAGTTGTGGCATCTTGACTTCGCCTTGATCTCATTCAAGGAGTGCCGACTTCCATGTCGTTGGGCCCATGGACGATCATATCCACGGCCATTTCGCACAGCTTGTAGTTGCCGTCGATGTTCAAGATATCCACCTTTGCCACCAAAACCAGGAAAGGAGGAAGCTTCGCCAAAGGTTCTAGCGTGTCCCTTGCCCTTTCCTTTCTTGCCCTTTCCTTTGCCCTTTCGAGCAAAACGCTCTTTGGACTGGTAAAAGACTTCCTCCACATGATTGCAAACTTTTTCAACTGCCTCCGCCTCATCCATCACCATTGGCAACTCCTGAGGAAAGACCATCTGGACCTCGGAGCTATCATCATTCATGCACACCAAATCTTCCAGCCAATCATCATTGTCGTCATACTCAAAAGCGTCGTCATCGGCCGTCGCATAGATCTCGGAGTCCTCATAGTTCCAGCCACCATCTTCCCAATAGGATGCATTGCGCCAGCGTCTGCCAGTTGAGGCTTCACTGGCATACTCATCCAAACGGTCTCCAAAGACTTTCTGGATGGCTGTCTCCAACTCCTTGTAGTCGATGCTGCCATTGGTGACAACTTTCAAACGCTGCTTCTGATCCACAGTGAATCCACCTTGTCGCAAGATGAGGTGTCCAAGAAGATGTCGTCCAGCTTTCGAAGTCAGCAGGTCCAATCCCTGCTTGCGCAGCTCTGCGAACGCCGCAGTCTTGCCAGCCAGGAAGGATGTCAGGCTCTGGCCTTTGTCTCTCCTTCCTCTGAAGATCGCCTCATCAAAGGCTTGCTCCAAGGACTGGTCCTTCAAATAGGCATGGGCGTCCTCGATCACAGAGAGGATTGCCTTGTAACCCTCAGGAGCGGTGATCTCGCCCACCGTGAGATGCGAAAGCAAAGTGCTCAGTTTGGAACCAAGTGGAATGCTGTCTATGATCCTTTTCCCTATCAAACTCGTTGGAATTCTAGCTTCAGCCTCTACCAACCATAGTTGAAGATTGCGTAGATATTCTTTGTAATGACGTTCTGGGCTATCTCCTCCCCAAACAGGTGCAGGATCCATTCGATAATCAACATGCTTTCTACCAGAACCATCTGAGGTCACCGACAGGGGCATTTGCAAGGCACCTGCATCAGTCATCTGAGGAGCTCGTGCCCAGGGATCTGGCCGAAGTTCATCATCTTCATCATCAAGATCTGGCCGTAGAGGATTGTTGGAACCTCGAAGGTGTCCAGGTGAAGGCACAGATGTAGTAGACCTCGGAGGCGTGGCTGCCGTCTCAGGTCCGCTTGTTGTAGTCGCTCCAACTCCTCGCCAATTGCGAGTAGAAGGCCGCATGGCCAAGATTCCCAGGTAGTCTGGTACTTGGTGAAGAAGTCAAAATTGGGCTACCAAAGGTCAACTCAAGGAAAAAGAATGGAAAGCTCCCGGATGGCGATCCGTTGGTGAAGACACCGTTGAAGGTGTTGAACTTGGTCAGATTGATCTGGGGCGTCCCCCAGTAAGAAGTAGATCGCCTGCGGGAGCCCCGGTCGTCACCGGGGCTCCGCTACCCGGTTGCGGGAGGCTCAAGGGCCCTGGTAAATGTTGCGGGACCGCCAGGCATGAGAATGGTCAAATGGTGAGTTGGGACATGTTCCAATGAAATTCACAATTATATATATATGTATGTATGTATGTATAATATATATAGATATAGATAGATAGATAGATAGATAGATAGATAGATAGATAGATGGATGGATGGATAGATAGATGGATGGATGGATGGATAGATAGATAGACAGATAGATGGATGGATGGATAGATAGATAGATCGATCGATAGATAGACAGATAGATGGATGGATAGATAGATAGATCGATAGATAGATATATATATATATATGTACATGTGTGTATGTGATTATCATGTATTGTCGTTACATATCATCGCTGCATGCATATTTCTAATATTTTCTAATTCATTCCACCTTGCAGTGAAGGATTAATATTTGGTGATGGTTTCTGATGTTTTTGGATGTGGCTTCCAGTTCCAATACCTCCAAAATTGGCAGCTGGGGCGATCCAAGTGGCAATTCCCATCTGCATCGATCACAGAGAGGATCGCCACATTTCGCTTCAGGCGCGTGAACCAGTTGGGCCCACTGAAGTGCTCCCCGAAGCAATAGAGGTTTGCATCCTTAGTGGGGCAAAAGCTCAGGGCCTGCTGTCAACATCTACCTGAATCTACCTGAAGGAGCTCGCATCACTGGCCTTCAAGCACTCATAGGTTCATGGATTCAAATTTTGGATGGCCGGCTAGCCACAACAAGTCATGTCTGGAAAGCATGTAAAACACTGCGCTTTGGAGTGCTTGTGGCACTTTGGCCGTTGCTTTGTCGTTGAAGCGCTTGGAAGAGGACGCTGAAAATGGCATTGGGCCTGCTGGCTGCCACAATGCAATCATGTCAAGAAGCGATTGGTAAAGTCAAGCCACAAGTCCGGACGATCTCTCTCCATGGTGATGAATATGTTGCGGTTTGTGTCGGAAATTCTGGGCTCAGGATGATCATGGAGTTCATCAATGTACTGCACTTCATTGGGCTTGCCCTCAGATGAGATGCTACTCCTCACCCAACTCCAGTGCGTGTGTTCCAGCCAAGGCAAGGCATGCTCTCCCAAGTGGTATTGGCGCCTGACTTCCGGCGAACTGTTCTCAGTCACAAAGTGCGAGGCTTCGGCATTGACCTGCTTGGAATAGCCTTCCACTCTGGTCCTCTCGAAAAAATCTGCCTTCACTTTGATGAAAATATAGGGGGTGACTGTATATCTTGCTGTGTTTCGGACATTCAGGTCACCATAGTAGATGAAGACACGATCATCAAACGGCTCAGCTAGGTCGGACTCGGAGATACCAAAGGGTTGTAGCTCCTACCGGATCTCAACAAGCTGGGATTGATTGGGGCTACCGTACCCATGCTACTGGCCATCTACTACCCTTAAAATTTCCTTTCAAAATCATCCCACGACGGCGAGAAAACATGAGAAAATGGTGTTTTCTTCCCAGCTCCTCCAGAAATTCCCGCCTAGCTGCAGCTACCAGGTTGCGATCCCTTTGGTGACAAATATCCCCACCAGAAAACTTCACCTCCGGTCCAAGGCGATGTTCACTGTCCCAAACTGTCAGGATATAGAGATCTCCTTCCCCTCCCCGCCTGGAATAAAACACTGGACAGGTCACGGCACAGCGGAGGAAGTGGCTTTCCCCAGCAACGTGGATGTGCCACGTATCCGCAGGCTGCATGGAAAGACGTTCGCGGTCTGCCCGCACAAATGTGGCGTAGGCTTTCAAAATATCTTGGTGAGAATGTGCAGTAAGGCCATGACTTTGAACAGATCTGGGCAAGTCCACATTGAACACTGAAATGGGACCATGGCAGAATCGAAGCCTCAGAAGATTTTGAAAGACCTCCAAGCTGCCCAGACTATTCTCAGCCCCCTCCACAAGCAACAAGACCTTGAGTTTCAAAGGATACCTTTCACTTCTGGGAACCATTGCTCTCAACAGGTCATTTTCGGACCAACGCTGGGTTGCTTCCTCTGTCGCTTCCCCTGCTGCTCGACAAAGCTCTCCATTCACAGGCACTTGCAGAGCCTCTGTTTGTCGGCCAGCAGCTGTTGCCAATCCAAGAAGATACCGCAGCTGCTGCACTGGCTCCGTCGCTCCAAAGACGTCTTCCAAAAAATATTTGTTGCTCTCCAGGAAGAGGCAGGTGCAAGACATCAAATCATCAGGGCTCTGGTAGCCACCTTTCTTGCCACCCTTGTGGTTGCCCTTGTGGTCACCTTTCTGGCCAGCCCTCTTGCCACCCTTGTGGTCACCTTTCTGGCCACCTTTCTCCCCACGATGTTCGCCCCAGGAACGTCTCATGATCTGCAGCGGTACAGGCCGCAAATGAAACAGCTTCAAGTTCAGCAACTCTTTGCTGCTTCAGTCCATGCAAGGCTGGGACTAAAATCAGATATCTTGAAAGGTTTCCTCATGCAATGCTTGTTCAATTCCTTACGATTGTGGTTGTGGTTGCTCTTGTGGTTGATGTGTTCTGATGTGTGCTGATGTGTGCTGATGTGTTCTGATGTGTTCAAAGTTCTGATGTGCTCTTTTGTGGTTGATGTGTTCTGATGTGCTGACCCCATTCCCCAATAGGTGCAGATCTTTTTGGAGAGTCAAGTCAATGTCTAAGAAACCATATCGTGTTGTTCATCTTGAACCCTCTGCAGGCACACATCCTGGAAACTTGTCATACCATCGGGTGGTAAAATGCATCCCCGAAACTGGGGTCTCATTGTTGGGCAAACACCACATGAAAGGGCATACTATACATGAGATGCGCATCTACTACACAACGTGCGTTCAAAGGACCTGTCTTGGAATAGCAAAAGCTTGGTGCCATGCCCCAAGTTCATTCGCATTGGCGGTGCAAAAAATGACAAGGTCTGATTGAATCTGCCTTCATGTAGATTATATATATGTGTGTGTGATCATGTAGTTGCAAAAATAAGAAGAAGAAGAAGAAGAAGGAGAAGAAGAAGAAGAAGAAGAACAACAACAACAACAACAGTTGTAATAAAGTAGCAACGTTTATAGAAACATATGTATGTATATACACGGGGTTTGGTCAAAATTCCTTTATCCCGAAACGGCCATTCTTCACGAATAAAAATTCTACTTTCGCGAAACTTTCGCGATCTCCATGTTTGTCTTTCGCGGAACCCATGTTGGGCAATGATGCCTCTTATGAAGATTCTGAAGATTCATTCATCAAATGCCAAATTGCGCCAAATTATCACGGATCACTTCTTCATAGCCTTGTGAGAATGCAGCCGGCAGTCTCAGGACATATTCAACCGTCAACCGTGCTGATTACTTTCTTTTGCAAGGCTTCCTGGGCCACCCCCTTCAAAATACACTTTGACTTTCGCCCGCTCCTTCGCAGAACTTTCGCGGAACTTTCGCGAAAATATCGCTAT
>BGPT01000826.1:143910-179359 GCA_003297045.1 Symbiodinium sp. clade C Y103 | reverse complement strand
GCATCAGCGGCTGAGTGTCCATCAGGACCACTCATTGCACCTGTGATGGGCCTTCACCGGAAGGCCAAGGGCTCACGCAATCCATGCGCGGGAGCCGGGGTTTTCCCGGCTCCGCTACCAATGGCGGAGTGAACACGTACCCAACCGTGGGCAACAGCAGGAAACCACGCCTTTTCCNCACGCCTTTTCCGGAGCCTGTGCCGAAAGATTCCCTGCGCATTGCAGGAGGTCTCACCCCTGGACTGGCAACCCTTGGAAGCACCTGTGGCATCAACATATATATATATATATATACAGATAAGGTGGCCCCCCACGTAGATAGCAAAGTTGGATTGCAACTCCAGTAACTAGGGTTTCTGCTATTCATAGCTGCTGATAGTGGGGTTTGTAGACCAACAAACATAGCTGGAGCCATCGTGTCCCACCACAATCTCCAGTAATTCTCCAACAACTTATCCCAATTATGTTTCGCAATATGCCATGATTATTCCGTATGTAAATATAAATATATATATATATATAAATGTAAATAAATATAGATATATATATATAGATAGATATATATATATATATATCTAAATATATATATATATATATATCTAAATATATATATATATATATATATCTAAATATATATATAAATAAATAAATAAATAAATATATATATACATATGTATCTATATATATATATACACTCTCTCTCTCTCTATATATATGTATATATGTGTATGCTCCACAAGTCCAGAAGTATCCACGAATTCTGCCATGATTCCATGGCATTGGCTAAACGTCAGACCCCACTTTATGTTTTCCACCGTCGACAGGCATGGGAGGAGCTGCTCAAGGACAGCGACGAGCTGTTGGAACTCTACCAGGTGAAAACCAGGGAACCGGGATGTGGTAGCGGTTCTAAATGGTGGAGTTACCCCGAAGACATGGTCATACAAAGGTGGAACCTGGACGAGAAAGCAGAAGTTACTAGGTCAATCAAGTTGGCCATTTTCCTAAAGCAGAGTGATCAATAGATTTCTTTGATGATTGAAAGGCTTTGAGGTGCAAAGACTACTACGATCTCCGGAGTGTCATTGGAGTTCCCTCAAAAACCCCAGATCCGACTCTTTTGGACGTCTTGGCTTGCCATCAGACGGAGCCATCGAAAGGTTTTGAGTCGTCAAGTTTCAATGGATGGTTTTGTTGCCTAGTGGATTATCCCATATTATATATTATAAATGGCTGAACTAGCTATGGTTACTAACCCAATTACGATTTGGATGATCCTTCAAGTAGTCCCTCAGGTTCCACAACTCTTTGGTGGTGCCTGTTGGTTGCTGTTTTTTGTAGACTGTTTTTCATCACGTGCAATCCACAGTTCGTGAATGTCCTCAATTTCTATGGCTGGAATCGCTTTATGTTTCTTCCAACCACTAGAATTTGATGTACCAGCTGCGGCATCTCAGATTGCTGGTTGAAATCATGTGAAATCCCTTTCTTCCCATTGAGCGGGTAGTGCTCCCAGAAAATTGCTTGAATATCTTCGAGTCGCATGTGCCCTTTATATCTTGATCTTTGGAAGAACAATTACATTTTTACATATACAAAATCCCATGAAATCCCTTGTTGATTGCATCCCCAAACAAAATTCAGCTTAGTACATGGAGGATCCACGAATCGTAACGGGGGTCATAACCAGAGTAACTTGTGTCCGTCCTAATAGCTGTAAGAGTCAAAAAAAGGATTTCTTTATATTTTGTTGCAAGCTTTGTTTTATTTTTTTTTCCCTTCGTGCAACAAATCGTGCTTTTTGGTGCTCTTCCTCATGCCAAAAATCGTGCTCTAGATCGTGCTTTCTGGCTCTCTCCTTCGTGCAACAAATCGTGCTTTTTGGTGCTCTCCCTGGTGCAACAAATCGTGCTTTCTGTTGCTCTCCCTCGTGCCAAAAATCGTGCTCTAGATCGTGCTTTTTGGGTGCTCTCCCTCGTGCAACAAATCCTGCTTTTTGGTGCTCTCCTGCGTGCAGCGCTCTCCTTTTCGCCCAAAAAATTGTCTAATCGTGCTTTTTGGCTCTCTCCTTCGTGCAACAAATCGTGCTGGTTGGAGCTCTCCTTCGTGCAACAAATCGTGCTTTTTGTTGCTCTCCCTCGTGCCCAAAATCGTGCTCTAGATCGTGCTTTTTGGCTCTCTCCTTCGTGCAACAAATCGTGCTTTTTGGTGCTCTCCCTGGTGCAACAAATCGTGCTTTTTATTGCTCTCCCTCGTGCCAAAAATCGGGCTCTAGATCGTGCTTTTTGGGTGCTCTCCCTCGTGCCAAGAATTGTGGTCTAGATCGTGCTCGCTGTTACAGCTATATCAGCTATTAGGCTTGTGACAAATAGCAACTATGATTTATACCCCAGCTAGATGAATTGGAGAACCCCACTTGGGAACTTCTTCGCAGGTGCCTCTCCCCTTCGACCTCGACAGCTCCCTGCCGGGCTACCTCTCCCTCCGCTTACGCTTGCGACGGCGCTTGGAGATTCGAGGCATTCTGCCGTGGCCCCCCACGGTGCCACGGCAGAACAGCCTAGTGGGTCATGGGGGATTGAAACCATAGAAATGGTTCCTTTGAGACATGAAAACGGGGGATTTCCACTATCATCCCATAGAAATATGTAGAAATTGATCAATCAAAGATAAGGATTTCGAATATCATCCAGAAATGATAGTTGGTTGAAGGTTGTAGAATAAATGGGATTTTAACATGTAAACATGGGGACTTCAAACTGATAGCTAGACCAGGCTACATCACCAACATGACAGAATCAGACATATCACTTACCCGAAGCAATTCAGGCAAGTACTGCAAATCGATCCTTGATGGTTTTACCGTTTTACCAATCATTTCCCAATGACTTTGGATCTTTAAGTTGGAGCAGTATTCCCAGGTGCAACATTGAATATGAAGCATTGAGTCTCCACACAATTTTCCCTTTGCTGGGTATTAGTTCTCGTGTCGGTTAGTATCCAATTCATTGTTGGTTCGGTTGGGTTGTGAGGCCGCCGACATATGCAGAATATATTCTGCTTGTGTATACGTGCCAATGCCCATGTTGATGGGCGAAATCACAGTTTTGGCGTTGTTGACTCCATCACTGTTTCTTGTTTGGTTGATCACATTATTTAATGACTCAATTATTCTTTTTTTATGGGCATGTCTTATCCGCTAAGCGAAATTTGGCAAACCTAAATGTTCCCAGAACTGTGGGTTCCAAACAAGGTTCACCGACCCTGCAGGTGTTGTTGGCTGAATCATAACTTTGGGGATGGACTCTTATTTCTTCTTCGTGAACTTACCACTTGTTGTTGGTAAATAGTGATCTTACCACCTTTTTTAGTGTTCAAATTGCCTTAGGTCTACCTGAGAAATGGGTACCCCATTCCATGCAGTGGTGTTTTCACACTCATCCAAACATTGTATTGTTGGTAATGTATACACATATATTATACATGTGTTTCACCATGTTAATCCCATATTATCATCGCCATACTGTCCTTATTTTTCGTGGCTTCCCCCAGTTTCTGTCCAGGTCCTGGTCCTCTTTGACTGCGCCCTTCTGGCACCCCTGGCCGTTGCCCTCTTCTGCCAGCGGAACGCTTGCAACGCCGGGCCGTGTGCACCAGCCTGGCGAGCAGATTTGGATCCCTGGCGTGCCAGTGGGATGATTAAGAGATAGAAATAGGTCGTCAATGTTACCAATAGTCTAACATAACTATGGAAAATCAGCATTTTTAATGGGAAAATCCACTATTTCTATGACCATTTTCAATAGCAACCTGTTAGTTTTCCAGAGGGTAGTCATTGTTGTGGAATAGTTAGTCAATGATTAAGATGAAATAGATTGAACCAGTTCGTCAATAGAATCATGTAGGAAAAAAACCAGCTTGATGTACTGTGACTTTACAAGAATGAGGATTTGAGGGATTTAGACAATCAACAACAGTTGGGTGTTTAATTGCAACGGTGTAACCAACAAAAAAATGTATTTAAGCAAGCAAACATAGGTTATTTAACAGGCAATCATTAATCGCAGTTGTTTTTCGCAAGACTTATGATTTCATGAGCAAACATTAGCACCAACAACCATCGTACAATGTATTAACCAACCAAATGCTGAATTGCTGGTGATTTTTATGCAACATTTTGACTACCATTTTCATTAGGACACATGATTTATGCATTGTGATCATGAACAAATCGTATACAACTGTGCATAGGTGATGATGATTTTGTTTTGATAGAACATGCAGTATATTTATAGCTCTTGCTATTACATGCTTTGTGAAGTTTTTTGCTTATGTGTAAGCCATGTATGTTTATACAGATAAATTATAATGCATGAATCACTTAATTCAATAGCATAGCTGCATCCATGAATGTTTGAATATGTGTCTATGTTTGTATCCATACGGGTTTGTCAAATGTGTACCCCACGATTTGATGGTTTACTGTATCTCCGTTTTCTCATTAAACCTCCCATTTCGGAGTATCCCCAATTTCTGGACAAAGCCGTAGATCATATTGGTTGTGTATTCCCACGAAATATACAGTTGATATTGTTTGCCATGTGCTTGGTTTTATAGCCCATTGACCCAAAAATGCTTTTCTGGGTCAAATCCGCTGTATAATGCAGTATACATTGATATGTACGAAAACAGAAGAATGATAAACAGCAATGATAATAATACTCACGGCAATCATGTATGTATCATACATACTGTACCCCAGCCATTTATAGATTATTCCACATCACAGCTGGCACAGCTGGACGACCCCGAGAGTAGCCATTCAGACTAGGATCGGCTGCTACGCGAGATGGCTCTTGGCCAATGCAGTGAAGGTGGATGGACCAAGGGCTAAGGGTGGGTAGAGGCAACAGCCGACTTTCGGAGAGACTGATTAGATGCGGTGCACACATAGTCTATGTGTATATATTGTATATATGTATATGAATAGTATAGGTACACATCTATTTTCATTGGACATGTTAAATCATTTTATGCATTTGTTGATATATTCACAATTACATAATATGACATTTGTTTTTTTTTCTTGGCCTTGGTGCAGTCAACGTCTTTAGTCGTGCCATTGGGGTTACCGCCTCTTGGGGCGTTCGTGTTTGAGCTGTACATTTGAGATTTCTGTGTCTTGTGATCGTCATTCAAGAGGACAAGAAGTCCGATTTTTTAACGATGTTGAAACCACCAATCAGTCTTTTTACAACTTTAGAGTATATATATATATATATATTTACATACATGGATATGTAAATATGTATATATATATATATATGCCCAATACAAGGCTTAGGCTTAAAGACATATACATATATATATATATGTATGTCTTTAAGCCTAAGCCTTGTATTGGGCATAGGTTGGCACGAAAGACCCCATAACCACAATCATGAATACCCATTCCATTTGTGTTAGGCCCTCCATTCTGGTCCGTCAACTCCCCATGTTGCGCACTACATGATGATATCCAGTGCAGCGTTAAGAGAACACCGATTTTGGGTCGCACATGTTTAAGACGAACTGAGGACACCTTGGGTATTTTAACCGAGGAACTTTTTTTTTTTGCAATACATAAATAGGAGAAGTATAACCTTTCACAAGCTAAAGATATCTATTTTTTTTGCATCTAAAATGGGTCACAGTAAAAACACCCGGATTTTTGGGTGAAAAAACATCCCCTTCAGGTGGCCAAATGGAGTTGCTGGCCATGCCACTGCAGCGCTGTCAGACGTTGTTGGTGGCCACCTCCTACGCGCCCATGTCACCTGTCGACGCTGGCACGGTCAAGTGATGTGGGTATAATAAAAACGAAGCACTTTATGGGGATATTCTGAGAATTTATGGGATATAGAATCAACAATATGCTATGGTGCCTGAAATAGGAAATACCAAAAAGATCCAAAAAGTAATGGGATGGAATGGGGTATCCTAAGTTCAGACAAACCATGCGTAGCAGTTTTCGTTCCACAATCGAATTGTCTAGTGCTACAAAGAATGTGGGAGATTCTACTCAGGCAACAGGCTTGGAAGAATAAGGCGAGGTGAGCTTCTGCAGACAAAACATATTGACTCATAGAAACAGGCTTGAACCAGTAACAGTTTGTGGGTTGCAACAAGTTTGATTTTTGTTTATGGTGTTCGTCAACCAATGCAAAGTACTGTCAGATGTTTTTTCAGCCAACCAAACTTGGGTTTTGACCAACAGGAAATTTTTCACAGCAACACAATTCGTGGATTCCATCTTGTTTTTTCATCATACCCTTAGCATACATTTGGATCCACCATTTGTAGATCATTTCCAAAAGGGATTCTCCATGGATTTCAACGTCGATGTCGGTTTGCTGCTCAGGTTGGCAAAGTTCCAGCATGTGCTGTACAAGGACTGTTCAAGACTGGTAGCAGCTACCAATACAGGGGGAGGAAGTCACCAACGGGGGATGTAAACTCCACTCACTGCCAGCTCTGGCAGCTGGCCCATTTGTAGATGCCTTATGTATTAGACATGGTGATTTTCTATACCCTCCGGTTTGCTCAACCGTGGCAGTTGAAAACCCTCTATACATGGAGGTTTTAAAGGGAAAATCATCTATAAATGGTGGATTTTTCATGGCTATGTTTGACTACCCGAGGGTATGTTAGTTTGCCAGAGAGTATGAAAGGGCAGATGACTGGAAGCCTACTCATGTTGGTATATTCTGAACTTGGGGTACGAATGGACCACCCAATTTGTTATGTTTATGACACAACCATAGCCATGTCCACGTAGGAAATCTTCCAGCAAGCGAAACAAACCAGGAGCCTTCCTGGGGATTCAATGGTACAAGCTCCGGCGAGGATCAGCTGCCGGGCGGGAGCCGGAAATTGGTGAAACATGCTCAAGTTATTCTCACATTTTGGGGCCACAAAAACTTACCCATTCGGATTTGTATGAGCGGTACTGAGTTGAATTCTCTTGGTTGATGGACTGTGGAGCCACGCCGCCAGGCTCTGTGCGAAGTTAGGTTGGCTTAAGCAATTTTCGCGCCACGGATCGGGAACATAGCTCCGGAAGAATCATGATCGAACATTTTCCACCTGGGGGCTTTGGGGCATCTTGATTTTGGGTATGAGTCAGTCATTCTCCCCAAAACTTGCATGGTCTGAGAATAGGTTGCGGATCGGTGTCATCGAAGGCAAATCTCTATGGGATGATTTAAATTGACTGCGGAGCATCTAGAGGAAACCATGGCTTTTTCACATCAATCTTGGGGTTCCTGTAAAAAAATCATTCAACCAATCCAATGGAGACAATTTAATCTCTACTTGTTTCCATAATTACAATGGCAAGTCTTAACAGCCATATCATGTTGGTTGGTGATTTATCTCCCGTAATATCCCACTATATCAGAAGTATGGTTGTTTAGAATAAAGTAGCCATACACCCAGTATGTTCCATTATTATCTCCCATTTTTATATCCCATTTTATCCCAATTGTGCCCTATTGTGGCTGGATATCCAATGGTATCCCATTATATCCCAATTATATCCCAAGAATGTGGGTGAAATATGGTAAAAACACACATTATATATACCTATAGCTTGTATATACAATGTATATACATATATATATATATATACATATATATATACATGTATATATATATATATACATGTATATATATATTTATCATTCCCTATGGCTTTTTGGACCATTGCTTTCTTGACTTCGCGTTTCTGTTTAAAAAGGAGCTTCATGTGGACCGGACGCTGAACGTGCTGGGAAGTGGCCTACAACACAAGGCCGGGATGAAGTGCGGTTCCTTTTACGAACAAATTGGCTTGGAACAGAAATTGGGAAACGCATAGATTATTAAGGGGATTCACAATTTTTTTTTGGGAGAGATATGGAGAGTGCTTAATTTCACAAACGGCCTTCGCGGGTGTACTTTATTTGTTTGAAAGCCCCCAAAATGAAATCCAAGTGCTGGGAGCTAAGCCCCTTTCAAAAGATAGAATTTGCTGTTCAGCGCTACTTTGAAATGCACCCCTTTCTTGCGGGCAATGGGTTTTACTTTAATGATGCACAGTGAAGAACCGAAGAGCTTATGTTGGTTTTTTATTTCAGTCTTCTTGCGATCCATAAAAGTCACGGACCTGATTGGTAGTGAGGCTGGAAGGATCTGGGAAGCCTTCAGCAAACGTGTCTTCAAAACATTCAACAGGAACAGTTTGCAACAAATCAACAAACATGAGCGAAAGCGATTCGAAGATGTGCTTTGGGGTTTTAACGCTTGCGGTAGCTGCGCTAGCCAGACTTCTCTTGGGAAAAACGCGTCAGCGCCTAACTCGCTTGCCAACCTCTACATCACAAAGCTGAAACCTTCTGCAAATTTGAGGAGAGCCAGTATCATTGTCATTCTGTGGCCAGCGAAAGAAGTGGGCTGTTTCAAAAAAAATATACCATGCACAACCCTTTGAATATTTTTCAGTAAACAAGCAAGGGTAAAACATATCCATTGGAGAGATATAATATTCCATATGAATCATGTGTTGACAATATCATAACATATTGAGATAGCATTGTTAATGGGGAATACTCGATTATATAACAATGGGATATTGAAGGTTTCCCCAGCATTTCCAGACAATCTCAAATAGTCTTGCGGTACTTTTCAAATTGATTTCTTGCTTATGGTGCTCAGAAAGCTGGTACCAATGGACCCACCAAATTGACAACTTGGGTCAAGAATTCAGAGCTGCGCCAAAAAAATGGACTTGTTTTTGGTTGTCATTGTATTGATTTCAATGCGTAGATTCGCAGTGTTGATGGATTCCACCTTTTGGTCGAGGACTCTCTGGTTTCAAATCACCATGAGGGTCGGGAAAACACGTAGCCCTCAATCACTTCAAGCATGGGAAGGGTTATTGATGCTCCACGAAGCAGTCCATTCTGCACTGAATTCCAGGATGAAAACATATGGGTGTTGTACGATCGACCATAAATGAGTACACAGTTTGTTTGTGCTCCCCTGGGGCAAGCACAATTTTGACACATCCCCAAACCTGATTGGTTCTATGAATATCTATAAATCATTCAAATCCCTGTTTCCTCTCTGGTCACATCCCTGTCTGATCTTTCTGGGCGGCTGCAGATCCCCGAATTTAGACCTGCACCTGGACATTTTGAACCCCTTGGCCCTGTGTTCCAAAAGGCATTCTTTCGAGATCTACTGGAGCTGCTGAAGCCTCTCTTCAGCAGTGATTTGAAGCAACAACCTCGTTTCGTGGCAGATACAGGCTGTGGACAATTGGAGTGGAATGGAAAAGCTGCAGGATACCATGGCGTTTTTGCTTGTGCCATTAAAGATAGGTCGCGCAGTCATATGCAGGTTCAGGATGTTGGAGCAACTATGTCTTCTGTTGCTAACGGGGAGGGTTCTCAGTCAGCGTCAAATTCATATCTTTGAGGTAGAAGCAGGTAGAAACTCCGAACCAGCAGGCATTGCTTCCTGAAACTGATTTGGCACACTGAAGGAATCATGCGAATTCAGCCTTTCGTGATGCAGGGTGTGGTGATGGCAGTTTGCTGATCCAAATCTACAACTTCGTTTGCAAAAGCACTCTGAGGGGTGAAAACCTGGAGGACCAGGGCTGGGTGGCATGGGCTGCTGAATACACCCTGAAATCTGGTCCGTT
This sequence comes from Symbiodinium sp. clade C Y103, assembly GCA_003297045.1. Classification (NCBI taxonomy): domain Eukaryota; class Dinophyceae; order Suessiales; family Symbiodiniaceae; genus Cladocopium; species Cladocopium sp. clade C. The sequence continues at coordinate 169,632 of BGPT01000826.1, read as the reverse complement.
CAATGCGTTTTGGAATGTTTTGGGTGTGCCAATTTGGAGGGGTATGGTTGGAGTATGAGTCCGACATGGAGACCCTCCACTGACCAAGTCTTAGATTCTACATACACTACTTTAGATGATTTTCGGGTCTCCAACTTTTATACCAGATCTAACTGATTTCAACTCTGTTGAATCCAGCCACAACTCAGACTGTGATGTTTTTCACAGGACTTTCCGCTGACGATGATTGGCATTGATTTGTGGCTTGGTGGTTGGTTGGCCGAAGAATGGTCTGCTTGGAGATCAGTGCCAGCAAAAAACGACGCTTTCATGGCATCATATATCATAGATCATCATAGATCTATATCTGGAGTCTAATTGGAGTCTATATAATTGCTTTTTTACCATCCTAATCATTCCTAATCATCCATTTTTTTCGATTTCAGGTCAAGGAGGATGTTTTGCCTTATCAAATCCACCGGTACCAGCTGAGATTCCAAGGAATGATGCGGCGCTGCAAGCAGCAGGTGACAAGCTGTCGAACGCGCAGGTGGGGTTGAAAGCTGTCCCGGTGGGGAATCAACCAGGGTTTGCCTCATTTAGGGGCACCCAAAAATCGGGTACTTGATATTGGTTGATCCATCATTTTCCCAATTCTTTTGCAATTTTTCCCCGGTAGTTTCAAAAATAGCTATGGAAAGTGGAGCAACATGGTCCATGTATAGATAATCTACAGATTATATTACAAATGGTGATCTTCCATAGTGAACTGTTAAATTGCCAGATGGGGACAACAGCAAACATATGGATTTGACCATGAAAAATTGTGGTATAATGGGGATCTAATGGGATATAATAACAACTACCTCACTAAATAAATAAACAAGTAAATGAATCAATAAATAGATACATGAATAAATAAATGAATCAATAAATAAATGAATAAATAAATAAATGAACAAATAACTAAATAAATGAATAAATAAATATACTACTACAATTCAATTCAGCCTCTGGCAATTTAACAGTTGGCTATGAAAAATCACCATTTGTAATAGGATGTAAGGGGTAAGTCACCTATAAATGGACCATGTCCATCCATTTTCCATAGGTATGTTAAATCAGCCGAGGGTATATCACCATTCTTGTTCAAACCGGGCACCGCTGGAAAAGCGTGAGTTTCCGAAGCCCGGTGCACGGTCGCCCAGGTGCCGCATAAACTCATCAATGGTGACATTGGGCAACCAGGTGAGGGGGAGTGAGTTTTGCTTAGGAAAGGAGGCTTTCACTATCCCCATTGATGGGTCGTGAAGAGGATTTTAAACATGAAATCTATGGTGGTATAAGATTGGGATAGGGCATAGAATGGGGATTCAATGAGGATTATCCAATCCAAAAATGGGGATGTCATGGGGATTTATAGGGATTTTTTGGGACGTTTTTTGGGATGTATTAGATGAGATCATCGGGATGTAGTATGATTTAACGGATCTGTCAATAAACGGAGATGTTTCTTTAGTGGGATAATGTGGGATAATAGGGTATACAACCAATAATATATATGATATTTGGGTCTAAAAATGGGACCCCTACCCACCATCGACAACACTTGGATGATGAATTGCGGTGATGATGAATTGTGGTCCCTCATTTCAAGAAATCCGCAAGTAACAATCCTATTTGGGGGCAGCTTCGGATCAATACCCAGACCCATAATAGGATTTTGCTTCTTTGATATGGTTCGATCCCCAATTGTTGTCAGAATAGACAGTGTTATGGTTTGTCTATTTACTGCAATACATTTGGGAATGCTTCATTGTCAAGCACATCCAACAATACCTCGAAAGAAACTAAACATGGGGCAGGTGGCGATCTCTGCATGTCATTTATCCTCTTCAATGTTGTCATGTTGATTCTTGTAGGAGTGGATTCTTTGGGGAACTGCATTTGGGAGGGTCCACGGGTCCACCTGTTGATAAACCTCGGAAAGGGCTGCCCTACAGAGATGTTTCGTGCTTTTCAGGTGAGCTACGGGGCAATGATGCATCAAAGCACCGACAAAATATGCACCCAGATGATCCAAAAAAGCTTACGCCTAGGTGCGATTATCCAGAAGATGCGACACGATGGAATCGATCCCAGGTGGGCAATTTTGTTTGTGTAGCATCATGGTTTCCTGTATCAAGTTTCCAGGATTTTCATCTATGTTCCGAACTTACTTATTTCTTGCCCATCAAACAAACTAACCCGTGGGTTGCTGGAGTGTCTTGTGTTTGACCATTTTGTAGTATCACATTAATGGGTAAACTGTAGCCTCATAGTTAGTTTGTTGTTTCATGCTCGCAATTGATCACGCCTTTTCAAGCAGGCCTCTTGTGTGAGCCATGTTCATGACCAAACTCTCATGTTAACTCAAGTTTCTGGGCTGGGTAGACCACGGTACAAACTTGCCCTGGTCTGGAAATACGGTACCCCATTCCATATATTTACTTATCGGTTTGTCATCATTTTCACCTATGAAATGGCCATTTCATGGGTATCCTGTGGTATCCACCATTTTCAGACACATCCAAGGATCAGATCGTTGGGTAGAGTCATCCTATATTGTTCCAGATTATCCCATCATTTAATCCCTATTCATCGAGTACTATACCCCATAATGTTCTAATTCCATATTCTCTCCCATATTATCCCATTTTTTCCCATTGTAATCCATTATACGTACCCCATTTGTTGATAATTAAATCCTCACCAAATCCTCAGCATATCATCATAAATTCCTATAGATCCCTATCAAATATCCCTAGGAATCCCCTTCAAAATCCATCAAAAATCCGGAAAATCCTCAGGCAGGTGCTCCATGTGCGTAGCTTCCTGGATCACGATCGGCCCTATGTGGCACCTGCTGAACGGATAGCAACAGGCGCCGCTGGGGCGACATGGGAAATTCAGGGAATATATTGGGGATATATTGGGGATACCCTCTGGCAAACTAACATAGCTATGGAAAATCGCCATTTTTAATGGGAAAATCAACTATAAATGGCAATTTTCAATAGCTATGTTAGTTTACCAGAGGGTATATCAACCATCATAGGGATATACAGTAGTAGAGATCTAATGGGATATACCCTCTGGAAATCAAACGTGGCTGGCTGGACAATCTCCAAAAATGGAGTTTTTAACATATTTTTAATGGGAACATCATCTGTTAAATGTTTTCTTTTTGGCCATGTTTGATTACCCTGGGGTATACCCTCTGGTAACCTGGGTAAACTGTTTGCTATGGAAAATCACCACGAGGGTCTTTCACCATTTTTCATAGGTCAATCATCGAACTGAATGGGCCATGGCTTCCATAGCCATGTAAGAGATTACTATAAGGTAAAAACTAGAATGTGGTGAATATACTTTTCAGAAAGTTGGGATATGTTTTTTTGGTATCGAGTTCGGAAGGTGAAACCCAAGAAGCCCCCAAGAAGCCAAGAGTTCAGCGGTGATGTCCAAATGATTGTGAATCATGATGAATACCACAAGTTTGCTACATTGGATGCTAGAATTTTGTGGTATTTCGGAGCAGGGATCCCAGTTATTCTTTGAGCTCGCCAGGTGGAATAACTCGCTGGGTAGATGACATCTCAGGCAGTGGGACAACTCCAACCATTGGCTATCCAATAGATTGTCACATGTAAAACAATATGGGATGTCACAACTATTCACAACGCAACATGTGCAAGAAGATATAGAATAAGATGATAATTTCTCGTATTTCCCTCTCAGAAAGGACTCCTACCCACATTTAGCAACGACATTCTTCTGCGCCAAGCCAGGCAGTGCCCGTGCCCTCTTTGTGCGCCAATGCTTTGGGGAGAGTGCATACCTGGATGGCATGGGCCAAGAGCTTGCGGTGGAGGATTTGGGGGCTTGCACTATCTGATGGTGAACAGAGGGAACTGTGAGTTGAGCGTTTGGTGCATTGAATGGGGAGTCACTTGGAGCTAGGAATTGAGTTTCCAAACCACCTGATGTATAGGTAGTGTGTGTTTTGACTTTTCAGGAAAAAGGTGAATATTTACCATTTAATTTTTGTTTCGGTTTGGTTCTCAACTTAGGATCCGGACCCAACTCAAACTGCTTGTAATTCGTATCCTTTTCTTCGGGGTTGTTGCAATGATCATAGTTTGTCATTTTTACTGAGGGGCCTCTAACAATGGTAGGTAGTTGGGTTGAAATCCACTATCTCCCAATCACAACAGGTTCCCCCAGGTACGAAAAGCCATGTTGCCTTGAATTCTAAATTTGGTTGCTTCAAGTTTCAGCATTTACTGGCTTAATCCCCATTCTTGCGTTTTAAATTACTGACGTTGTTGATTAAATCACCATTTTCCTGGTAAACTCCCCAATCCCCATGTCATTTAGATCCTTGTTTCGCAACATCAGGTTTTTTGAGGTACATTGAAATAGAAACATCCAAAGCGTACAGATTTACATAAATCCCAGCGCTTTGGGGTCTGAATCGTTTGAGTCCAGTCACAGGACGTCTACCAATCGCTGGTGGAGCATTTGCGTCGCTGGTCCGATGCGTTGCACGACACAAAGCATGGGCTTTGCCTCCTGGAGGTGGACAGAGGGCGACAGCGGCTTTGAAGGTTGGTTTAAAGATATTTAAACATGTCTTAACCATCCAATAGCATTAACTATTGGATCATATTTCATGAAACAGGCAAGAATTCGTATGAAATACTGTACTTCATCATCGCACAGGGTGTTTTCACCATAAAGAACGGGGTTTCCACTGTCAAACATATTGGTCTGACATGGTTTAGGAATCAAAGATAGGCTCGTGACCATCAAAAAGCTAGGCTACATACATGCTACTACCATCAACGCTACTACCATCAAACATGAAGTTTCAACCAGAAAAATCGATATTATGGGATCTTGGGGGCTGGGAGTTTTCATGGAACGGGGTCATGAGATTTTGGGATTTTGGTATCACAAAATAGGCAGCCTGGTGCTATAGATCTTTGGAACTACATCCTCCACACCTGTTTCATGATAGGAAACATTATTCTGAAATGATCTGAAATCAATGCCCATCTTATTTCCCATGTTATTTCCCATCTTATTTCCTGTCATCTCCTATCTGTTTGGCTCAGGATATTGATTGTTTCGCTTTTGCTTCATTCCCTGCTATCCCCGCAGGCTATGTTGCTGGATGTGGAAAACACGCAGAAGTATTTCAATGACAATGCTCCTCGACACGATCGAAAAAACCCTGCCGAGATTTGGATAGGGATCCTAATCCAAAGCTTTTCTGGGACTTTTCCGTCAAGACATTGGTTGAATGGATTCATACCCATTTCACCTATTTCACCCTTCTCACAGCCATTTCACACCCAAGCTGCGATCCGGCTCGAAGCCTGGGTTTCTCATGGTTTCAGTGCGGACATTTGCAGGCCATTGTGTGGACCAAGTCAGAAAAGTCGTGGGACAGCAATGCCAAGTTCCGGTCATCCCAGTGATATCTCCAATGACCTACTTCGGCCTGTCATTTCCCTGGACCATTTTTTTTGGGAATCCCAGGTTGGTTTCATCCCTGGTTGATGTTGATCTCATCCCCAAAAAATCGGCCGAACAGTGGACGTCGCGAAAAAAGGTGGCCTTCCACTTCGACGTTGAGGCTGCCTTATCGCGGCAGTACTTGGTGCCGCCCAGGGCTTTTTGCCTGGCCCTGGCGGAAGCAGGAGACGATGTTTGAAAGGAAGGTTTGGTAGCCCCAAAGATCCGGGTCAACATGGTGTACCCTCTGGTAAACTAACATAACCATGGAAAATCACCATTTTTAATGGGAAAATCAACTATAAATAGCAATTTTCAATAGCCATGTTAGTTTACCAGAGGGTATTCCATTCCATCTCATGGTTCAGAAAGCTATTCAAATCCCATTCAACACCCAAAACTTCATCAAATCCTCCAGTTGAGTGACTTCAGGACTCCTCAGCTACAGCGGTACCGGGAAGCTGAAGACATACCCGGTGTCTCGGCCTGGGTTTGGGGGTGCTGGGAGGGTTCTACAGTGGCTGGATCCGTGGTACTCGGAGGGGGTGGGGGATTTCACTTGCCAAACAGATGACACCCGAAACTGGGGTTGATAATGGTCTATAGTCCCAAAGTCTATGAAATCACCTAATTTTCAGACACACCCAACTGATCAACTGGGAGATCTTTGTCTTCAGTTGTGGAGAACTTAGCAACTCTGACATGAGAAGATCGCTCACAGTCACCCATTAACAATGTATTTGTTGTATAATTTTGTATAATGTTGTGTATATATATGTATATAGTCCCAATATGTCTGTGAGTCAAGTGTCAAGTGCAACCGTCCCAAGGAGATGGGGGAGTACTGCCGCATCATGAACCAGCATGTCAAGAGGCAGGAAGCAGCGGAGACGGAAGATGGAGAAAGACTGTTTTCCTATTGATGTCCTAGGAGAACTAAGGCCAGTATGGCGGTCCCGAACATGGAACGCAAACAGATGGCTCAGTAGCGATTGCCAGAACAACGGTGGACAAATCAAATCGCATCACATCAAACTATGTGGCCGTGGAAGAGGTATCTACTTTCTCTTTGGTGCAACACAATCACCTGCAAACTTAGATATTTAGATGTATTTAGATGTTAATTCATACTATAACAGTATTGCAATATACTGTACAATACTATACACATATGCCACAACCTTCATTTTTTGACAGTGCTTACCTCCACAGAATGTCCACCAGTGCTGGTGGCTATGGGGGACCGGTGAGTAGCTCCGGGCTGATAGAGCTCCACGTGCTATGCCTCAACGGCGAGGGATGCGTCTTGCGACTGAGTGGTGGCACTCTGGGCCGCGACGTGCACCAGATTCTTCGATTTGCTGAGGTGATTTTTGGCATTTTCCCATTGGTAATGGTAAATTTTATATTGTATAAATCCACAAATTACTTGGGGAATCTACTGTATAGGGAATATTTTGTTTATGTGTTTGGACCATCTTAAGCAAATATGAGGATGGTTTTGCAGCAAGTCCCTGCAAAGAAAGGGAGGAGATTGATGATTCACCATGCAGAGTCGCCGCTGAATCTCCAGCAAACATTACAAGAGCAAGGCATCGTGGGTGAGACCGCAACACTTTCGTGCACTTTCGTTCCAACGGATTTGCATGCAGCATGGCTCGTCATCCAAGGATTACCTTTCTTGTCCAGAGAGCTCATGCTTGAAGGGGTGACAAGGATAGAAGGTATTGAGTCAATTGAGGATTGGAAAGAACTTCCTGAAAATCTCGAAAACTTGACGTTTGGCCGGCGTTTTGACCAGAGCCTCAAAGGAGTGACCTTGCCAAAGTGTCTTCATAGCTTGCGATTTGGCGCCTCTTTCAATCAGGATCTCAAAGGAGTGACCTTGCCAGCCGGTCTTCGTGTCTTGGAATTTGGATACAAATTCAACCAAAGCCTGGAAGGAGTAACCTTGTCAAACATTCTTCACACTTTGACACTCGGTAACAGTTTCAACAAGAGCCTTAAGGGGGTGACTTTTCCTAGCAGTCTCCAGAGCTTGACATGTGGAGATAGATACAATCAGAGCTTAGAAGGAGTGGAACTACCAAGTGGTCTTGAGTACTTGGCATTTGGCGACAAATTCAACCAGAGCCTGGAAGGAGTGACCCTGCCAAGTGGTCTCAAGAGATTGAAATTTGGGTCGTCTTTCAACCAAACCCTGGAAGGAGTAACATTTCCAAATGGTCTTCAGAGCTTGACATTTGGTGCCTCTTTCAACCAGGGTCTGGAAGGAGTGACCTTGCCGAGTGGTCTTCAGAACTTGACATTTGGCCCCTCTTTCAACCAGAGCCTGGAGGGAGTGACCCTTCCGTGTGATCTGCAGAGCTTGACACTGGGCGACAGCTTCAGCCAGAGCCTGGAAGGAGTGACCCTGCCAAGAGATCTTCAGACCTTTGTATTGGGGGGCTGCTTTAACCAGAGCCTGAATGAAGTCAACTTGCCAACAAATCTTCAGCGCTTGACATTTGGCTGGTCGTTCAGTCAGAGCCTGGAAGGAGCGACTTTTCCGAACGGTCTTCAGAGTCTATCATTTGGTTACAGGTTCAACCAGACGCTAAAGCGAGTTGCCTTGCCCAGTGGGCTTGAGACTTTGAAATTCGGCTGGTATTTCAACCAGAGTCTGGAAGGAGTGACCCTTCCGTGTGATCTGCAGAGCTTGACATTTGGCAACAATTTCAACATGAGCCTGCACCGTGTGATCTTGCCGAGTTGTCTTCACACCTTGACATTTGGCGACAAATTTAACCAAAGCCTCGAGGGAGTCACCTTGCCAAGCAGTCTTCAGAGTTTGACATTTGGCAACAACTTCAACAAGAGCCTACACCGAGTGGCTTTTCCAAGTGGTCTTCGGAGCTTGTCATGTGGCAACAGTTTCAACCAGAGCCTACAAAAAGTCTCCTTTCCAAGTGGTCTTCACAGCTTAACACTTGGCTCCTCTTTTAACCAGAGCGTGGAGGGAGTCACATTTCCAAGCGGTCTGCGGACCTTGACATTTGGCGACAAATTTAATCAGAGCCTGGAAGCAGTCACATTTCCAAGCGGTCTTCAGAGCTTGACATTTGGCAACAGATTCAACAAGAGCCTCGAAGGAGTCACATTTCCAAGCGGTCTTCAGAGCTTGACAATCGGTGAGAGTGGCAACCAGGTCCTGTACAATTTGACCCTGCCAACCAGTCTTCGCAGTCTTTGTTTGTGCTCCAAATTGGTGAGCAGCTTGTGATTTTGTATGCCAAACACTTTCGCCCTCCATCTTACCTGACACTCCGATGATCCCTTTGTTCACTATGAGTCTTTTCCGGGGATGGCTCGGCTCAGCTAGCAGCTAGGCATTTCCCCAGCAAAGCACTTGGCCAACCGAGAGGTGAATGACCAATTTGCTTCGAAAAAAGCGAGCAACCAATATGGCAAGTCTCATTGCAAGGTGGTGCCCATGGGTGCCCCTAGTTATGTATAACCTTTATACATAGTGTTTAGGGATATTTATGGTACATATATTTTAGTTGGATATTGTAGTAATATATATATATATATATATTGTATCAATTGACTTAGAACACGAGTTAGCCAGCTGCAACCCACTTTGCAGGGAATGTGTGAGAAACACCTATACCATCCATGTATGGTCACTCTATGGTAGTGTATATATTCCACATGTGGTTGATTTATTTGGGGAGAAGTGTACGAAAATCACGAATGAGCACATGTTTTTTCGAACATAAAGACAAACACACACACACACACATACACAACATACACACATGCACCATAAAGGGATGATTATGGATGATCCAGGTCTAGTCTATGTACGTGTGGGTATGTACATATGTATGTATATATATATATATACATGTTGGTGTAACAGAAAATGGCTTGTGCTAGTTGAGGAACGCTTGAAATCCTCGGCGGTTGGAGGGTTCCGTGGGTATACCCTCTAAACATGAGGAATGTTGAGGAACGAAAATGGGGGCCTAAGGGAAGTTGGCCCAAAATTGTCCCAAAAATATATGGTCGGCTCATGGTTATGCAGGATTATACTACCTGGCTAAGGTTTGCTTTATGCGGGCTCTCAGAATTTACGGCTCTCAACCAATCTGCAGAATCTCAGAAGAAAATGCCGTAGGGTTTTGGGTACTGTTCCTTCAAGTATTCAAAGATCTTCCTCGCCATTTCTGAAAATCTGTGGGATCCCTTATCCCTTGTTGAGAATCAATTCGTGACCAATTGTTGCGGTTTCATGGTCAAATTTTTTGGTCAAATCCTCAATTCGGGAACACATCAACAAGAATAATAAGGAACCATACCCTTAGTAATCATTTAGTTCAATGATTTTCCCAGCTATACATAAACCTTTAACCTTCTCCAGAAACGTTTGATTGCCTCATTACGTCTTATCAAAATCTGAAAAATTCAATCCCATTCCAATTCCCATTCAATCATCCGAAAAAAAAAGATAACAATCAACATCCATGGACACATGAAAATTCTTCCCAACCCCTGCGGCATCCCCAGGTCTCCATTTCGCCTACGCCTGGCCGAGTCGGAAGATCTGGAGGCCTTGGAGGCGCTGCAAGCACGCGCGCAGGTGGGGCAAGCCCTGGAGGCGCCGTTTGGGGCGGGAGGGGATCAACCGCAACCAATGGCAACCATGGCATAGATGGACCTTTGGACTCCAAAACGGTGAGGAGATCATGTCGAATATCATGGGTATGTAATGGTATGTATAAATAAATAGATAAATAAATATATGTATATATTATGTATATATATATAAATATTATATATATTGCATTTTGATATCTGGGTGTGTCTGTATAGAATATTCATGGGATGCAACGATCAATGGGTGTTTTTTTTTTGGCTTTATACTGGGTAGAATGGGACAATGGGGCACATAAGCAACAATGTGATATATGGGGGATGTCTGAACATGGAATATACTAATATACCTCCAGAATGCTATTTTTGTGAAAAGATGACAAACCATTAGATGTGGGGGTGCCCTATTTTCAGACCCACCCATACTTTACGGGATGCTTTTGGGGAGATTCATGGTTATTTAATTGGTGGGGATAGCTTATAGGATATTGATGGCATCAAACATGTGGAATCTGGTCAGGTTGGTTTCTTTTTCCAGTAGGGATTTCACCAACCGGAAGAATGGGGATATTTCATGGGACATAGCAGGATGTAGACCCAACAATCTCCAACAATACGATATCTATAGGTTTGTTTGAACATGGGGTGTACCAATAAGGTGGCCAGTTGACTGGGGAAAATTTTGGCCCTTGGATGTTGGGGTATCCCATGTCAGACCCTACCTCGTTTCTTCTCCCGGAAGTTTGGGGATGGTCCTCCCTCTGTAATTACAGTATTAATGTGCCCATTACCAGGGGGATGACCGTATCCCACTATGTCTTGACCATGGCATACAAACAGGTCGTATGACCAACAATTTTTTATTCTGACATCATTTTTGTTTCAACAAATAGGAGGAAATTGTGGAGTTCTACCAACCAAATCCAAGCACTACAAGGGGGACGTATTTCAAGACGCTGAATGTGGTTTATTACCCCTACAGACATACTCGTACGAGGGGAAATTTGGGGGTTGGTATAAAAAATCAACAATGAGGCAAGGATATGAATGAGACGCAAAACTAGCAAGTTGGTAGGTTCATGATTCATGGGTGATTCTTTTTGCCATGAGGGGAAAGAGAATGGGGTTCAGGTCAACAAAAAGGGGCAATTTAGTGAAGAATGGTATTAGTTGGTGACACACGCATATATAAACTGCATACGCTTTTGGTGGTAGTTGATGATTTATGGATGATTGCTGATGCTTTTAGTCTTGTCAGTCCCCAGCATCCATTTCTCCAGGCTTCCCGCCACATCTTGGCCCAACGTCTGCGCTTGGCGCCCCTCGGCACCTTCGTGGCGGAAGCTGCAGCTGACGCCGGAGCTCCACAGCTGCTGGGAGTGGCTCGACAAGAAAAACCAGCTGCAAATCATCAAAAAATAGGGATAAAACATGATTTAAATCGATTTAATGAATGTATTGTCAATCTTCATAATTACATATATGAAATTGAATCATACTGTAGTTGCTATTTCAGTGGTGCTCCAGTCTCGGGAAGTGCTCCGCGGTCAAATGTCAGGGTTGCAGCGTAGATGTTTTTTGGACCAAAAAATGGAGAAGGCTGGAAGCTGCAAAGACATATTTTGCAGAGTTTCAACCAAAACATACCAAGACTCCAATTCCAATCCTTTGTAGCTGCAGATTTTGGGCTTCGTCCACGTGGCAACACCCTGCGGTGTTGTGTTTCAACTCACCTTGAGATTCTGATTGCCGACACCAAAATAGAATCTGTCTGGAGCACAACATGTCCCCTGCGCACTGGCCAGCAATTTTGATGCTTTTGGCTATCCACTTCTACATCAGTTGTCGTAGCCTCAGGGATCCAAACGTATATAAGAAGATCAGCTATACCCGCTTATCATTCCCTTCTGTTGCATCTTTACTGTACTGTCCGGAAATTCAAACATGGCAATGGACAATCCCCCATTTAGTTCGATGATTTTCCCATTCAAACATCTCTAGGAGATTTTCCAGCCAGCCACGTTTGATTACCAGAGGGTATATCCGATTGAATCCGTACTACTGTATATCCCTATGATGGATTATAATTATGATGGTTGACATATCTCCACCATGATATTCCCATCATATGCCGGAGGCTAGATATGTGCAGCTTTCAGGCCATTTACACCACGCACCTCCCAGCAAAACCCGACACGGAGCTCAATCTCTCAGCGGAACCGTCGCAGCCGGCGGAGGGACAAGTGTGCCGCACGGGCTTCCTGGGGACCAGAGGGAAGACCTTCTTGGGAACCACAGTTCAACATTTGTTCATAGGGTTTTAAGGTGGGTTTAATTGGGTAGTTTGAACCCTCAACAATTTGCATAGGGATGTACTGCAGTTGAGAAGTGATGGTTGGTCGATCGTTCGTGGGCTGTACTATTCAATGTTTGTTGGGGAATATCATGATCCATTATTGTCACACCTACTAGCCAACCAGGAGTAAATGGAAAGACAGAGGGTCTTGGACACTGCTCAAATGAGCTACTGCCTGTTTCATAAATGTTGGCATCCTCATGTGTGTATTCATTCTTTGTCTAGAACCTTGGGAGATCTATGTGAGAGAATTGACTTGGGCTATCTCGAACTATTGATATATATATATATATAACTATGGGAATTTGATCCGTTTTACCAGCACGATCAAGGGTTTTCATTCACTGTTTTATCCCAAAGGTTTAAGTCAAGTGGTGACCGCTATGGGCTGTCAGTGCAAGCACATTTCATGCAGATGGCCCCCCAGGATCCCCAAGGGCAATCCTTTGTACTGAATCCATTCAGCAAAGGGTCTGTGGACACTCTGGAATCAATCTTGAAGCACTGTTTTCCTCAACAAGTAACCGTCAGTAGACTTTCCCACCAGGCCCCCCTTGCTTTTTGGACTCTTCAATGTGATGATGTTTATATCCCCCTATGGTAATGTGACCTGTGCTGTTTACCCATTGCCATCGACCACCTCCAATTGTCAACCTGGATCCTTGAACATCATACTATGAAGGGTTTACCATTTGTATAAACCCCATTCTCCCTCTCCCACAATTCTCCCATACTTAGATAAACCATGATAAACCCCTAACTTCGTAATTTCCATCTTTTCAGTTTCGCCTCGTCATATCCCCAAGTCGTGTGACCTCCGCAGCTTCGGGACAGGTTGCAGATCATCGCTCTGCACGCTGACCCTGAGGTACCCTTTATGGTGGGATGGTGAAACTTTCGTCATGTGGGGATGGATGTGGCTAGTGAATTATGGCTCGAACATGCCCAAATGCTCCATGGTGCTGGAATATTTAAGCAAACATTTAAGGGTCATCTGTGGGGCAAATGTTGGTAACTCTGAAACATACATGGAGCCTTTGGGGATGGGGTATACCCAAATGGCAATTTCAAGAAAGAACATGATGATCAACGAGTGAATTTAGGGGAGTCGCTATTTTCAGACAAAGCCCATACAATGTTGATTTTGACTTGAATTGTGAAGATGCGGTGGAATGACATCGTCAAACTGAACGAAATGATAATTGAACACCCCATGGACATTTACCGTTTTCGGAGGATTTACTCATTGAACATGTTTTTTACTTTTGGTGCCAGGCTGGAGTGCTGGATGGTGACAATCAGGGACCATTGATTTCGAAGATTTTTTAGCATGAATCATCAAACTTTGAGAACCAACATTTCACAGTTTTTGAGATTGATCATGAATGCTGACAATAATTGGGTCATTTGACAATCAAGAATCAACATTTGACAATAATCAACCAAAAGAAGATGGGTCATAGTTACACCAAAGATTGAACGGTTCAATACAAGACAATGGCCCATGATTGGCGGAAAAACCATTAACCCCCAAAGCTCTAAAGTGTCATATGCAAAAGACATGCCGTATGGTAATCAAACGTTGCAATGGAAAACAACCATCATAATATGTATGTAAATCTGTAAATCCTCTAAACATGGGCCATTGTCCATCGCTATGTTAGATTGCTGGAGGGTATTCTACTTTGTTGGAGAACGTTTTTGGAAGGACGTCCCTCTGTTGAACAAAACCTGCGGGTCAAAAGATGAGACCATAAAATTCAGCAATGGCCATTACTCGCATCACGTTTCCTTCGAAGCTAGGAATGCTGGTGTTGGTTTAACGGTTTCCAATGATTTAACCCTCAACCCAGGTTCATTCTTCCGGGAACGACATTGATTTGTAATGACATCACACGACCCCGTGCCACAAGTCATTGCTGTAAGTATGCATGACGGTGTACACCCTGCATGAGGGTGAATCATCCCTTCTCACCATGTAGATATCATACTATTGTGTGTTGGCTTGTATGACTTTGAATCCCTATAGATGCAAATGAGTTAATCATGGGGTACCACTGGACCCAAACCCAATTCGAGGATTTTAGATCTGAAACACTCCAATTGAAGTTGCATATTATCATGAAATTGAAAATCATCTATATCCAAAATCCCATTATATATATATATGAATATATATATATATACATACACATATATGATATATCCAATATATATATATATACATATACATATTAAATTAATACAAGTTTTTTTTCATTTTGAGCCATACCATAATCATATCATCTGTTGTTTCACTGAAAAAAACACAGATGCCAGGCACCTGGCGTGGGTGCTCTGTGTCTTTGGCCGCAGATTTGACATGGGGATTTGATGTGGCAACACATGTGGAAATTTCCATAGTCATAGGAGTCATAGGGGTACCCCAAAATGGATGGTTTATAATGAAAAATTCTCTTGTTAAAATTGATGATTTAGGGGTACCCCCATTTTAGGAAACCTCCATGTTGATTTGACATGATTAAAAAAACGGTAGAGATGGGAATTGAACTATACCACTAATGAAAGCAGACACAGGGATTGAACCATTAAGAAGCTTGGGATTTAAAATTGCCAAGGATTGAAGTTGAGCCATCAGTCTATGATCACTCCAGTTGAGAAACTGGTGGTTGTCTTGGGGGTCCCAAATTCGTATCAGGTCAACCAATGGTCAGAAGTGACAAAATGCAATATGTGTCGCGTTGAACGTGCACGAGAATCTAACATGTTAAGACCCAAATGACCAGTAGATCCTGGCAGACAATCCTCCCCCAATTTGGTTATCCCATTTACAGCACCCCACTTACCAATCAGTTTCCACGAGAGGCGGTCCGGAACAGTTGGTACCCTCAAATCTCATTATTTTATCATTTTTGGGGGATACCCAAACACACCCAGGTCATATTCCCATTTGCGGATAAACATATCCACAACGCAACACACACACACACATTGCTTACTATCTCCCCGGTGCCCCAGCGTTGTAAGGGAAAGCCGACAGGAAAATCTACAGAAAAAGCTTCTAGGGGTAAACAACATTAAACAACCATGCCTTCCTGTAAAATTTTCATGAAAAAACCAGCATATTTGATGATTTAAATCCCAGTTTTTGAGGCTTAAATGCAAATGTTCCATCATTTTGCATCATTTTCTATGATTTGCCAACATTTTCCATCAGTTTCCATGGCACTTTTCCATGTTTTCCATTCCATTTTTGTCTAAGGCTCCGCGACTTTGTCTTGCAGCTACAGAGGGTGACCTTCCCTGCGGCGGCTTGGACGACGAGCTGGTGAGATCTGTGGAAGATGGGAATCACAACACACAGAAAATCAGTATTACCCTCCGGTAAACTAACATACTGTAGCTATGGAAAATTGCCATTTATAGTGGATTTTCCCATAAAAAATGGTGATTTCCCATAGTTATGTTAGTTTACTGGAGGGTATTGTAACTACTTGTACCCTCTGGTTGTTGTATCATAGCCATGGAACATTGCCCATTTATAGATGATTTATGGTGATTCACCGAAAAAAAATGGTGGTTTTCCATGGCGATGTTAAATAACCAGAGGGCAACTACTACTATATTATCAAACTAATGATGACCGTAGTATATTACTATCCATTATTATCTATTATCTATGAAACCTAGTATTCGTATGTTATTTCTAATCTTACAGATGCTTATAACTTATTACAATGACTGTATGATTCCTGAGTATGAGAAATACTACCTTACTACCAGTCGTTGTAGATATTATTAGTATTGTAGATGATGATGAACATCCATAGATATCTATTGATATTATTATGTAATATTATGTGTACATATATATATATATATGATTATTACTATGACTACTGAGTATTTGTACAAGCTTACTAGCCATGTATATATACACATATGATTATTGGATATCATTGGTATCATTAGTCATGTTGTGTTGGTTGATGTTTGTAGGACCAATCATACTGATGTCTTGGGATCCTTACGAGTATTAGCTATTATTCGTACCTTGTCATCGATTACATATGTTGTGAATAAGGAATTATGAACTATATAGTGCATAACCAAGTGTCATAATTTCTTGTAGTCGTTATTATCATGATGATGATCGTTATAATGATGACTATTTATTATTGTCATGCGTGGCTTTGTTGAAAAAATAGGAAACATCCAAACTCGGCAGAAAGTAACTGAGCACGGGAACCATCATGGGTGTGGATTTCCCAACGTTTCGGACTTAAGATGCTAGGGTCAAGAATTCTGCCTCCGTATTTCAAGTTTTGAGTGCTCTCAACATTAATCCTATAATTCATGCAGCCAAGTGGTTCCTCAAACAGAAATCTTGATTTTGTTTGGCAGTTCTGATTGGGGGATGGTTTGATGGTTAGAAAATTGGAAGGTTCTAGATTCTAGATTCAATGATTTCATAGAATCCTCATAATCCCCTCCACCAAAACAGATTCATTGGGGACTCAATCATGACACCACACAATTTGCCCAAAGAATCATGCTTCCTAGAATATTTTGTGATTTTTCATCCAAAAAACATCAAAAAACCAAGGCATCTGAGAAATTACCTGGGGTTTCATAAATTCACAATGATGGTTGATGTTGGTTAAATCAGCCCATTAAATCCCATCGACTAAACCCATTGACAATGGCCTGGTGGGTTGGTTTGCCATGATTCTTGGGATGTTTATCACCCTCAAATATCCGAAGAGAATCAATGGTTCCTAGATGTTCCTAGAACTGGCATGTGTTTCCCATCCAAAAAACGTATCCGCATCTGAGAAAACCATCTGATAATCTATTATATTCAAAATAAACATATAGGATTTTCCACAATATATATAATGTATATAAAATGTGATATCGTAATGGAACAAATAATGATAATGATAATAATGACAATGATAACAATGATAATGGTAATGATAATCATATAATAACAATAATAATACTAGTAGTAGTAGTAGTAGTAGTAGTAGTAGTAGTAGCAGTAGTAGTAGTAGTAGCAGCAAACATGTTTAAATATGCACATTAAATATCCCATAAAATTCCGCCAAAAATCATCCCTTCATCCATCAACTTCCCAAGGTGGGTTGCTTTGGCCTGAGCCGTTGTGGTGCCTGGAGACCGGCCGCCGGCAGCACCTTGGAGCAACAGTGCATTGGTTGGCACTGGCAAGGGGCCCTGGGGATTTCTATCACGGGAACGGACATGAAGAATTATAGATGCATGGAGGGAATTTGAACTTTGAGTTTGGAAAAAACATGGTTTGTTCGGAACCGTTGATCGACAACAAGCAGGGTTGAAGATTTGGTTGAAGCGGTTCAAGACACGACAGAAATAGGGATTGCAGCCCAAGAGTGGTCAGAATTCCAGTTTCGGACAGTCATCGCGTCCAAAACCAATTTTTCGAAGTTGCATGTTCAGTTTGTTCAGTTTGGGTGTAGGACCTACCCAGGAGTTCCCACCACTTAGGGAACATGTTTTTCGATTGGCCGAGAGTCATGTCATGTCCATCAACTGGGCTTGTCACATTTCTACATTTACATTTGTACACTGATTGTGAGGTTGCAAGCTCAAATGTTCACCAGTCATCCCCATGATTGTTAATGATTGTTGGGTGGACCAAATATCGATCCACTTTGGCTGTCCATGACGATCGTCATCTCTGCAATGACCAAGGCATGGAGGAATATGTCAGGACTGATTTTCTGAGTGTTCTGTTCACCAAACATGGCGACCAAAAGTTTGGTGTACCCTCCAGTGAACTAACATAGCTATTGAAAATGGCCATTTATAGTGGATTTTCCCATTGAAAATGGTGATTTTCCATAGCTATGTTAGTTTACCAGCCAGAGGTGATGGATTGTATCGCTAGTTGGGGGTCCATTGCTGTCCTGATTGTTCGTACGTTCGTCAGCTTCTCATATTCGCGTCTCAAATCTTGAGTGCTGGTTATCCATTGTCAATTTCACCTGCCATAGACCATCACAAACCCTCCAAGTTTGGACTATTTTTCATTGGGAATGGTTCCGACCAGGAAGCATCAGGCAGGCGAGCTGTCGGACAAGGTGAGAAGTTGGGGGGAGCAGGTCTGACAGCAGCGACGTGGGAAAGATGGGTGAAAACTGGAAGAAACTTGGGAAAATATAGAAACTTATAGAAACTTATGGGAAACAACATGAAAAACACACAGTTGCAAATGTCGCAAATTGGAGTAGTGAGTACGACCATTCCATTAGTTGCCGATCGTGTTTTTTGAACAAGGGCGAAGGTCAATCTTGGAGGTGGGAATCTTCTCCGTTTCCAGATCAACACCGGGTATGTATATCTGGCTATCGATCGAACCAAACGGCACTCTGGTTTTAACTTCTAACATCAAAATATAGTTGGTTTTTATGGATGTTCATGCACCTATCAACATATGACACATTACCATGGAGGTTTTGATCTCTAGCGGTCATTGGTGGTCATTATTCTGCATTGTTCTGCTGTGAATTGGTCACGTCACCTCTCTTACAAGGCGGAAGTCTGCTGCTATTGTTGGCTATCCACCCAAGAAGTGTTCTTCACATGGGTGTGTCTGAAAATGGTGTATAATAGCCGTTACAAAATGGGGAACATCATGATAAACCGTTAGATTTTGGGATGTTTCCCTTCATTTTCAGACTACCCATGATTTCAGATCTTCGTATTTTCTTGTCTCTGTCTCTATGACCCAAGGTTGTTGGCTGTATCTGTCAATGATTATATGGTTGAATCTACCAGCGTTGACTACTGTTGGAGCTTGTGCGGGCTTGTTGGTGAACGATTCCCAAGTTTGGCCTTGAAGTTTATATCAATTTCCAATGTCGTTTCATGTTCTTTTCTGTTCGTCGCCAGTCTCTTGGTTGACTAAGCCCCCCCGATGTTTTCTTCATATGATTATCATATGATGAAAAATTGTGGTTATGAAAGATCTCCATGTTGTTTCCCCTAAAAATGTGTTGCATTTCTTGAAAGATGTGAGTTTGTCTGAAAATGGGGCCTCCCAAAAACATTGGTTAATCCTCATTCTCCCCATGAAATGGCTATCACATCCCAGGTCCCCGGCTGCCGGATAGGTCTTGGCCTTTCACAGCAGCGGCGGAGCAAAGATCTGCGGCGTGGTGTCGGCTGCGCGGCCACAAGACGTGGAGAACCAAGGTGAGCGCAGTAGCGGTGCTGTGGTGGTGATTGTTGAACAAAAATGGGGCTGGAACCAAAGAAAAGTTGGGGATTTCGCCATGAAAAATGAAAAGAACTGGGATTAGACTAAAATATGAGGAAAAAAGCAAAGAGTTTTGGGGTATAGTATCACCAAAACTCTTTGGGAGTTGCTACGCTATGTTAGATTGGTTGGTAGATATGCATGTATACAACAATGTGCCCCTTCGGCTTACCACCAGATTGAAATGGAGTTGTAAGTAGGACTGAGATTGACTTGGACTCAATTGGCTTTACAATTTGCAATGACAAATGATAGGATCATCAGCAACAAGTGGGTGTACACCGAAGAAACATAGGAGAGGTTCATGTTGTGCAAACTACCTCTTGCCAAACGTTAGTATACGGTATATGCATTTCATTGAGAATCAAATGGCCATATGGCTTTGGCTGAAAATAGGGCATATCGTCACATTTAAATATATTTCCCATTTAAATGCTTATTTGATGGTATACCCCATTTTCAACCAAAGCCAAGTATTTCAAGAGATGCGATAGCGATAGAATTTCGCGTCTCACTACGGATGTCCCATGCCATGCCCAGGTGCAGCCGTGCTGATTCACTACGCATCTCCGGGGATCTCAGAAACGGAGCCGTCAAAGCAGGCAAGCAGCGGTTCAGCAAAGTCCATAGTTACTGTAGTTGGGATTGAACTCCATGGTTCCAGAAACCAACTATAGTAACTGAATATTAAAACAACATATTTGCATAATTATATACACGTATATGTATATATATATATAGATATTATAGTACATATCCATGTATACCAGGGGGGCCTTACAGGTGGTTTTTGGTCACCCTCTTGTTGAAACCCCAACAGGTGGTTTATAACCACCTCTTAATTTCTTGTTTGGGATTGATNTATACCAGGGGGGCCTTACAGGTGGTTTTTGGTCACCCTCTTGTTGAAACCCCAACAGGTGGTTTATAACCACCTCTTAATTTCTTGTTTGGGATTGATGTGGTTTTGGGCACCCAAACAAGGGTCCAAACATCTTTTTGGGGCTTCACCATCCCAATCCCCACGCCCATCAGCAGCACTGTGCCACCGTGGCCTTTCATCACTCTGGCGGAGTTGGTGCTCAGAAGGTACGCTATGGGCAAGGGACAGCTGGGATCACAACATANGCGTATCTCTGTAAACATTGGTAACCCATTCGGTGTGGGTTTGCAGTACGGAAAGCCAAGCGTTTAAGTTTGCCAACATAATCCTCATCACTGTAAGTCGACAGTGATAATGGATTGGCTCGCTCAGCATGTTGCATAGTCAGGTGATCGAGCCTGGGCCACAACAAAATCCACACATAGTCAAAGAAACTTGTTAAAAACCAATGGTTGTTCTTTGCAATAGACCTTGGACAAGTCACTGATGCCACTTAGGCCGTGTCTTCCAAAGTAAGGTGTCGTTATCTATGGCTTCCCGCGCCAAACCTTAGGAAAAACAACATAATCAACCTGTGGTCTTAGGGATGGTCAACACATTTGTTTTCAGGATAATTTGAAGCTTGGAAACTGGAGTGTGCAGAATGTAGAAGAAAGTTGGCACGGCGAAGAATCGATTTGTTTTCATCGGACATCACACAGGAGGAAGGGTTGCGATGTTTTGCCATACACGATCTCATTGTAACCAAGTTTACAAAGACCGCTGCTCGAAGCCTAGGATAGCACACCACTGGGCAAGGGTCAAAAATCTTATTCTAGAGACGCGCAATGCTCATCCTGTGGGTTTGCGTGTGCCACAGCCAGCGTCACACCTTTGAGCCATTTCGCAAGCACAGCCGATTCCTGACGCAGGTGGGCAGTAAGGAACTATAGGTGAAACCAGGGCAACCCAACAAGCCAAACAATGCCAAACACATAAAATCACACTATCTCACAAGCAAGACACTGATCCATTGAAGTGCTTCTGGACCTACATTTCATTCTGCCAACAGTGGTGAGCAGCACATGTGCAAGGCCCTACCCGTTCACAAATGCAAAAAAGTGACATGGTTCCCATTTGCCCCCGGTTTCCTTGCAGGAGTTGAATGCGCATTGGTAACACATGGTTAACACGAACATGCTGCAGCATGCTTACACTTAGCAAACAAGTCTCTAACCCCATGTCGACGGCACTCTTGTTGAAACTGCACATTAGCAGCCCGAAGCCTTTCCTCTTGGTTTTCTCCTTGCCACACACTGTCATCACGGGTAAGCTCCACCAATGCCTTGCAGTTCCGGACAGACCAAACCCAAGCAAAGAACCCATAGGTTTCCCCCCTTGGAACATGACTAAATGAATTAAACGACAACAAAAAACATCACCAACTCGTGATGGAGTATCCGAAGCTGCCAGCTCTGGCGTGATTGCTAGGTCTACTATGTGTAGCCAGTCCGTCAGAACCAGTTGTAGATCAAACCCGGGTAATCTTATCCAGCTGTTGGGTTTGCAGCCAGTTTGCAAAAATTCTTGAGTTGTGATCATCGTGCTGCAGTGAGGGGCATTCGGCCCAAATGCACAGTAAAGCATGGGGCCAAATGTCGTGGCTCTACAATACATACAGCACCTCTCTGAATTCCAGGCTGTTGTAAGCTTTAAAGCACGCTGTAGAAACTTTTGATCACCCTTCAAAGCGACCAGGACACCACGGTACTTCCCACAGATATCACCCTGAAGACCTCTATCAAAGGGGTTGTCATACACATCCACATTAAAAAAACGCCCTTCCTGCAATTCACACAGGGCATAGACCATCCAACTGTCCAAAGTGTCATAGGTCTCCGTCACTGCCCTCGAAGTGTCGATGATGTAGGAGAGGAACTTGCAGTCCCACGAACTCTGTCCTGCAAGCAGGGGGCTTCCGATGGTTACAGCACAGTAGGACCTCCTCCTGTGCACATCAGCATCGTCCCCGTGAACCATGATTGGGAAGACATACTGCAAGTCAATTTCCTAAGCCAAGCAAACGTTCAGCTAGCACCAATCTATTATCAAAAGGGTATCGGTTCAGGCTTCGATAGGATTGGGTGGTTCTGAAACCAAGTTGTGTGCCTCTGCGCGTCCCAGAACATCTTCAATGCCTAGGCGGTGAAATCTTTGCACCCTCCCACCACACAGTTGCTTAGTGTGAACACAGGTAGTTAATGCTGCCATAAGTACTCCAGGAGGCCCCAGCCATTTGTCTTTGAACAACTTCTCATCATAACGATACATAGCGTGGATCCTTGGGGTAACAAGCATGCAACCTAAGATGTTGTGAAGGTGACCCACAAAAGACCATACACACAGTACGCTGCAAAGGCGAGTGGCACGTCAGAGGGCAAGAACATATGCCACGTACCCAGGTAATTTGGTTGCTCTCGGGAACGGTCATGTAGCACAAGCGATACCCTCAGGTGCTTCAGCCATATATAGCATCATAAGAGCACACCACTTGGTGCTACTAATTGCTATGTGTTGTGGTGGAATGTTTGAAAGCAAGGAGTCAAGCAGCTCTTTAGGTTCTGGTAGCATTCTCCTCCAGGGTTGTTTCTCCAGCCATGCCCAGAATTTTCGACCATAGTGTTCTGTGGAAGAACCACTGGTTCTGGTTTCGCATAAGTCGCGTAGGTTCTTCCTCAGAAACCACACTGACCCCTTGGAAACTCTTGGTTGTGGAATCAATACCTCTACCAATGAAAGGGGTCCAAGTTTCGGTAAATGTTTGGCTGGGATTCTTCGGTGAAGGACCTTGAACATCTCAATTAATGTGGTGACGCTGACCTTGGTTGGGAAGTAAAGAAGGTGGATGGTTACAGTACGTTACAATAACACATCATTGGTCAGTGCTCTGACTCCAAAGAAAACTCATAGATCAAAGTATTCTCTGGTAAACAAGTAACATCTTTGCCCAGTTCTAGGAACTCCTCCACGATGTCCATGTAGGCTTAGGAACCATCACATCGAATGGCCACTTGCGCCCGGCTAATGTATGGAAGGGTCACCCCACAGGGAATAGTTCATAGTTCATAGTAAAAAAAAAATCATTGGGTGCCATAGGAAATCACCAGGTTCATGCGCTTACCCCTTCAAGGATGTACCCCGAAAGTGTTCAATATAATTAATATATTTAAGTTGCAACCATTTCAACGGTGGATGTTTGGAACTTCACAACCAAATAACCCAAAAACCTGCGGAAGACAGGCTGAGGCTTTCACAGGTCAGTGGAGTAAACCAAACATACACGGAGATACATCGAATATCTTTCAACAATATCGACCCCAAGTTCAAACCGTGTCATTCCATTTATTGCCATATTGTATTAATGAGCCCCTGCATGTTTGGGGTCCGCAATCTTGAGGTCTACTCACCCATATGTATTTGATTTAGATGTACCAATGTACAAAGTGTTTTTCACCTCCTTCCCGGTCACCCTCGGAGTTCCCACGTTCTCCAACGTGCCCCCCTGCTGTCATTGCAGCTGCTGTCGCTTTGCAGGCAAAGGGAGGATAGAAACACTAAGTGGTGTGGAGGCCCAAGACCAGTCATCCGGTGGCCAGCTACGTAATTTATCATCCATTGAGGATGAGTCATAACTTAGAGCACCAACCCCTGTACCACACTTTGTTTACTGGGATGACTAAGAAATCCAGAATGAAACTTCAACCCAGACTGAAACACATATGAACAGTTGTTGAATGAGTGTGGTGAGTTGGGAGGTATGGCACTCTAAGAAATTGTGCTTGAATCCAAAATGTCATTGTGGGTGTTCAACCAGTAAGAGGTTATATACACCCATTGACTAGCCCATATTGAAATCCATAGCGAAACACAAACAGCTGGAAGTGGGTACATATGAGAATCAACAAACCGTGGGTAATTACCAATTAGATATTCCAAGTATGGGGTGTTTTGTTTGCAATAGGCGTATCAGCATGAACCACTTGGAAACCAATGGGCTCGTCATCCCCTGTTCCAAGCACACCCCAATATGGGACCAAGCAACTGGGGTCCCTGTACAAGAGGGATAGAATCCGATAGAAAAGACACGAAACGTTGTTGAATGTTATCACAAATTCTTTAAAATTCAACCATGCTAAAGAACGGATGGCCATGGTTCATTGTTCAGGGTCTAAGAAAATCAATCGGATTCCTCCACGTCACTGGACTTTTGAGTTGCCCGGGCCTTCTTCCTGGGCCCCTTAGCGGCGTTTATGCGCCTTTTTGCATCCCGAATATCCCCTTGAATGGTGGCTGCCTCAGCCTTCTCACTTTCAATGAAACTGTGGAATTCCATCGCATTAATATCAGAAACGGGCACCTTCAATTTCTCCTGAACTCGATCGAAACCAGCGGCAGCCTTGGTGTCGTGGGACTTCAAGGCTTCCACCTCAGATATGATGATGCTGTTGATGGATGGAAATCCTCATTACATGGGATGGATACAACCTTTGTATAGTGATGAGATAGTATACTTACAGGATGGTGCAGGATTTTCTTCATCAACAGTATAGGGATGGTTCTACACCAGAACTGGATAGTCGCATTAAAAAGTATATGGGTATGTCTCAAATTGAGCCCTTTTGTTATACAAATCACAAATTGTTTCTTAATAACAAAAAAGGAGGCTTCATTGTGTGACATCCCCATATGGAACCTATATCCCGCAAAGTTTCAATGGTTATATCCCTATTGTTTCAGTGGTATGTCCCTATTTTCCCTGTGTCTTATCCCTACCTTATCGGGTGTACATTCTTATTACATCGGTTTTTTGTCCCGCTATGTATCTTCCAGAAATCCACAACACCTTCAAGCTTGGTGATAAGAAATGGAACTGGTCAAAGACAGGGCGCCAGTTCATTGCAGTTGCGGACATTGTGTTCGGCCAAGTCGGCCAAGCATTTGGGCAGATCATTCACCATACCC
>BGPT01000826.1:120163-121419 GCA_003297045.1 Symbiodinium sp. clade C Y103 | reverse complement strand
CCACAAAACATTGGAAAAACACAGTGTTTCGCGACTTTCCTACCTTTTCGCGCACCTGCATCTCTTCTCTTCTGACTTCCTCATCTCTTATCTTCTCTCGTCTGACTTTCTCATCTCTGCTTTTGTCGGAAGGTTTAGCTTCTAAACTTCCTTCGATCATATTTCGTATACATGTACATACACATATACCGTTCATACAAATCTATAATGTACATATACAAAACTGATTTCAGCATGGAAAAAAGTGGATCTGACTCCTGGTCCAGCTTGGCCTGCGATCCATTTGACCTCACGATAGGTGTTGGTTGATGTGGGAAATCATCCCCAAATGGCCAAACTCATCTGGTTTGGGACATATTGAAATTTCCCCAGATACCATCCATTTATACTATGTTTGCCTACAGTCGTCCCACAAATTGCAAAAAAACACAGGGTTGCTCCACCCTAAGGCAGGAAAACTTGTCATTTCACGTTTTTACTTTCCAATTTTCTCTACCTTGCAAGTGCAGTGTTGGGCAGAGCCCTCAATCATATTACCCCTTGAAAAATCTAATAGCTATTGATAATCACCATTTTTAACAATGGTAAACCATGTCTCACTTAATGGGGGCCATTTTCCACAGTTTCCATACAACAAAGTGGTAGATACCCGGGAAAACCAAAAAAAATATATTTCCCCATTTTCCCTTTATACCCATGATATATCCCAATGATATCCCTATTGATCCCCAATTGGTAAGATCCCCATGGGTGGTCGAGGACGAGGACACCATCAGCGAATTGAGCATCGAGTGGCAACGTGCCAACACCCTTGGCTCTGCTCATCTTCCCGTGGAGAGGTGGCAACACATGGTGGTGGGCTGTGACTGGTGAAACCCATGGACTTCTCTGGTGAACATCGTTACATAGGTGCTGTTTTTGGATGTTTTTTCCCCGTCCGAATGTGTATGGATTTCAGAGGTTTACTGTATCCCGCCATGCCCAAATGGGATTGTAAGCGCACTTGGATCGAGTTAGAACATGTTATAAACACTATATTGTCCACTAGGGCATCTACTGATGTCCATCAATCATGAAAGAGCAAATGGGTATTCGTATGTATTCTTATGGGTCAAATGATTGGGTACCCTAACAATGTATGATATCAGAACCCTCAAAGTCAGCAGGTCCTTCTGTGGTTGCCTCAGGATTGAATGTCATTGTCTCTACCCATAGTTGACAATTCTCAGCACACACACCACCCGGACCCATGGCTA
>BGPT01000826.1:95163-115163 GCA_003297045.1 Symbiodinium sp. clade C Y103 | reverse complement strand
TACTGGATATGGTTGGTGGTTCATCCAACTTTCTTATTACAATTTATTACTTAGTAGTACTGAGTAGAAGGTACGCATGATTCTACACTCCTGAAAACTGCGAAGTCAAGTTCAATGGCCACATCCAAGTCTATTCCAAGTCCAAAATCATCCAAACTTGGGCACTTGAATCATTTGAAGTTGGAATGTAAAAGCCTTCGGCATTCCGCCGGCCTCCTGTGGCGGTAAGTACGGGAGCTCAGGGTGTGATGCGATGTGTTTTCGAACCCACGGGGTCTTTTGTGTGTGAAAGCTCCAGTGTGCAAAAGCTCTTCTGTTTAAAAGGTTGTCTGTGTAAAAGCTTGTCTGTGTAAAGGCTCTTCTGTGTAAAAGGTTGTCTGTGTAAAAGCTTGACTGTGTAAAAGCTTCTCTCTGTAAAAGCTCTTCTGTGTAAAGGCTCTTCTGTGTAAAAGGTTGTCTGTGTAAAAGCTTGACTGTGTAAAAGCTTCTCTCTGTAAAAGCTCTTCTGTGTAAAAGCTCTTCTGTGTAAAAGGTTGTCTGTGTAAAAGCTTCTCTGTGTAAGAGCTTGTCTGTGTAAAAGCTCTTCCGTGTCTCCGTGTAAAAGGTTGTCTGTGTAAAAGCCTGTCTGTGTAAAAGCTTTTCTGTGTAAAAGTTTCTCTGTATAAAACCTTCTTTGTGTAAAAGCTTCTCTGTGTAAAAGCTTCTCTGTGCAAAAGCTTCTCTGTGTAAAATTTATTCCGTGTAAAAGCTTGTCTGTGCAAAAGCTTGTCTGTGTAAAAGCTTCTCTGTGTAAAAGCTTCTCTGTGTAAAAGCCTGTCTGTGTAAAAGCTCTTCTGTGTAAAAGTTTCTCTGTATAAAAGCTTCTTTGTGTAAAAGCTTCTCTGCGCAAAAGCTTCTCTGTGTAAAAGCTTCTTTGTGTAAAAGCTTCTCTGTATAAAAGCTTCTCGGTCGAAGACCGTGGAGATGGAACAGAAAGGAGTGGAGGTGGCAGATGATCCCACAGGCGAGAACATGGAAGAAAACATGGAGAAATTGTGGCAAAAACGTGGAAACACATGGAAACAAATTGGAAAAACAGAGGAAAAACCGTGGAAAAAGGGTGCGTCCCAGGGGCGAGGGCAGCGAAAAAACAAAATCCGTAGCAAAAGGAACTTTCACCCTAAGCTTAGCTAAGCTAGAGATGTAGTACAAGAACATCCACAAAACACGCCGGCAGGCCGGCGGATTTCAACTTTCCAACGCGTTTTCCCATGACTTTTTGAGCGCAACCATCTCCAGGAGGCTCAGGCTCCCCGCAAGACCACCGTCAGTTCCGCCCTGGTGGAGGAGATTTTGGCCAATGCTGCGCAGGTCGTGGGGGACCCTCCAATTGTAATTGGCCATTTTTTGATGGGAAAAAAATCTGAACAGATTTAGAGGGAACTTTCTTGAGACTTAAACCCATCTATGTCCATATTTCACAATTTGGGTATCAATATGGATCCAGCGGCAATTCCATTTCTATTTGTTGAGTTTTTCCTTTTGTGTTGGGGGGTGTTGGGAGATAGCATGGCTACAATAGCATGTCTGTTTTTTTTGCCTTGATTTTGCACCCGTCTAATACCCACTACATAAGTTCGATCGGAAAAGGTCTACGCCAGGGATGGAGCCTCTTGTTTTGCAGGGTTTTTCTGGCGACCAAATTGTAGTAATTACTCTCCAGTGACCAAACATAACTGGAAAATCTCCGTTCCAATTCCAGTTATAGATGGTTCTGCGGTTACAAGTAGGGATTTGCCATGTTTGATTACATGTTTACATAGGTCTCAACACGGGTCCCTTTTCTGGACGTTTCACCGTCAGCGATTCTCTCATTGTTGGTGACTCCCTCAGCACCACCCTCGCACCATATACCCCCAAACATCCCCAAAGCCAATATAATTAAGGACTGAACATGGCATGGTATTTTTAGCCCACATGAAAAGCTGGAAATGGATGGAAATGGAGCAAACCCTTACAGAACTCTTCAGTCTGCATGAGATTCCCCTTCTTCTTTTGCAAAAGACTGGGATGCAAACCCAAGGAGTCTGGAAACACTAGGCATAAGCAGCCATTATAAGGCCAGTCAACAGTCAACAATACGGAAACTGAGAATACTACAAAAATCGATAAACCGAATTTGATGCTTAGTTTCCACATCTTGTGTTTTTGCTACAAACACACCTGTGGTTTTTGTGATCAGGCCAGTTTGGAGGCGCCCAACCGCGCCTTGAAGCGTCGCGTACGGCAACGTTTGCACAAGAAACTGGGCTCCATGCTCACCTGCGAGGAGTCACCGAGTTAGTCATGGTGAGGCCATGATTCGGCCAGGTAAACTCAGCCTTTGAAATGGGTCAATGATGATGGCCGATATAGTCTATGTGTGTCTATATACATGTACATCACTGTATATACCCTCTGGTAATGTGTTACATAGCAGTGGAAAATAACTTTTTTCAATGAACAACAGTATATAGACCATCGAAGCAAAATGGGCCATTTGCCATAGCTATGTTCAATTACCAGAGGGGAACCAAGTACTTATCATTGAATCATTTACATTAAATGAATGTTTCATTGTATTATTCAGCATGGGCATGCATTGGGCAACATGAAGCCCGGTTGGGACCCAATGTTGATCATTGTTGCCAATTACTCAAGCATTAAACATGCTCGAGGAAGTTTACAACTCATGTATGCTCTGCCAAGCAGCCAATGAGAAACCCCCGAACTGAACCGATGTTTTGAATTGCTTTTATGATTTTAATGGGAATGATATGAATATGGAATAATGTATCAGTGGGCACCTTTCCATAGTTATCTTACCAGAGGCTGGTCGGTGTCTCAGAGCCCAGATGCCGGACGAGCCATAGCTCCTTCTGCAGGAGTTCGGCAATGCTATGGAGCGTTTCAAAGTGATGGAAGCCAACAATGAAGCAAGTGGCACTTTGGCATCAGGGTATTTGAAGTGAATCATAGCGAATCTCTCCTGGTTTGTCCAAGAATGGAGAAGCATCCCAGAACCCCCTAGAAAAAGAAATTCACCCTTCAAATACAAAGCGCAGTGATGTGTTTTTTTTGTTGTTGGGGGGGTCTTGACATGGTAAGGTGATGGTTCCCAAAAGCAGTGCTTGTTGGATCTTTGTTGGGTTTCAATCCTTGCTTGTGGGAGAATTGGTCCTGAAACAGATGTTTCAAACCCTTTTCACACCTTCTTGGCTTTTTGGTCTTCCTGTGGAAGGTGCTTTCAGATTCCTCTCCGGGTGCTTTCAAACTTCTTTCCAGATTCTCCAGGCTGCTTTCAGGCTCCTTTCAACTTGCCTTTAGACTCCTCTCTGGCTGCTTACATTTTTTGTGTTCTGAAACATCTAAAATTGTTTGGGAGTTCGGCACTCAAAGCAGCCACTTTGGTCCGGTTTCTTCTCTGAAAGAGTTTCTTTTCGTTGGGCAAAAAGATTAAACAAATCTCTGGCAGCTGTGTCACATCGACTATTCAAAGCGGGCGCTTTGGAGATCTCTATCTGTCTGTCTAGTTCAGGGGCTGTGCTGGGTTTTGCGATTGGCTTGTGCATCTTTTGGCATCACCCCCCAAAAAAATGAAACATATGAACATGCATATGGATAGCAGTGACAATTGTCGTGGCATTGACCCAGACACGGGGCGGGACCTCTTAAATATAAAACCCAAAATCATCCACAATCCAAATCGACTTTTGTTGAAAGAGGGTGCACACATGCAAGGTCACAAGTTCAAATTTGAAGGGCCGCAATCGAAAACACAACCAGACAAATCCGAAAGGAGGGTGGGATTGCACCTATATGGGAGTCCGTATTCTTTTTGGGGAAGGGATTACTGTACCATGAAATTGCAAAATTCTATTCTATTGGGGAAAATGATGATAAACCATGGAATTTTTGGGGACCCTAGTTTTCAGTCAAACCTTAAAATCCTAAAACATATTCAAAAACTGGGGTACGCCCTGGACCCACGCGTACGGTTCCACCAAACGAGAGAGAACCCACCCAATTCAAACAGCATCAAATAGCGAAAATTTTCCACTGAAAGATGTCATCATCTCCGCCATTTCCAGCGTGGGAACATGTCATCAACAGGTACCACAACAGTCACCGCAGCACCTTGTTCCCTTGCAGCGGCTCCATCTGCGGCGGTTCAGCAGGTGTGGTGACTGGTGATCTTTTGATATTTTTGGTTGATTTGTTTTGTGGCAAACAAGAGCCGGGGAATCATTTAGTTTAAATCCAGCTCAAAGAAATAAGATGCATGTTTTTGCAATTGGTAGCTAAGGTTAGCCATGAAAGGCATCAACGCCCAGCCAAAACTCCACGGACATGGGGCAAAGTATACTATATATTGTTATGTGTCAGACTCAAGAACAAACCAAGGACTGTACAGGCTTGAATTTACCATTTGATGCTTTTGGATACTTTTGGTGTTTAGTTCTATCACCAGCCTTCAACACTCGGTGCATTGTCCATTGGGTTTACCACAGTTGCGAAAAAGACTTGTGTATCCGAGATGCTCTGCAACCTCTACTGTCTGGAGTTTACATCCCAGAAATGCACAGATGAGGAGCTGACAAGATGATGGAGATGGATATGGGGTGGTCAAGCCAAACCAGGGATGGACATCAGTTGGTTTAGAGGGACCCTTTCACAGGGATTATAAGAAGATATTGGGTCGGTGTCAAAATTACAAGCCCCAAAAAGATGAATGGATTGAATGATTGAACTAAACATGACGAATTTTTGTTAGTCCATTGGTGCCCCAATTTCCTTAGCTCAGATGTGAACAACTACCCAATTATTTGGAGTCTTTGGAGGGATGAAGTTCTGCCTTTACCCGAAGCCTTTCTCACTTATTATGGTAATGGCAGAAAAGGGTGAAAACGCATTAGTTGAACGGGTTGCCAGTTTCCTATTTTCAGATACAGAATCCATATATCTGTGGAATACCCACCAATATGTACAGCCAAAATTGCCACCTTTGTCAATGGCTCAGTTTCTTTCCTTTAGAATGCACAAATGTTCTCTCTGTTGCGCTCGCATTAGAGAGGCCTTTATTGTGCAGATGCCCATCTTGATGCCAATGATGCAGATGGTTCCAAACGTTTCTATCCTCTCTCAGCCCATCATGTCCGCGCCAGTGGTGACTGGGACGCAATCCACTCACCAGATGTTGCTGACATAGCAAACAATGAACAAAATAATGAATAGGCTAGTGACATCATGCTACTGTCATTTACAAGAATGTGACCGGTAAACATAGTCTGTGTTGCATTATTCTAGCATGTACAATCATGTCATATCACTGGATTATGTTGCCATCACCAGTGCTGTTCTGAGCTACAATGGAGATAAAGTCATCTTGGCTCCAGCATGCATGGCAGTGTCCAAGACTCTGCTTGATTCGCTACTATTATAGGAGGTCTGTTATACTATACTACCCGGCTTATTGGGACTATTGTTACCACAATCGGAATCCCTATCAACTGTCCAGGGTACCAGGCTTTTTACCCATAGCCATAGCTGGCCCCCCCAACTGCCCCCAACCTGAGGAACCAAAGTCGGAACTTGTGGACGTTCCGGATGTGGCTTCCCAGAGTACCATGGATGACTCTTGCCGGGAACGGTGACGTCCCTATGGTGCTGTGTTTGATGAAACATGTAAGATAATCGAGACTACACTGTACTCTATACAATTGTTTACATATCTAAACTTTAGTGTACATTAAATGCTATATATACTTTATATACTATTATATATACACACTATTATATAATCATATATATACTTACTAAATACTGTTTTTTATATACACACTGTGTATACATGTATTTTTATACATATGTATATATATATATATATATATTATATACACACTATAGACTATTTATATACAATATATATATATATAGTGCATAAATAGTACACACACACAGTATGTCTATAGTATCTATATAGTATAAATATACATATACATATTGTATCTATGTAGTATCTATAGTACATACATAGTACACATGTAGAATATCTATAGTATCTATATAGTATCTTTATCGCATATCTATATTGTATCTTTATAATATCTATATGTTATCTATGGCATTTCTATAGCATATATATAGTATCTGTGTATCTAGTATATACATATTTTGCATATATTTTAAATATACTCTAAATATACGTTAATCATACTCTAAATATACTTTGAACTACCTTAAATATACTTTATACATGTATATTTTACACATCATATATATATACTTCATATATGATTTTTGTTTTCCAAATACATATTATTTACATATATATACATATATTGTATATGTATATATAGATAGTGTAAATATATAGTATTTATATATGTATATATTTATATCAGCAGTATATAGATTTGTGTGTTTACATAATGCATCTATGCTATATATTTATTTATACTATATACACGTTAGATCTATAATAGTTTTTTCTATATGATACACATATATATATATACACTATATTTGCACTTCGTATAGACATTATATTTCTACTCTATATAAATATATATATATACATTCTGTATATATATATATTAATAGTATTTTTAGTGTGTGCATAGATATAATATATATATATATAACTATATATATACATAGTTCATATATGTTTTGAAGATTTCAAACAACTTTTGTGTACATTTGTGTCTTCATGTGTATTTACAATACATCTACACATATGATGTCAAATGCATTTCTATTTATATGATACATATTTTACATATGCTAGATACTGTGCATATCATTGCATGTTACATATACAGTTCAAATTGTACATATTCTATGTCTTTTACCATATTATATATTTTATATATATTATACAAAATTATATCTTTTGAAATCATGGCACACAATATTGTATGGCATTATATTATATTATTATGTCATATGATGTCGTTTACATATTACATATGCATAGAAGTTACACATATTTAGAATGTACATGTTCACATACACAACTGATTTCAGTATGAGAACAGTAGATCTGATTCCTTGTCCATCTTAGCCTAAGACCTTGACCTCACCATAGATGTTGGTTGACAATGGCGGAAATCATCCCCAAATGGCCAAATTAATCTGGTTTGGGACATATTTCAACTTCCCCAGATACAATCCATCTATACTATGTTTGCCTGTAGTCACCTCGCAAATTGCAAAACAATTCAGGGCGGCTCCACCCTATTAATGCAGAAAAGCGTGTCACTTTAAGTCTTTATTCTCCAAGTTTCTCCACCTTGTAACTGAAGTGTTGGATGCAACCCGGAATCATATTATCCCTTGCGAACTTCACAGCGGTAAATCATGTCTCACTAAACGGCCCGTTGGGCTTCCATAGTTTCCAAACTGGTCAATTCTGGGAGGAGATCTCCCCATTTTCCCATTATACCCATGATATATCCCCATGATATCTCCATTGATAAGGTTAAATCCCCATTGATAAGGTTAAATCCCCATTGATAAGGTTAAATCCCCATGATATCCCCATTGGTCTTCATTTTCGAAGGTTAAATCATCTTAAATCCCCATCTGTGGTCGAGGACGAGGACACCATCAGCGAATTGAGCATCGAGTGGCAACGTGCCAACACCCTTGGCTCTGCCCATCTTCCTGTGGAGAGGCGCCAGCCGGGCCAGGGTCAGTTCACCCATGGAGGTCCCGTCATCTCCCAATGGGATTGTACCTGCGGATCAAGTTGTTGAACATGTTATAAACACTACATTGTCCACTGGGGCATCTACTCATATCAAACAATCATGAAAGAGCAGATGGGCATTCGATATATGGGTCAAATGATTGGGTACCCTAAAGATGTATGATATCAGAACCCACAAAATCAGCAGGTCCTTCTGTGATTGCCTAAGAATTGAATGTCATGGTCCCTACCCATAAATTTCCAGAAAACACACCATCCGGATCCATGGCTATGTATCCATACATAGTTGGTATATGTTAATATCAATTAATTATAACAATATCTCATATCATATACTGTACAAGTTTGTATACAACCAGATGTGCATATCTGACTACTTTTATTCATGTACATATCTTACGTATATTTCCTCGCCCCAAAAGGACCCGATCCGGTTGATTCGACACCAGGACTTTCATCCAATTCGACACCAGGATGCACGTCCGCCACAGGAGGTCACGATCTGTTTGAAGCGGTGAAAAGCGGTCGACACGTCGTCGACATCTCCCGTGTAGATTCTCTCCGGTCGCCTGTGAGGAGGTGAGATGTGGTGAGACTGGTGTTTCTTCTTGATTGTGAACAGGAAATATGTATATAATTCAGCATTATCTAATAATTACAAAAGATAATCACATATATAAAAACATATATAAACAGATCGAATTATATAATACGTATAGGATTATACTATATGTATATGTATGTTTATATATAATTACATGTACACCCAATAATAATATATAGATAATTATAGGTGTATACATATGTCTATATATATATACATACATATATCCACGATATCCACCATGCATGATTCAGCCACCTAAATGAACACTATGGGCGCGGAACCAGATAGACACCGATGGGTTTAGTACTGTCAAGCATCAAAGTTCTGAAATAATCTCTGTCAGACGTTTGCAGATGATGCGTCCCTCCCAAACGGTGATTTTTTTTTAATTTCCATTGCCACCTCAGATTCCAAGGGATTAAGGTGTTATAACCAGCCAAGCGTATTGCTGACCAATCCCCCAAAATCCTGAAGAAATATAGGTGTGTTTGTGTCTGAAAGCTAGCCCCAAATCCAGTGGTTACATAGTCATGAGTTTCCTTATTGAAATGGCCATATCTTGGGAATATTTCCCGCATTTTATGAAATCCACCCCATCAATCCAGACATGTTCTTGAATCATGATGAATAATTTTCCTAGGGAAGCTACTGGCTGTCCATATCTATGTGATTAATTTCACTGCAGCGAGGGTATGTGAAGGCATAGACATTTTAAGTTTTCCCATCTTGCTTCTCACAGCATGAAGCGGAGCTTCCATGCGCTGGAGGGAAAATGAAACAGAGCAGGCTTTGACTCGCTGAAAAGCTTACGGTCACCAATGCAAATCAGTGGTGAAGACCATACATGTATAATTGAGTAGATACACACATATATTCGTAAAGAAGATATGTAATACCGACATCTGCATATATGCGTAAAGAAGATCTAACAATACAGTTTTACACATGAAGGAACGTGATGAATTTTGCTCACTTTCAGCCCTGCTCAGTCAGCGCAACATGAACATTTCAGCCACCAACGTTGCTGACAATGTTTGCGCCACGTCCAGTTTGTCCCACACAAAGTGCAGTGACATTCTCGTTGAACTCCAAAGGTTTTGTCCAATGTACGACCAGCGGAGTTTGAAACGACCCATGTTCGTTTCAGCATCGTGAACATGTCGACTCTCGATTTCACGTTTGGCGCATGTGCACCTGTTGCATGCGCTATGTTTAAGATGCAGCCAGTCGTGACCGTTGACACCATGAAATCTTGAGCAAAGCTCAATGCTTTGCGTCACTCCTTTAACCACAGGTTTTGTATGGTTTTGTTCTGGATTCCATTCATGGGGCATGCCAATTCTATTGCCACCCCCCAAGTTTCCATAGGCATTTGTCGAAAAATGGCGGAAAGCCCAACATGGCATGTTTGACAGGAAAACCAAACCATTGGGTTTCCGGGTGTTCTTTAGTTTAGACAAACCTGTGTTTTTTTTCCTCAAGGAGTAACAGGAGCGATTGTAAGTCAGCAGATGCATCAACGGCCAAAGGTGTTTTAGGCATCGGAACCTCATGGCTCCCAGTACTGCAGTATTCATACTTGGGTGTGCAGTTAGGGTTATTAATGGATATATAGCTATATGCTGATAACCCCCATACTGTAAGTTGAGATACAACCCCTACATCTATGGTCATAATTGGTCAAATATATCCACTTATAACTGGAACTGCTGTTCAAAGTGCCTAATTACCCTGTGGTACATGTAAGTTAAAAAAGCTATGGGAATTCTCAATGTTTTATTGGTAAGTCATGGTCGTGTCAAATTACCACAGGATATACGATATAGTATCGCACTTTCAGCGTTCAGCATGCTGGTACTAGTATGGTCATGAAGTTGTTTGGTTTGAATGTGTCTCTTTCAGCACATGTGTTCGAATGGAAAACAGCATGGCTTCCAATCTGTATTCAACTGAAGATGATTCCCTTATATTCCGACAAGATTTGGGTGTGTTTGAAAATCGGGTATACCGATATACCAGCATACCCTCAATGGCCATTCCAATACTTTGAACATGATGCTACTGCTGAACCATTGGATGGAATGCGAACTTTTTTCTGACCTAACACTGGAGGATCATTGGATTGGCCGTTTTCGGCTGTGGAGCCAGGGTTAATCAAAGATCTGGAAGAAATATGGGTGTCAGCAGACTAGATGAACGACATCTTGACCAGGCGCATGATTTTGGCATTTTTTGAGGTGTCCTGACTGGCGCAACCATCTAAGCATCGGAGCTCAATCTGAGCGAAGGCTGCACCACCAGTTGATGTGGACATGTTTGAAAGCCATCAATCTGACAGGATCGATTGGGATAGCCATGATAATCCCAACCCCCATATTCATAGAAAAAAAACATTCTATG
Source organism: Symbiodinium sp. clade C Y103 (assembly GCA_003297045.1). NCBI lineage: Eukaryota > Dinophyceae > Suessiales > Symbiodiniaceae > Cladocopium > Cladocopium sp. clade C. The sequence goes on along the minus strand of BGPT01000826.1, from coordinate 104,424 downwards.
GATTTCTATGGTCCCAAATATGTTGAATTCATCATTGGGATTCTCAGGAGCTGCCCAAAACCTCTTGAGATGGGCAGCACCTGAGATGGAACTTCATGGGACCTTGAGGGAAACCATGCTTCTTTTTGCGGATCAGAACAACCTGGGGAATCCCATTCAGAACCCCCATGAAATCCAACACATTCCAATACCACTCTTATTTTCCCAATAGTTCAAGAACTGGCGGTGTATTGCCCGTTTGAGGGGTCTGTTTGATTTGCCGTTTCTTCACTGCAGCCAATGTCTTGCAGCGGGGAAATGCAGTTCAAATGGAAAATTTGCAGCACAGTAGAATCATACTTCGGACAGAGGATGCGAAAAACTCTTGGAGGTCCAAACAAAAACCAATAATTCATTGTTTGGCATGATGTCTACATGATCAGTTTAGTATGTTGACGCGGAATTGGCTCAAAAATGCTGAAGTAGTTGAGTATGGGGTTTGGCCATCCAGTTAGAAGAATTCAGTAGCAGTTTCCCCCTAGCGAAAGGACATGAATGGATTTGGGTCCCGCACTGCTGGACACACATCGTGCAAGTTTACCTTTTCCACTTTCAACATTACCATTGGGTCATTGTTGAAGGTAATAAGCCTGGATACACTTCAACAATTGTCACACACCCACACACCCAGATGATGCATGTATGCCATATACCTATATCATCTTACATCGACCGAGAGCAAGATTCAATCAAAGATGAATATGGCATACGAGAATCGCTGGTAAGGATTATCAGATTGTATCATTGTATCAATATCCTTGCACAAGTGGGAAGATATGGGATTGTGAACTCAACATCGGCCAGAAGCCTTTCAGACTCTTTCGGCAATGACTGATGTAGGAAGTTCAAGCAGATTCGGAAAATCCTATTTCTCGAGAAATCGAAGCTGTCTTTGCAAAAAAAAAAGTTTCCATGTTTGAGTGATCTGTTGAATGGAATGCTAGTGTTTCCATGGCCAACCTAGTCTGCACGAGGGCAATACAAGCAACACGACTTGGTTGTAGCCCCCTAAGCTCAATGACTCAACATGACTCAACCCTGTTCAGAAGTTGCATGATGTACAGACCCTGGATCCAATGGACGGACGCCGGGAAAAATTTGAAGTGACGGTCTTTGTGGCTTGGGCTGCTGCAAATCACCATGCGCAGAGCTTCTGATCACAAAACGTCCATAGGTTCTTTGTGTGATGAGAACTAAGGCTACAGCTGCTATCGGTGAGAAAGTGGCAACTGCCCGAAAAAAACCTTGAGTTTGACCATCAAGTGTTTGGCTGCAGCAGTTTTGAGCTGTGCCAATGGGCTCGAGGAAACTGATGTCGTAGATGTTTCAGGGACACACACACACACACACGCACTTAATGCAACTCGTCACCGGCAACTCGTCATTGTTTCTTTGACTTCGGAAAACTACGCGTGCAAAACTCGTCATTAGTTTCATGATGGTTCATGATGTTTCATGAATCGAGTGTTCGCAACCACAGTTCCATGCAATTAGTTGGAAAGACCCTTTCGTCAAGACTGGCTTCTGTCATCAGGCTACTCTACTAGTTTGTTGATGTTTATTGAGCATCCCCATTGTAAATTCATAAACTCTTTCGACGCTGGCTCACGTAGCGGTTAGACAACCAATAGAACCAATCTGATGAGTTTTGAATGGAAGCCTTGTTGGTACTGGTATGTAACATGTACACATACATATAGATAGATAGATAGATAGATAGATAGATAGATAGATAGATAGATAGATAGATAGATAGATTAGATAGATAGATAGATAGATAGATAGATAGATAGATTAAGCTAGCTAGCTAGCTAGCTAGCTAGCTAGCTAGCTAGGTAGATAGATGGATGGATAGATAGATAGATAGATAGATAGATAGATAGATAGGCAGATAGATAGATAAATAGATAGATAGATAGATAGGTAGGTAGGTAGATAGATAGATAGAATAGGATAAAATCAGATAGAATAAGATAAGATAGGATAAGATAAGATAAGATATGATAAGATAAGATAAGCTATGATAAGATAAAATATGATAAGATAAGCTAGGACAAGATATGATAAGATAAGATAAGATAGGATAAGATAAGATAGGACAAGATATGATAAGATAAGATAAGATAGGATAAGATAAGATACGACAAGATATGATAAGATAAGATAAGATAGGATAAGATAAGATAGATAGATAGATCTACAGATCTCCACATTCTTGTTTGGTGAACCCTCCCAGTTTATTTGAGTGAATTCCTTCGCATGACAAGCAGATGGTACCAGGATGGAGAACCGAACTGGCAGCGGCTTCAAGTCTGGTTTTGAGGGACCCAGTGACAAAAAAAATGTTTTGTTTGCTTGGAGAACAAGATCATTTCATATCATTGACGTGCACACACTTTGAAAGCAGAATCGAAATGATCAAACTCGAGAAGCTAGCGTTGCGGAGACCAGTTCAAATCCAACAGCGGGGAAAAAAAAAATCAATATTGTGTCCGCGACAAGCTACAACGCATGTTCAGTTTTCCTAGCTGCCATGGGGCATAGATTCAGATGAAGCTTTGCGCACGGGTTGGCAGTCCCGAGATCAACAGACTCGACAGTGCTCAACCGAGCCGGTATCAAAACGGACGCTGATTTGACGGTCGGTGGTGATCATTTGGTAAACCTGACCCCAGTGCAGCAAAGAACCAGATGATGTTCATTCGAACCAGTGTGATTTTGCCTTACCAGTATAGTTGAGAGATGTTGAGAGTACTCTGGGCTAGGCATGGTGATTTGTGTAAAACTATGCAATTAGCGCTAAGTCATGAGATAAGCATCTACTGATTCACAATTCACTGGCGCCGTGATTCTTAGGTGGCCTAGTTCCAGTATCTTTACCTAGGCCCTGGAGCCCCTGCCGCGACCACCACCAGTTTCCAGCGTCAGGGGCCTGAGTACGACGTCCTGCGCGCCCGTGGGTTCAAGATTTACGAGAAAACTGCCGGAATGTTCTTGGTCTACAAGGCCGGAAAGTTGATGGGACATGTTATACGACAAACAAAAATACAAACAACATAGCTCCTTGATGGTTCTTCTAGATGTAATATAAGTCAATCCATGTTGATAAGAATGTGGGACGTATGCCTGATTGGAAGGGGGTATTTACAGGCAAATGCAGTGCATGTTTGGAGATTTGAAGATGTTGGTTGCCCAATCACGTCGTGTACCAAACATGTTCACTTGCTATCCCACTTTGTTTCAACCCCAATAACCAATTCACTAGCAGGGTTGTGGTCCAGCCAACCATCTGTCAACATCTGTGCATCATGTTGTATCTTTTGCATGACGCTTCGTCTAAAAATCGGGACCCCCATCCAGACTTGGGTGAACCATGGTGAACAACAATGTCCCGCAAAACAGTAGAGACTTGTCCACCAACCCTGCGGTTTCGTATTGAAATCTATCGTCAACCTTTGGTACAGGTAGGATGAGTCTGTTGAACTCTTTATCTTTCGGCCATGTCTCGAGATTTTCAGCCCAGATTTTGTTGCCTCCAACCTCTGGGAGGTGACAGAAGAAGACATGGACTTTGTCTCCAAGGGAAAATTCCAGGTGCGACTGGTATGTCCCGTTGGTTTCGTTTCTGAAGGAGCAGCCTGGGGCGGCAGGTCATCAAGAAACAGATGCCAGGTTATGATTTCATGATTTCATACCATGAGCATTCAGGAGCCTGTAAATTTGCTTCCCAGTAACTATCCTTGACCAGGACATCTTGCAACATTTGGTTGTTTTGGGAGCTGTTCAAAGAGCCGTCACGGGCCATCACTGCTGGATTTCAGCTGCTGCACAGGTGCCTTTCAGCATTGTCCCGCAGCCGTTGAGGCGGGGTTCAGGCTGAAAGTCGTGGAAAATCCTACAACAGACCAATCTTTATGACTCGGTGGTTGTGAGGGGTATATCGCCGCCTGCTGGTTGGTGTTCTTGGCACGTGTGAGTGCTGGTGGTCGTAGGGCATGCGCTACCAAGAAGAAATTGGGTACAGTCCAAAGTCACACCTTGAGATAGAACAGGTACATAATTTATATCTATTTCAGTATAGACACCGTAATTTACTTTTCTATTTGTTTCATTCTTTTCGGGTGGTGCTTTCATTTTGGAGGTAATGTTGGGCGCCCAAAGTTTCTGAAAACCACATCCCAAGTGATCAATCCTGGGGATGTTTGCCTCGTCTCTTGTGACCATCTAGTCATGGAATAGCCCACGTACTAGTCATTGTTGCGTTTTAGATAACAGGTTTCCCAGGAATTTGCAATGGCCATTGTATGCCGTTGTTGTTCGTTGGAGGGTATACTATGGTATACTGTCCATTTGGATTTCAAAGAATCTTATGTTCCCATTTTCCCGAACTGATTCAAGGACACCACCGGGGACCCTGTGTTCAATGATTTTCCACCTGGAATTTCAGAGTCCATTCCATGATATTTTGTTCGGGGGGATTGAAACCCAGCCACCAGGGACTCTCAGGATTACCCTTTGGCAATCAAACGTGACAATGGAAAATCCCCCATTTACAGATGTTGCTTTCCATTTTTTTCCATTAAAACATCCATTTAATAGAGGATTTGTTCATGTAAACCTTGGTTTGTATTGTGGATTGTTCTATTAAAACCTCCATTTTTAAAGAGGAGTTTTCTGTAAAGACTCCATTGATATTGAGGATTTTCGATATTTTCCATTTATATAAAGCATCATCTTCAGGATCTCCATCTCTGATCAAGGCCGGGTGACTACTTGGTGACGCGATTGCCCGAAAAGAAGGCTCCGGGCGATGGGTATCACGCGGGTGTGATGGGAAATTCGACAGGAAAGCCATGGCAGCAATTTGGGGATGGGTCAGAATGGTGGTACCCAAAAACAGATTGTTAATACATGTTAATACCAGAATCGATGGTCCTGGGATGTCCTGGGTCTTGAGATTGTGAGCCATGAAATTTTGGTTGCCATAAATGGGGGCACCCCAATAGCTGGTTTAGAATGGAACATCTTGTAAGAATGGATGATTTGGGGGAGACCCACTTTAGGAAGCCGCCATTTGGTATAGGGGTTTCAGGTCTCCCATGTTTTTTCTCTTAAACCAGCAAGAGCAACATCGGAGTTGAGCCAGCAAGACATGGTGAGGGTAAGGGTCTTAACAAGCAACGAAGGGGACTTCACTGACTTCACCAACCAATTTGGGTATGAGTTTATGACTGGTTTGATCAAGGTCCATGGTTCTTCAAATTTGCCTGTTTTAGATTTCAATTATATATGTGTTCCTTCCAATCCTTCCAAAGTATTCAGGAGTTGGATTTATCAAACTCACTGGAACATTGTGAACAAACTGTTTTAGATGGCTTGAAGACATATAGAAATGATTCGAACTTTATATAATGATATATACTTAATGCAATATGATGTAATCTGCTTGTATAGTATATGTAATAGTATACAGTATATACTTATACATATATGTATATGTTAGGGAGGGCGTTTTTTTTTTTGATTTTTTTCCCGTTATGTTTTGCGATGTTTTTCCTGTTTTTCTAGGTTTCAGTAAAGGAAGGAAGGAAGGACCGAAGGAAGGAAGGAAGGAACGAAGGAAGGAAGGAAGGAAGGAACGAAGGAAGGAAGGCAGGAAGGAAGGAAGGAAGGAACGAAGGAAGGAAGGCAGGAAGGAAGGGAGGAAGGGAGGAAGGAAGTAAGGAAGGCATCAGGGCTCCTGTGGCTCCTGTGGCTCCTGTGGCTCCTGTGGTTCTTGGCTTCTAGGGCTCCAACGGCTCATCGTGTCGGGTCGAGTCTGTTATCTGCTGTTTTTTTAAATCTTTTCTCTCCATCTCTTCGGACATAGCTATGTTCTTGTTCAATAAAATTGATTTTCTTCATCAAAAGTTTCTTCATCACAATCTATCTATCGATTGATCTATTTACCTAGCTATCTATTTATCTATCTACCTAACTACTGTATCTATCTATCGATCGATCTATTTACCTAGCTATCTATGTGTCTATCTACCTAACTACTGTATCTATTTCTCGATCTATCTATCTATCTACCTATATCTATCTATTTATCTATCTATCTATCTATCTATCTATCTATCTATCTAGCTATTTGTATATTTTTATGTCTATGTATATATATCTATTTCTATCTAATCTATCTGTATCTATCTATATCTACCTAAATGTATCTATATCTATCTATATCTATCTATATCTATCTATATCTATCTATATCTATCTATATCTATCTATATCTATCTATATCTATATCTATATCTATATATATATCTATATCTATATCTATATCTATATCTATGTCTATATCTATACCTATCTATAAATATATATCTAGCTATATTTGTTTATATATATATATATATCAATATATATATATATATATACATATATATCCATATCTTTGTATATATATCTATATCTATATCTATATCTATATCTATATCTATATCTATATCTATATTCATCTATCTTTCTATCTATCTATCTATCTATCTATCTATCTATCTATCTAAATATATATATATATATTTCTATTTTTATCTATATATACATATATCTATCTATATCTATATGTATCTAGGACAAGAAAGGAAAAGGATAAGGACGACAAAAACGACAACAGCCAGAGCCAGAGCCATGTTGTTCTCGTTCTGTTTTCAAGTATGACAAAGATAAGGATAAGGATAAGGACAACAACAACAACAACAACAACAACAACAACNAGCCAGAGCCATGTTGTTCTCGTTCTGTTTTCAAGTATGACAAAGATAAGGATAAGGATAAGGACAACAACAACAACAACAACAACAACAACAACAACAGCAAGAGCCAAATCCATTTCGTTCTTATTCTGTTGCCTACTAAATATATATATATATATATATCTACCATCTTTCCATCTATCTACCTATCTGTCCCTCTGTCTCTTTATTTTCTCCACCAGCGTATTTTGCAACGTCTACCTTCAAGCGTGTCCCTATCCATCCATTCACCTCTTCGTAGAATATCATTTACCTAATAATGCCGGGGACAGATGCAGGCTCCGCAACTCAGGAGTCTTGGCATAGCATTGTCTGAAACCGGCTTTTGCCAATTTTAAACTCTCTATCCATCCATTCACCCCTTCATAGAATACCATCTACCTATCTACCGACTTATCATCATCTATCTGCCTAACGGCCCATTTGTTTATATGCCTCTGCCTATTTGTCAACGTTTCTCTTGATTCAAAAATGGAATGCCTTCAATACGAGCATCGCGCGCGAAACTTCTTTCCAAAATATGCTGATATTCGTGTCATGCATTCCCCCAAGAATGGAAGTCGAAAGACGTTGAACGCCAGCATTTGGATGCATTTGTTTCGAGACATTCCTCCAAAAATGAATGTTGACGAGCTACAAATACACGTTTATAGCTATAGAATACAATATTTATTTAAATTTCTATTTCTTATATTGCGTATAACCTTCCCGCAAAAACTTTGCCGTCGAGGAAGTGCTAAAATGCTGCAAAGACCGGGCAAATGAAAGATCCAAACTCTAAAATGCTGCGAATACCAGGCGAAGAAAAGGTCGAAACTCCAAAACGTTGCAAATAGCAGGTAAAACCACCTCACCCAGAAAACAGGAAAAACAATCCCATACAAAAAATGCAGCCCATATGTTGGTGCATGCATATATTTATAATTATATACATATATATACACGTTTAATATATATATATGTATATATATATATATGTATATATATATATGGGTACTGGGGAATAACCGTGCCCCCTGGAACTGGTTTGTTTATATGCTTTGATTCATTCAATTCCCCAGTGCCTATGCAGACATGTGCCTATGCAGACATGTACACACACCAATTTATATATATATATACATATACAAAAATACCACAAATCTCGAAGCTTGAATACAGGAAACTTTGCAAACTTTGCAAAGTTTCTGGATTCAAGACTCAAGATTCAAGATTCTGAGAGAAACTTTTTGAATCCCAAGCCTCCTGGATTCAAGATTCAAGATTCTGAGAGAAACTTTTTGAATCCAGATCCTCCTTCCAGACTTTCCTCATCAAGACAGGAGGCTTGGGATTCAAAAAGTTTCTCTCAGAATCTTGAATCTTGAATCTTGAATCCAGACTTCCCTCATTAAGACAGGAGGCTTGGGATTCAAAAAGTTTCTCTCAGAATCTTGAATCTTGAATCCAGAAGGCTTGGGATTCAAAAAGTTTCTCTCAAAGTCTTGAATCTTGAATCTTGAATCCAGGAGATGGAAGTCTGGAAAGAGGATCTCCTAAGTTTTTCAAAGACTCAAAGTCTTGAATCTTGAATCTTGAATCCAGGAGATGGAAGTCTGGAAAGAGGATCTGGATTCAAAAAGTTTCTTCTAGAATCTTGAATCTTGAATCCAGGAAATGGAAGTCTAGAGAGACGCTGGATTCAAAAAGTTTCTCCTAGAATCGTGAATCTTGAATCCAGAAAACTTTGCAAAGTTTGCAAAGCTTTGAACATACAATGTGCATATTGGTTCATTCTTATTGAATATCTTTCCGGCCACCACCCATCTAAAAAACATGCCTATCCACCTCAAAACAAGAGTGCCAGAACTATTGAACAAATCAGACTTCATGTCTACTCAGCCACCTCTCATAGACATCATCCAGGCGCACATTTTTTTACTTTTCTCATGGCTTGAGCTCCGCCCCAGAAAGTTACTCTCTCGAATCATGGGAAGAAATGATTGCAACAAAGCCAGGACTTGAACATCTAATAAGCAGCCAACTTTCAGCATCATCTTGGAAATTCGTTTTCGAAGCCAAATCCTCCAATATAGGCCTTGTGCAGCAGTATTTTTCAATTAAAATGACATTCCTTGCATAAAGAGGTATCATTCCTGCCATAATATTTTGCACAGTCCCCTTATATCAAGGAGCGCACCATTTCTTGGAAAGGAATATGTATATATAGATATATTTACATACTTATATATATACATACATAAAGTTATGTTCAAAGAGAATTACAGCTGTGCAGAGTCATGAAGGGGTGCAGCACTTCTTTGAAAGGAATATGTATAAAATATATGTATTGCATCTGTCGACAGCTTGTTTTTTCTGTGAGAATACTGTTTGTTATCTAAGAGCATACCTTGTCTTCAAGGCAACCACTGTATCTTGA
>BGPT01000826.1:42635-71342 GCA_003297045.1 Symbiodinium sp. clade C Y103 | reverse complement strand
TGTGTTGATGTATGAAGTGACTTCCAAGATGGCTGCCGATATCCACACCAAAGGTTTCAAGAATCCATTGGCTTGGAAACGAGCTTGCATGTTAATCAATTTACTTGATCCCGATGATCTTCGATCGAAGGAGCTCAGTGACCTGGTTAAGCCAACCACTGAAGTCGACACAACTGTTCGTCAAGTATTTCAATCAAGAACCAACGAAGTTCCGAATTTTCCATACACGGAAATTCCCATTTTGCCACCGGAGGTGTATCAAAAGGGATTATCTTCCAAAGAACAAGTTCAACAGTTACCAGGAATGGACCCTATTTTGGTTGTGAAGNTTGGTTGTGAAGACGCCAGTGTTTTACAGAAAGCGACCGCCAGGTCTCGCCTTGTCGCGTGACTGTCTTAGGAGCACATGGATACTAGTTCATGGCAAATGGGAGAAGGTTGAGGATCGAGCCAGTCCAGTTCAACAACATGATCGTTTTGATCGATGGGTGGAACGTGCCTGTTTCCAATATCATCCCGTGTCTAACAGTATTCCTGCTCCGCGGGCCACTGCTTCTAATAAGCCCGGCTTATTCGCTTCGCGAACTCCGGCGTCACCAGCACGACCTGGGTCTCCGAAGACATGCAATCAGAGTCGAAAGGTGCTACGCACCCCGTCTCCCAAATACCCACAATTGACCATGAGTACGGACGGTTTATATCTCCATGAAACCCCTGGTGATGGCCCCAAATCCGTANGCTTCTTCGTGTCGTTCATGGGGGGAGTGTCGGTTGGGGTAGCCACCCCCATGGTTTTGAAACGGATCTTTATCCCTCCGAAAATCAAGACCCTGTAGCTTTAGCTTAAGTACCTAAACTTGGACCGGGGTTAGGCATTGAAAAGAAGAATGAGGTAGGGCTAACAGTCAAAGACAAACCCATGATGATGAAGTCCAGAAGGGAAAAGAAACACAATTTGAAACGTCAAGGTGCAGACGAGTGGCATTGGGAAGATGAATCAACTCTGGTTCGTATTCACAAAGAGCCCAGAAGAAAATTATTCATACCCAAAGAGGCAGTTTCTTCCATGCAGTTTGAGGAGAATAAGAGATGATCGAGAGACTACTCAAATGTTCCAGTCAAGTCAAAGAACCATCAAAGATTCCTGGAGGATGGCTGGTAACAATATTGAGAGTACCAATCGCAGGAATGAGTTCTGGACGGGGAAGACCATCTTCAAAGTGATACCCAACATGAAGTGGAACAGCACTATGGTTGATGAATCTGATACCGAAGATGCTGGTTCATGTGGTGAGTTCATTGTGACATGTACACATGCCGAGAGGATGGATATCATCCCATTGGACAAGATGTTCATCAGTCACCAATATCGGTTGAAGCATGTCAAATGTAATGAACATGAGTGGGACATCAAGATGACGTTACAACGAGCATCGGGAAAGAAATTGGTGTACCATTTCCGTAAGTCACCTCATGATATTCTGTCTTCGTTGTTTCAGAACTATGAAACCGTGTTGGATATCTACGAGATGTGTGATGATGTACCTTGCTTATTGCTCATGTGTGCCGAAGAACAGAGCCTGATTACCAAGAACCACTACAAGGATAAATTCAAGTTGATGCATGTGGTCACCATTACAGAGGATGATAATCTGTTATCCCCATTTGGTAGAGCAAAGTGGAAGAGATGTTTGAGGAGCTCCGCTGATTNAGGAGGATCACCATGGAACCGCCTGAACAAAAACATCAATGAGGTGACGGCTCACAACATCCACATGAAAGCTGTAATGTACTGGGAACTTTGGGAGGAGTTTGCGAAATGTCTTCACAAAGCTATCCAGATGAATGCAATGGCTCTTCTTGAACTGCCTAGGGGATGTGATTATTGGACAGACGAACGGATGACTGCATTGATCAATGGCACAGATTCACACATACATGAGTTTGATNGATTATTGGACAGACGAACGGATGACTGCATTGATCAATGGCACAGATTCACACATACATGAGTTTGATGGATGCATGTATGGATTGGTATCCCGTTACGAAGATGCTGGAACTCCGATCAAGAAACCTTGGAGAATTGTTTCCTGGGGGGTATCATTCAGGGATCTGAATCTGAAGTGTGACGGCTCTCACGAACACGGACAATGTGCAGGTAGAGAAACTTCTCATTGCGTCAACATGTGACTGTTCTATCACTGGATCATTATCAAGACGATCAAGAACGTCATGCTACTCAACAAAGCATATGGTATCCCACATCAATCAGATCGCAACACATGCCCATGTGTGATCATACCATGTGCAGTCCAATCAATCATCACCAAGTTTCCATTTCCCCGCGTCGGAACCTGCTTCGCACGACCGCGCATCTGTTCACCCCACTTCGTCAGCCTAAGGTGGAAGGNCGTCGGAACCTGCTTCGCACGACCGCGCATCTGTTCACCCCACTTCGTCAGCCTAAGGTGGAAGGGAAAGAGTCTGGAAATCGTGCTTCGCGCGAACCAAGATCTCCGACCGGAAGCTGGAGGCCGTGGTGTGATCACAGACATGGCGACAGATGAGGGAAGAACTTTGGTCCAAGGTGCACGTGCAGTGCGGACGATGTATGCAGTCCTATCAGAGATCCACAAGAGAGGAGTGAGCAANCATGGCGACAGATGAGGGAAGAACTTTGGTCCAAGGTGCACGTGCAGTGCGGACGATGTATGCAGTCCTATCAGAGATCCACAAGAGAGGAGTGAGCAATCAGCTCCCACCCAGATTCACTACTTTCGGGCAAGGTGGACCCCCATGCCCAGATGCCGGCATTGAGATCTGGATCAACAAGGTGAAGGTTCCGGTGGTAATTGTGGCGTCCCTCGCTTTTGTTTCTCAACGAAACAAACTAGACAGCACTCTCCATGCCATCTCGTTACTGGTCCGAACGTTCCGAGAATGCAAAATCCAGGAGGAGAAGGAGATGCTAGCTGAGCAGTATGTGAGGTCGGCGGCCAGGATTATCAAAGCCCTCATCAATGACTACAGGGGCAGTGCGGACAAGCATGAAGTGTACCACACATTGATGTCCCATGAGTGCCTAGTTCGTTCTGATGAAATGTGGTCTATCCTCAAAGATCAATTTCCCAAGCTGATTGAGGATATCACGGTGGAGAGGCTCCTGCACAAAGCTACCACAACCACATTGGACAGACTAGGGAGTCAAGCATCCAAGACTCATCCTCCGCCCAACGGTATTGTTGATCGACTCAGAACTGGGAACACGTTCTTTCAGGATGTGATCAAAGTGCATTGNAGTCAAGCATCCAAGACTCATCCTCCGCCCAACGGTATTGTTGATCGACTCAGAACTGGGAACACGTTCTTTCAGGATGTGATCAAAGTGCATTGGGATATGATGCCGTCGACAACGGAGAGGCTCAATGCCGACAAGATCGCGAACATCAAGTACCTGATTGGTGTGGTACGAGCCCAGTTACAGCACTTGAGTTATGCTCTGAGAAGACATAATTTCCGGAATCGAGACAATCCCAAGAATCAGATCATCATCCAAGACAGCCTCAAGGATTGGCTAAACATCCGCTACAACCTCCCATTGGAGCGTGCCGCCGCAGTGACACACCTCCAGGCTATTGTAGTTGCAACGACCCTTCTACATGCGTGGGCAAAGGCATTTAGAATGACATTCAACACATGCCCATTGGTTGAGGATGTGAGAAATAGCCTCTTGTCAGTCGAAATCTCGATTGATCTCCCTGAGGACGTTTGGGCATGCGGAGGGTACCAGATCTTCAAGGCTGACAATGGCGTCTACGATGCATTAGTTGCAAGGAATAGGGCATTCTCACTCTTCAGCAACGTCCTGTCCAACATGTCAGAATCTCAGGCTGCACAGGGATTTTCGGAGATCAAGCATCTTCCCAACTGGGATGTTCCCTTGATGCCTGGTGATGGTCGTGAACCTATTGCAACTGAACAGATCAGCAATTGGGACCCCGATCCGATTGACATGAGACCTCCTCGAGATACCACTCAGCCTGAGGTGAAGGCGATGCCCAAGAAGCCTGCGGCCAAGCCGATGCCGAAGGGAGCGTCATCCAGCGCCGCTGGCCACGCATCGGCATCCCCCAAGGCAAAATCGAGACCCACACCTTCGGGTGTTCCACCGGAATGGGTGATCCAGGCATTGCCATTCTACTTCAAGGAAGAGAAGTCCAAGGCTGAGGATTACGCTGGCACAGAAATCGCTACGCGATACTGGGCCGATTCAAGGAGTGAGCCGAAGCAATCCATTTTCTTGCTTCTCCTGGCATTAGCGGTTGGGCTCAATACTTGAGGCGAGTCACAACTTACGGTATCCTTGCATTCAGCCAGCTGAACACCAGATTGGTCTGTGATGAAANAAGTGCTTGTGCTATTCCTACTGATGAGTGGTTTCGCATGTACCACTATCTCGCAAAGACCCAGATGTGGACGAAAAGTGGTTCGTTCCTTACATCGGCCGCGCTGATGGTGATGTGCGGAGACCACGATGTGGAAGTAGCAAACCAGAGTGATGTCGGCCAATACAAGAAAGACATCCGAAACATCTTGGGGTGCGAGATTGTCCCAGAACCGGACAAGAAGAAACCGGAGGACTCATTGTCGGGCCAGTTCCGCCACGGAACGACGATCTTGATCACTGATCTCCAGTTCACTGTTGCTACGACATCTGGATCCCATAACTTTGTGATGGGTTTGCAGGACATGGGTTGGGACAATGTCATCGTATACAAGATCCAAGACATGGAATCCCAATCGAACGTTGTGAAGTTCATGGACACGGCGACCAAGGTTAAGGAATATGTTGAGGCGAATCCCCAGTTGGTCAACCTCACGATCCATGTTTGGCTGTCTCTGTCGTTCATCATGAACCCGAGCCCCCCGCACGTTGTGCTGACCGATGCGAACTTTCATGTACTGGTTCGAGCTTCGATCCAAGAATTGGAAGAGGTATGTCCTAGGCCGGTGTTTGTTGCGGTATGCCCTGATTCGAGGTTCAACAATGTCGAAGGACGAACAGATGAGATGGCAAAGAAGTTGACTGCCGAACTTCGGGATTGGGGAATTCTAGTTTCCACCTCTGAGAACATGTGGAGGATGATGTATTCCCAATTTGGTCATCAATTCAAAATCCTCAGGAAAGCCCCGGAAGGATCTGCCGGGAAGAATGCAATCTGGGNCTGAGAACATGTGGAGGATGATGTATTCCCAATTTGGTCATCAATTCAAAATCCTCAGGAAAGCCCCGGAAGGATCTGCCGGGAAGAATGCAATCTGGGCAGCGATGGAGAAATCACTATTTCGACAACGGGTCTTTCTCATGTGCGCATCAGATCGAGATGCCGTGGATCGCCTGAACCAAGTTGCACATCAACCCAAATACTCCGGTATCAGCCTGTTTCGATTGAAGACCATTACCTCACCACCAACACTGTTCCACACCTCCGAGGAGAAGCAAGATGCTGTGAATCGTGAGGAGGAGTATTGGAGAAGCGTGGGAGAAGAGGGCGAGATTGGTGTCACTGCTACGCGGTTCACCAAGAAAGCNAGAAAGAGCCGGAAGCCCAAGTTGTTTGATGTCGAAACAGCCAACTTTGACCTTGACGAACGTCCTGCGGCAAGCACCTATTGGCTGCCGGTCAACCAGTACAGGGAGAAGGATCTCCTCTGCATGAGATGCAAGCACGCCACTACATTTGCTGAGCTTGAGGGTGTGGAGGATGACGCCAGATATTGTATCAACTGTTCTGCCAACAACCAGAGTCAGTACAAGAGGACTGGACCTGAGTTGGGGGAATCCCAGGCATTGATGATTTTGGCTGCCCGTCTCAAGACCNCAACAACCAGAGTCAGTACAAGAGGACTGGACCTGAGTTGGGGGAATCCCAGGCATTGATGATTTTGGCTGCCCGTCTCAAGACCGCGTTGAAGGTCACTGGTGCTGATCAGGTTGACCCCAGGACTGGATTCAAGGATTGGTTGATCAACGTCGCGGCTTCGTTTGTGGCGAATCATGGCCTGCCTTATGGAGAGAAGCTCATGAAGGCTGTGTCCCTCATGGAGGGGGTCAGAGTGCCCGCCGAACAGATCAAGGAGATTTTCCGCAACGGAAGAGGAAAACAATTCAGTGTGTACCGGGCATTCATTCCTTTCGATTCAAGCAGAACAACAGGTGCCAACCCTGCTCCGCAGGATGGTATCCTAGCTTATCGTTTGATGAAAGACTGCGGGAATGTCCTATACAAGGATTTCCTGAAAAGGGTCATTGACGACGACAACAAGATGAACGAGATCTTTGGTCCGACAACCGCCACGGCTGAAAAGGCAGGTNTGTCCTATACAAGGATTTCCTGAAAAGGGTCATTGACGACGACAACAAGATGAACGAGATCTTTGGTCCGACAACCGCCACGGCTGAAAAGGCAGGTGACGTGGTGGAGTTTTGGTTGGGACTTCTTGACGTGGCGGCGATGACAAAGGGAACAGTGAATGTGTTTCCTGAAGCAATTGACCCGTCACCGTTCTTGAATGGCCTCGAAGATGCCGTCCGATTCTTCAGACAAACGGCGAGGTCGACGTCGACGATCAATGACAAAAGGAAGGGGTCCTTCGACTGCACATTGGATGCCCGGGAGATTGAAGAAGTTACCAAGATCACACAGGAGATCAGGAACTTCAAGGACCCCAGAGACTTCCACTACCTCACCGATGAGGAGTTGGCGGACATGATCAATCGGTATCAGATCCGCATGGAATTTGATGATTATGCTGAGTACGAAGACATCGCTCCAGGTCGGGAGCCCACTGAAGGAGAAGAAGATGTCGACATGGCGGAGAAGAATGAAGAGATGCCGAAGAATGATGACGCCATGCGGGATGAGGTCAGCAATGCCAGAGGCAAGATCGCCGATGCGCTCGGTCACATCTACAACGCCTCCGAAGAAGTGCAGGTGTGCTTGTATTGTGGAAGCATCGAACATGAACATGAGGAATGCCGACATGAAAACAAGTTAGTCATCAAGAACGCCTTCCAGTTGATCCGAGACACCATGTTCCCTGACACCACTGAGGAGAAGAAGGATGAAGGGGAAGATGAAGTGGAGGAACCTGCGTCGCAGGCCCCACAAGAAGGTGATGATGCTCCAACTGAGAAAGGGTTCGATGATGAAGACGAAGAGGAAGAGGCCGAGTCACCGCCCGAACATATGTACGAAAGCCCCCTCTTCATGAGTCGTGTCGGTGATCAGGATGAGTACGGTTCGTACTGCATCGATGGCTTCCTGCTTGCGCAGGGTGGACCCACATCAGCTGATGAGATTCAGGAGATCGCCAAAGAGGCAATGATGAAGGGTCGTGGAGACCGATGGTCATGGGTCGACTTCTGGCATAGCTATCCTGAGCACAACAGAGATGTTGAGATGTACAAGAAGGTCACATTGCCCGAAGGGTGTTTTGCTGATCATCTGTTCTTCCAGATCATTCCCACAACCGGGGACTACTTCTTCAACTGCGACTACTACGACGGAGTCAAGTATGCCCCCAAGAGTGACCCATGGTTGGATCCGTATGAGTACCAGCTCAGTTTCGATATCAATTCTGTTCTTCGACATCAGGTTGGTCGAACCTCTGGCCACAGAGAAGAAATTGGGTTGAAATGTGACGACAGTGGCTGGGTCATGCTCGACGAGTTTCTTGGATATGAAGCCCTTTGGAGGATTCATCGACTGCGTCATGACCACATCCCCTTNGTTGAAATGTGACGACAGTGGCTGGGTCATGCTCGACGAGTTTCTTGGATATGAAGCCCTTTGGAGGATTCATCGACTGCGTCATGACCACATCCCCTTTCGCACTTGGGATCACAGAAACCAGAGGTGGCGTATCAATTGGGATGAGGGGAGACACAGATTGAAGATACTCATGAAGATCATGCACTCATGCGTGGTCCGAGGTCACAGGGTGAGGATTCAGATTCTCGCACTTGGAGTCAACCCTGAGGTGGACTTAGAGATGCCGTACTGTGTACGAAAGAGAATCAACAGCCCCGAACTGATCCCTCAAGATGGACTGCTTGTTGAACCCNGGAGTCAACCCTGAGGTGGACTTAGAGATGCCGTACTGTGTACGAAAGAGAATCAACAGCCCCGAACTGATCCCTCAAGATGGACTGCTTGTTGAACCCATTGCGGTACGTGCACCATCAGGTCACTCAAAGAGTGCATTCGGTGAAGTACAATTGAAGGAGGAGCTGCTCTCATCGCCTATGACTCCAGGCTTTGTGGCTGCATTGCCAGAGTGCTATCATGAAACTGATAGAGATCTCTTGNGAAGTACAATTGAAGGAGGAGCTGCTCTCATCGCCTATGACTCCAGGCTTTGTGGCTGCATTGCCAGAGTGCTATCATGAAACTGATAGAGATCTCTTGCCTAGAGGCTCCAACCATGCGCTAAGGACATCATCCACTACAAACGACAAGTCTTTGGCTAAACGATGCCGTTGACATCAAACGATGTCGTTTCCTTCGCAGCAACAGAAACCAAACATTAAACAAGAAAATGCCCCGCAAGGAAAAGAATAACCAACAATCATCAAACACCAAATTCCACAGACCTTTAGAGCACAGAAAACAGAAGCAACGAAAACGGGAGCGGCGAAAACAAGAGCGGCGAAAACGAAAGCGGCGAAAACGACACTTTCCTCATCTGAGATGCAGAAGGCACAGGAACTTTCAGAACACCAAAGAGTTGGCACCATGATTTCTCCCATGACAGCAGTGATCTTGATAGCAACAACCTTTGTAGAGCTTCTCTAGACTAAGAACACTGCAGAAAGATCTGAAGCAGAGAAGCGGCGAAAACAAAAGCGACGAAAACGAAAGCAACGAAAACGGAAGCGGCGAAAACGACACTTTCCTCATCTGAGATGTAGAAGGCACACCAAAGAGTTGGCACTATGATTTCTCCCATGACAGCAGTAATCTCTTTGAAGCCTGTGGAGAAAAAAGACGCTAAACGGAAACGACAGCGACGAAAACGACAGTTGTCTGTGGATGTAAACAGCAAAGGATGAAACAAAGCAAAGTGATAGCAACAACCTTTGTAGAGCTTCTCTAGACTAAGAACACTGCAGAAAGATCTGAAGCAGAGAAGCGGCGAAAACAAAAGCNTGATAGCAACAACCTTTGTAGAGCTTCTCTAGACTAAGAACACTGCAGAAAGATCTGAAGCAGAGAAGCGGCGAAAACAAAAGCGACGAAAACGAAAGCGGCGAAAACAAGAGCGACGAAAACGAAAGCGGTGAAAACAAAAGCGACGAAAACGAAAGCGGCGAAAACGACACTTTCCTCATCTGAGATGTAGAAGGCACAGGAACTTTCAGAACACCAAAGAGTTGGTGCAGCAGTGATCTCCTTGAAGCATCTGGAGAAAAAAGAAGAAACAAAACGGAAACGACAGCGACGAAAACGACAGTTGTCTGTGGATGTAAGCAGCAAAGCTTGAAACAAAGCAAAGTGATANAGCGACGAAAACGACAGTTGTCTGTGGATGTAAGCAGCAAAGCTTGAAACAAAGCAAAGTGATAGCAACAACCTTTGTAGAGCTTCTCTAGACTAAGAAAACTGCAGACAGATCTGAAGCAGAGATGCAGCGAAAACGGAAGCGGCGAAAACAAAAGCGGCGAAAACGAAAGCGGCGAAAACGACACTTGCCTCATCTAAGATGTAGAAGGCACAGGAACTTTCAGAACACCAAAGAGTTGGCACCGTGATTTTGTTCCATGTGTTGCTTTTTGGAGGATGACTGAGTGAAAGGAAGGAAGTGCGCCAAACATTCTGTTTGTGAATGTGGCAATGAAAATGTCAGAGCACAGCAAGCGTTGCAGACAAGAAGTCAGCGTGGCCAAGACTTTGGAGCTGCCAAAATCAAGGCAGCAAGAGCACAGACAGTAGCTTTCAATAGCAGCTGCATGCATTTTGCACGGAGCTGCTGCACTATACAGCTGCTAGGTCACAACAAACCACATTGCACGTTTTTTTCAATGTATGTTTGGGTCGACTTGAAGGTTGTACATCTTACTCTATGCACTCTTGGGCCTAAATGGCAAGTTGCTACAGGGTATCGTTTCTTTTGTTTTCTGGCTTGTGTTCCAAAGGACCAAATGATTTTCGCAAGTCATCTGGGTGCGTGTTTGTGTATTAGGATGGTTTACAATGTAGAGTGTTGTAAAAACAATACTTAGTTTTCTTGTGGTTGGGTAGCTCTTAGTGTTCGTGGTTACCTACCCATGGCTCCCCAGCTCCCCAACAACCGAACAGTATGGGATAAATGTAGCACCATATAATCCATTTTCAAGTGGCTGCGAAATTCTTGGTGCGAATGGCCACCCATAATTCCTCAGGTCCCCTCTAGCCGCCAAACAATATCTATATATTATTATATATATAGATAAATATAGATATAGATAGGGCATATATTTATGTTCAGGGTTTATATATATATATATATACGAGTAGATACATATATATATATATACATATATTGATATATTTATATACGGGTGTGTATGTATATATATATATATATATCTCTCTCTCTCTCTTAGTGCGAAAACATGGTATGATTCCTTCGACAGAGGGGCATTTCAGGAAACAAAAGTGGTAAGGATTTCCCATAAAACAATGGATTACAACTTGTTTGGTGGTTAGAGACATAATCCATTGCAACTTAAAGTCCAATTCCCTAAATGGAACTGCACCTCCTGTAGTAGGGATACATCGGCAGTGAAGAAAACCCGTGCACGTTCGGTGCTTTGTGTAATGGGGATACATCAGCTGTGAATAAAAAAATGGGAATGGTTTGCCACAAAAATGGGTTTGGCCCAAACTAGTGGCCCTGAAAAAGTGGAATGTACCTACCTCAAAATTGGAAGGTTTGATATTTTGTTTCTCATGGTCGCAAATGTTGCATAGGCACGAACCATAAGTGTGCGCCGCCGGTCGGTCACTCCAGATCAGCAACCCAAGGGGTAAAACTCTTAAGATAAAGTCACCCACAAAAGGTACCACTGTATCATACTTGAAAGTGCATTTAGTGCTATTCACAAAACCACAATGGTGGCTCCCCCACAAATTGGAACATCAACGCCATATACTGTTTGGTGGTGAGAAGGAAGCTGAGGCCCCCCGGGTAGCGACATACTAAGAGAGTCTCATGGGGATGAACTAAAATTTTTCAGTAGCCCCTATGTATATATCACTAGATGCTTCCCAGCAAGTTGCTCAAAATCATGGTGAAACCCATCTGTACTGGAGAAAATACACACCCAATGGGAATTTACATAAGCCATGATTTTGTGACTTACTGGGATGCTCACCCAAACCAAAAAACATTCAACTGGTTTCATTGGGTTTGCCGCCATGTGTTTTTGCTGTGGCGGTGCTTCGCATCTCCATGCAGGCCGGCCACTGGTGGCTGGATTTTGGGTTGTCATCCCCTACAACTCACTCCTTTAATTGGAAGTAAAAGCCAAGGGAACGCTTGGCTTTCTGTCTTCTTAAACTCGTCCAAACTGACAGCGAGGGCCAAAAGATACCGCATAAAAAAATTGATTGTGCATGTTGCTCCATGGCAACGTATCAGTATATTTTTCACTTTGCCGAGGAACGCTTCTTCCCCAACACATTGAAACACAATTGGATTGATCCTGAATCGTTCTATTTCATCAGCAGTATGCCACAAGTAGTGTGACTTGCAACGAAGTTTGAACAAGAGTTCCCTTCGTTGGTGGAAATAGGCTGCCAGCCACCAAAAACTTGTAAGGTGTAAACGAAGGCATGAACTGGCCTCAGACGCTTCAGCTTCGCTGAATATCAAAGATCCCTCATCAATCAGTTCGATCACCCTTTGCAAGTTGTAGGCACACGCTGCCAAGACATTGACCACATGATCCTCATTGCCATAGACAGGTAAACAGGTTGAACATTTTTGGTGGCTATACCATGGTATTTTTTGGTCATACTTTGGGGACCATACTGTGCGATATTATTTTTGGGTCTTATTTGGGGGTACCCGACCTAGCAACCCAACGATCTTCCCAACATTTTGGTGGAACACATGTGGCCAGCAAAGTGTTCTTCTCAATCATTCCCAAAAACCGACGGGTTGGAGTCTGCAAAAATTTGGGATTCCCTGGCCAACCACCAGATCAACAGTTTGATATGGCTCGCTTTAAATCTTGTCCCCATTTCAGCATAACCTTCATCTCCACCAAGATTTGCCAGCGTCAGGTGTGGTTTCGAAGGAAGGTACATCCTGAGCCGATGCTCAGGCGGGCAAATGCATTGAGGTTGCATGAAAAAGATCAAGGGGTTGGGGAACAAATAAAAAATTTTACCCTTCAAGAGTGCAATGCTAGTTTCCCATGCTCTTTGCAAGTCCTGCGCATGTTGCAGTAAACTCTGGTGAGAATCTCATCAATGTCATCGGATGCAGGGCCATATCGCCCATGGGAGATGAGGACAAATATACCTTGTAACTGAACCAGAAAACTTAAACATATTTTGGTCCTGACCCTTGAATATGGTTGAAAAAGATCAAAATGTTATGGTGTTCTAAGCCATCACAAAGCACCTGAAGCGACAAGATCACGAGCAGTACCGAGGTATATTCCGTGCATCCAGTCAAAAGCTATAGTGTTGAAATTGAATCCAGTGACTCTAGACCAAGGGCTCAGATTATGAGCCTCCATCCTTTTGTACATGGCATCGTTGATTTCAGTCAGGGGCCATGCTGCAGAGGGGGTGATGTTCTTGTAATCTAGGGCCGGCGGGCACGAGACTCCCTGAAGGGCCATGCACCGATCACAGAACCTGGGATGCGTAGAAAGCTGTAATTAAAGCAGGGAACATATCCAACAAATAGAGTTTGAGGATGATCAAACAAATATCAAACTTTGGGTTGCAACTTCAAAAGAATGTTGATTGATATCTTGGAAGCTGATTGCATTGGTACCATCTTTCGAAAGCATGCATAACACGTCGGGCCTTCAGATCTGCCTTGAAGCAGAATAGGCATGCCCTTGGATTCAAACTGACTTGGAGGTGGAATGCAAATAACCTATGATCCCATTTTGTTGACAATAAATCAAAATGAGAATAAAACACATTGTGCTTACAGGGAAAGGCTCCTCCACCCGAGTGCTAACTCTTTGCCTTGCAGCTTGAACCTTTCGGTTCCTTCCTTGAAAGATTCCCCTGTGAACCCGCGACTAGGTGCAATGCCACTGGCTGCAATCTCGAGCGACCATGCCATGATCTCAGCAATCTTCGCATGCACGGCATCTCGAACCTGAGGTATATATCAAGATACAGATGATCATTGAATCAGAAAGGGCCTTTTCATAATCAGAACCAACTAATCAGAACAAAATTTGCCAATGACTATAGTAAGGGTCTGAGTTCTGTCGCATTTGCCGCTCTGGGATTACACATATTGGCCATTTGACCAGCAGAAAATCTTTGATGCAACCAGATGAAGCAAAGATGCTGCTCCATGACCAAACGAAATATTCATCTTCGTTGAACATTTGGGCACCATCTCCATGAATACTGCACCCAATCAGTTTGTCCCAGCCCCCAGCTCGAATGACAGGGTGACCCTCCCATGGGGGTTGGGTTGAGACATGCTCCCAAAACTCTACCCGGGTTTGTGGGTCCAGGTTGCCCAACATTAGGCTTTGGAAAGCAAAACTTCCAGAATGTGCCAAGGAGTGCAAAACCTCATGTGGTAGTAGCACCCTCACTGGAAGGCTGCGAGGTCGATTGCTGCTCCCATCAACCTCATTGATGTTTTGGCCAAAGGGCTACAATCCCTTTTATTTCAGGAATAAGCAATTAGATTTGGTGGAATTTTCAACTGTGAAAGCTTTCGAAGACAACGTAAAATCATTCTGGAAAGGCACAAGGTCAAGATGGACGGTGTACGGTTGAAGGGACAGTCCCCACATCTTTTTGGTCCATCGGTGCAAGTCCCTCTCCTGGTTTGAAGGGTGCAGTCCCATGTTGCCAAGACTCGCAAAGGCCTGAATGGCATGATTTGGTGCTGCATGGTCGGCTACCTGGGCAGTTTAGAAACGGCTTGGTGAGCGACCGAAGGTTTAAATCCCCAGATCTCTAAATGCCAACCCAAACAAGTATAGTTTGAAATCCAAAAGAGGTTTATTTGCATGGGGTTCAAAAAATGGGTTTGTTATCCACACTTCCCCAAACAGATGCCATCCGAAATAACCAAGGTTAAACATGGTTAAATCCCCAAATCACCAAATACCAACCCAAAGCAAGTATAGTTTGAATTCCAAAGTTTTTTGGAAGATGTTGAATGTTGTCTGGAATCAAAATATGGGTTTGTTATCCACACTGCCCACAAATAGATGCAATCCCCGAAAATTGGATATGAATATTGCAGGGAATCAAACTATGGCTTTATTGGCCACACTTCCAGGAATTCCGGCACAAAAGTTGGGTAGTTCATTCGTTCATGAAACACATGATTTACATCAGGGCTAGATACCACAGCCCTTGCGATTTCAGCAGCTGCATCAATGCTGCAACGACCACGCCCAATCAGAGTAGCAAACTTGGTGACTGTCTTCGATTCTGGCAAGTCCCCAAGCCTGATGCGTTTCCTGCCATGGAGAGTTGCATGGTTCCCCAACAAGATATTCAAATTTGCAACTCTTTTCTTTTGCAATTATTCCCCTACAAATTTGCTTGGGCAATCCGTCAAGAGTTCCCCCGGTTCCCCATTTGATTGGGCAATCCATCTAATTCCCCCAAAGGTTTGAACATTTCCCCAGCAGATTTGATTGGGCAATCCGTCAAGGGTTTCCCCATTTGATTAAACAATCCATCTAATTACCCCACAGGTTTGAAAAATCCCCAACAGATTTGATTGGGTAATCCTTCGATTGATGGCCCAGGCTGAACGCAGGCAGAACTCCTTGAAAGCGCAGAGGACTCCACGCCTGGCCATGGGGACAGGTGGCATGACTCCTATTGTTTTAAGCAAGTGTCTTTTGAATTTTTGATGCCTGAAGAACGAGTAAAACAAATGATAGAAGAGGAACCATCAAGATCAATCGATACCACCGATTTTTTTTCTTGTGCTTGCTTTGATCTGAGATAGTTCTAGATACCCTAGCCCCCGGCAGAGTTGGTCACTGCAAGTATGGGACATGTGGGAATCCAAGGTAGCTAATCCATCATGGATACAACATGCCATTGCAAATGATTCATTTGCTTGGCCAAAACCCCTGGGCAATTCACTCCGGCAGAGTGGACTGCAAACCCAGCTCACTTTTGCGTCTTCTCTTTCTTTTTGGTGGCCTTCCCTTTGGGTGCTTTCGCCTTCTTCGGTTTCAAGAAAGCATCTGCAGCAGCCTGTGGGTGAGAGGCATTTGATAGAGAGGCAACCAAGATCAAACGGTCTGTGATTCTATATAGATATATATATATCTCTGTGTGTGTACAAATGTATATGTGTATATATGTATATATGAAAATATGTATGTCTACATGTATATATGTCTACATGTATATATGTCTACATTGTGCATATGTATATATGTGTATTTATGTATTTATGAAAATGTGAAAATGAAAGCAGTTTTGAATACTTGTTTTGGCATTTCCCAGCCCCTACCTGAGCTTTGTTACCAAAAGCCGTCAACGTCTCGAGATCCATCACCAAGACTTTCAAGTCCTTGTCCTTGGCACTGGAACCAGGGCTGATAGCTTCACTCATCTTGGTATACAACTTCTCTAGTTTTTGGGCGTGTCCAAGAAGTTGCTTGGCAAGTTCTCCTGCATACTCGGTGGTTCCCAATTTGATTGACGCTGTTCTGGCATCAGAAGAATCTTTCAACACCGTCGGAAGGGCAGCTGCAACCTTCTCAGCCAACGTAGCTGGTTCCACGGGTTTGGAGCTGTTGTCTTCGTCAGGGGTCTTTTTCTTCTTCGGCGCAGCAGTGACCTGCAGAAGCAAGGGAAACAACATCTGCTGTTTTAATTTGATCTTGTGATATAACATCTTGGCTTTGATTTTAGACATGATGGTAAATTTGACTTGGAGTTCGCTCCCATACAACAGTCGGGCTTTGATTTTGGAAGCCGTGGTAAAAAGTTGAAATGACGGTTCCATCCCGTACCCCACCTTTCATGTTGAAAGTGATTCTATATTATTGAATAGGCTGCCATTGAAAGTCGGACCCTAGACGCTAGCCTCATTTTTTGAAAGGATGATATACTTCTAAGGTTTGATTGCAAGTTTGATTCCATTTGCCATCTCCAGTTCAATGCTGGCAATGATTGTAAGGTTGAGTTGAAAGATATGCCATCTTCGAATTTGGAAATGGAAATTCAACCACATTTATATTCTGAATTTAGATATGATGGGATCTTAAAACGTTTCATTGTACCCCACCACCAGCACCGAACCTTCTCGATGGCGTCGAGGAGAGCTTTTGACCCTGCAGCTGATGCCGTCGAGACTTTGGGCAAAGCTCCTGCTCTCATCAGGCCACTCTCCGAATCCACCAGGGCCGCACGCATGTCGGGGTCGACATCCTTCTTACTTTGGAGCTTCATAGACTCTCCAGTTGTGTCCTTTCGGGTGAACTTTTGGCCCTCCTTGGTGAAAAACCAGCATTCCTTAGATAGCCGAAAGTTGGCAACATGAAAAGATGGAGGCAGAGGAAACCTAACACTTACTAGTTTCGAAGGGGTGGGCAAATCCAGAATGATGTCAACCAAGGATTAGAAAACCACAGTTTATTGATTACAACTAGGATGGGCGGGATCCCAATTCGAGAGAGCACATTGTTGTTGTTGGAGATAAATCCATGCAAGTTACGGACCAGGTTTTTTAATCCGAGGTTGACATTAATCATGTCCGAAGTGTCGTCATCATCATCGGGAAAGTCATCATCTTGATAGTACAGTCCCGCCTTCTTGCGAGACTCTTTCACCTGCTCCCACTTCTCTTCCGTATACCGTTTCTTGAGTTCTTTTCCTTGGATGGCTACCCAGCCGCGCTGGGCGGTGTGCTTCTGCTGATTCACTCTCTCCACCTGCATCTGGGTTTTCGACCAGTCATGACCCGCATCAAGCCAGAGGTTGAAAAGTTCAACCTTTGAACTCTGATAGTAGTCCGACAAAGCTGCCGGCATTTTCCCCTTAGCCGAACGACAGAACTTGTCCCACTCGTTCTTATTTGTCATGGAGTTGCGCAAGGCAACCTGGTTGGAAGCTGTCTCCTGGGTCACAGGGACCAAGGCATGCTGCTCCTTTTCATCAGGCACCTTTGTCGCATCCTTCTCCTTGTCCTTGTTGTCGCCCTTGTCCCTCTCATCCTGCTCTTCTTCTTCTTCTTCTTCCTCAGTCTCGGTCTCATATTCTGACTCTTCTTCTGACACTTCCTCCCCCTGTCCATCAGAAGAGGCATCTTCTGAACCAGATCCTTCCTTGGCTTCCTCATGAGAGTCGCTGTCTTCTGACTTGTCATCAGCGTCTTCGTCCTCATCCTTTGTCTCCATTGTCATCCTCTCTTCTCCTTCCTCCTCCTCTTCGGAACCCGATTCAGAATCAGAAGCCATCTTTGCATCTTCCATGAACTGTTCGAGGTCAGTGGCTGGGCATGAATCATCATCCAAGTCAGAACTGTTCAGGACTGCTGCCAACTCTTGCAGTCTTTTTTCAGCCTTCTCTCGACTGGTCAAACCTTTGGAGCTGGCTGCCACTGAAGGGCATGGGGATGGGGCCCGCGTTGGCTTCCGCGGTGGGGTTTCGAAAATGTGCTCGATCTCCTGGGCCACAGCTGGCTGAAACTTGATGGGTGGCTCCTTCTTTGATTTCTTATCTTTCTTTCCTTTCTTCTCCTTCTTTGACTTCTGTGTTTCATCAGTTGCCTTCATCTCTGAAGACTTTGTCTCGTTGTTTTCATCTGTCTTCTTTGCCGACTTTGTCTCCTTGTTTTCATCTGTCTTCTGTGTCGACTTTGTCTCCTTCTTTTCATCTGTCTTCTTTGCCATCTTTGTCTCCTTCTCTTCATCTGTCTTCTTTGCCACCTTTGTCTCCTTCTCTTCACCTGTCTTCTTTGCCATCTTTGTCTCCTTCTCTTCACCTGTCTTCTTTGCCAACTTTGTCTCCTTCTTTTCATCTGTCTTCTTTGTCGTGTCGCTGTCCTCTGTCTGCCTCTTCTTTTTTTTCTCAACTCTGGCATCGCTCTTAGCTTCCTTCACCTCCTGAACCTTTGTGTCCTTGCTCTTCTTGGACTTTGGCTCTTCTGTCTTCTTCCCAGACTCTGCTCGCCGTCTTTTCTCTGCAGCCTCCTTGGTCTCTGAAGTCTTCTTGCGGTCACGATCTCTGTTCTTCTCCTTCTTCTCCCTTTTCTCCTTCCTCACAGGTGACCTCCCTCGGGACTTTGTAGAACCTCCATTCCTAAGGGCTGAAGGCCTGTGACTGGCACTAGTCATAGTCTTTGACCGGTGGCGAACTCGGGGAGGTGTGCTAAGCTCAGGCATGCGCTTTAAGCCAGGCAAACCCAACAAAAGGTGTCTAAGCCTGTCCTGAGATGAGCCAACCAAGACTCCAACGGTCCGGTTTCACAGGATCATGAATGAATCAAGCAATTTGAAGTTGATTTCCCATGAAGTATGGAATGTGCATCTTGACACCAGGGATTGCCTCATCACTCCTATAAGTCTTTTTAGATTGATTTTTGAGCCATCCTACATTGCGCACGATTTCTCTCCATTGCGCACGGTTTTCTCGGCAATTCGCACTAGTGAACTTGGGTGTTTTTTCTGATTTTTTCTGAACCAAAAAGGTTTCTCCCACAATTCTTTGAGTTTTTGGTCCATCCTCCTTTTCGCACTAGTGGCCACTAGTTTTTGGTGGAACAATAAACCATTTGGTCCCAAGAGTGCACGCCTGAAGGCTCCAATCTCTTGAGGAAAAGCCGAGGCATGTCCTGCAGCACGGTGGAAGTGAAGGAAATATATCTTGGATTTGGGAATACCAACTTGTGGGAGATCAACGAGAATTCAATGGGATGACTTGGAACCAAGAATATGGTAATATGAGTTTGATTGCAATTGATGGTATGTCCTATCATTGTGATATGATCAAAGAAACCCTGTAGGTTCTGACTCATCCGCATTTTGAATTACCAATTACCCCCCATGTTGTGGATGTGCCGAAAGGTCCCATATAGATACTTACCTATAGCCCCCAAGTAGCTCGATATTCGTTGAAACTACAATATGCACAATATGGACTAAGGCCTTTCGATATCCGATAGCTCCTGGGAGCATCAGGTCCCATCATATAGGGTGTGTCCCAAACTTTGCACCAAAGAATCTTTTGGGGCTCACACGCATATCTCAAATTGATGGTATTGGCTCAATTCACCCACAGGGGACCAGACCAATTGCAGGAGCCCTGCACAAACATGTTTTTTGTTCGCTTTGCCCTGCAAGAATCCCATGGTGGGTCACGCCACCATACATTTCAATTGGACTTGGTTTGCACATGACACACATGTACAGGGAACTCTAAAAGATCTAAAAGCTCGTCAGTGATTGACCATGAAGTCAATAACTGGTTGGAGGTTGGCGCCTGCCATCCATGCTCGATTTACCCTAGAGGAGTTGTTGTACTGGTTGGCATTACGGGATTTCTTTGCCTCCCGCAAGAACTTCATAGCTCTACGCCGAATGGATTTACCATACTTTGTCCTGACTTTAGCCAAAGCAGTGCCAAACCTGGGGCGAACGACGCAATGACACATAAAAGATTCCCCCTTAAGTTTCACCACCACCCATTGATAACTATCAAGCCATGAAATATCACAAAAAGTCCACAATGTTGGGGCTCAATTCTCAGCTACCTGCAGTCAAACAGGAATCAGAAAAACATATGCCAAACTTTTGGGATGAGAAACAATTTCGGGTAAGATTGACTCCCTTTAAGGGATCTTCCACCATGGAAGCGAGATTCGCCTTTCTGGTTTGTGTAGCGAACCACCATCTCAAGATTTTGGTCCAACTGGGGCTCCACTTCGTAGTCTCGGATGCGGTCGATCTCCTCATGTCCTGGGCATGCCAGGAAGCAGCGATTGAAAGTGAAAGGCAACCACAGAGAGGTGGGAATGGGCCCTCAAGCTAGCCGTTTTCCACGGGTTGGCTTCCAAAACCTATATCAAGTTTGGGGTTAACACTTTTGGGAACATCCCAAGTGCCAAACATTGGGGGGCAACCCCAGGATGACCATGAAGAAATACATTTTTCCCTTATATATAAAACATCCCCATATATATATATATATATAATAGGGTTGCTGTAGGAGCCATCCCCATATATATATATAACAACATCAAGCCAAGCCGCCAGTGTAAAGGAGGGTTGGCTTTTTGCTTGGACCTCCATAATTTGCCATCATTATGGAAAGTCGTCTTACTGGGATCAGCTTCATCACCATCTGGAAAAGTGGATGATACTGCATTGTCGAAGATTGAGGTTGTTCCAGTACCCAGAAGCATCCTTTACAAGCTGCTAAGACAACTAGCACAAGGGCACGTGCACATAGGAGGTTTCCTAGGCGGCAGGCCGGTGAATCTGGACGACCAAGAGGTTGTAGTTTGGAGCGGTGCGTCGAACCTCTCGACCTTAAACAGAGCTGCACATATATGTGGTAAGTAGCAACTTCCCATGCAATTTGATCGAAGACATTTGGTGTCAATGGATGTCATATAACCGGAACCCACATTTTCTTGGAAGGACTCTTGATAATGTATTTATATTTCCTTTGGTGGAAAAGAAAATAACCAATCCCAAACTTGCAATTTTCTTGGTCGGTGTTTTGAAGCTGGAAAGAGAAAAAATAGGGAAACCTGACTCCCAGGATTTTTTAAAAAATCCTGGGAGTCAGGTTTGGGTTTTTTATATTTAAAAAACCCAAAAAGGAACCATTTTTTTGGTGTTTGCTTTCCCAAACAATCATCCCATTCAAACATGAGTCAAGGTTCACAAACACGAATGTAGAACAGACTGGAGCGGTCAAATGACCGCTTCCAGGCTTGAGGTTTCCCACTGCCCACAAAGCATTTGCAAACCCTTCCGTGCTGGCCAGGTCCATACGCTTGTCATCAAGGCGGATATCAAACGGCTGGGCACTTCGACCTTCCTAAGGCTGGTGGATCGGTAAGGTTGTGAAAGCATGAGGACTTAAGCATTTTGGGATGGATCATGAAAACCTTTTGAACACTTTATTTATAAAAGGTTTCAGGCCCCAACGAGGTGTGATGGGATATGACAACATGGATCAACATGGTTTTGGCACCACCTATAGACCTTGATATTGGGCCAAGCTTCTGCCCATTCGGCCCTGGTCACACTCATGTCTCCAGAAAAGCATTCTACATGATCCAGCGGCTTCGAAAAGTCAAGTCCCGGTACCTGGAAGAGCAAGGTCACCAATGTTGCAAATACCTTGGCGTGCAATGCAGGGGCGCTAAAACAAGATGGCTCCATATAGTTATTGGTTTTCCATTCGACATAGAAACAGCAGTTTTTACCGAGGACAAAAATGGACAAACTATGTTTTGAAAACAGGTGCCATTGGCGCCTTCATGGCCTTCAATCCACTAAGCATCCATGACCTTTGCTTAGACTTCATGGAACGGGGATTGGGTTCCTCGTAATGGGAGCCACTCGCAAAGGGCATGGCATCACAAGCCCCCTTGACTCGTTTCTTGAATGTTGGACGGTTGCCCTTGGTCATGGTGACCAACTTAGCACCACCTCAAAAGAACCCAAATGGCTTCAGATACATCGTTGTTCTGGACAAGAAACTACAGGGGTCGATCATTGTCATCATCTTTATATATATGTGTGTATATGTATAAAAAAAGATATCTGCTTGATATGTATATGCATACCTTTAGCTGTGTAAATATACACATGGGACTGCTTGTGAAACATACAGGTACTTGATTGCATCGATCTTTTCACTACATAATCGATGTGTGAACATGGGAATGCATCAAACTAGGGATCCTGTATTCTGAGCCATTCCCATATGGATCGCATTTCTATTTTGGTCGACTGTGCCACCATCAACGTTCGGCTGTGATTGGTCCACCAAACCGCAAAGGGGGAGAAAAACCCAAAAATGCACATATGAATTGAAACATCATCTATTATAACGTGGCTTTTCCCTTGCCATCACTATTTTGCCCTCTTTGGGGATGGCTTCAGAACACTGCTGTATCCACCCTGTTTGCA
The DNA here is from genome assembly GCA_003297045.1 of Symbiodinium sp. clade C Y103. Lineage (NCBI taxonomy): Eukaryota > Dinophyceae > Suessiales > Symbiodiniaceae > Cladocopium > Cladocopium sp. clade C. The sequence continues at coordinate 48,955 of BGPT01000826.1, read as the reverse complement.
GCAGTCCTGATCAGGAACTTATCGAAAGCGCAGTCTCGGTACCTGGAGCCACGAGGAGAGAGCAATCGGGCATGACCGGGTGTGTTATTGGAGGGGTTTGGCAGAGCAAACAGGCAAACCGTTTTTTGCCATCCAACGGTCTCCAATGTCCTACGGTAGGCTCCCAGCCAAGTTAGCTAGGTTCAGCCACTAGATTTCATGTCTAGACAATCAAGCATCCTCAAGATCCTAAGAGGCTGGCATTTGATTGACAGACAACCCAAATAAGGCATGCCTTCTGAAGGCATGCTCCCATGAGAACATATCGCTGACCCTCAAGCACTAAAGCCAGCCCTGCGCGTAGCTTCTAACCATGCCGCCTCTGGTCCGTTGTACTTTGACCATGTCACCTGGCCCAGCTTGAAGCTGGGATCAGAGCCATCTTTGGGGAGCTTTTTGACGATGTAAGCACGTGCTTTGAGCAAAACCTCAATTGCCTTGGTTGTTGGAAGTTGCGATGGAAAGGGCGACCAAACTGTTCATTAGATGGTAAGCAAACTCAGCTGAAATCGAAATGGTGACCTATCCGTTTACACATCATCCATTCATCCGTGCATCCATTCAAACATCCATCCACCCAAAGCTCGAATATTTGAATGTCCTGTATCTACATGTGTATATATATATATATGAATATGTATATGTATATGTATATGTATAGATATAAAGGTATTTCCTTTCTATGGTGCAACCAGTTTGGAGCCAAAGTACTGATCCATTGTTCGCTTTCAGGGTGTATCCATGCTGACCTCCATGAAACTGGCCATGCAAAGGTCGGGCCTCTTTGGGGATTTTCATTTCCACCAGGTTATAGGAATGGAAGTTTTCCAAGGGTTTCCCAGGGGTGCCACCAAGCGCTGTCATTGTGTCCTTCATCTTGGTGGCTGCCATGCTTTTCGCCTTAGACATGGTAACAGAAGGACACCATAAGTGAGTTGACGTGTTTCAATCAAGTCCAAAGATTGGTCTTTCAAAATGATGTGCTAACATGCCAAAACATTACCGTTTCGATTGGGTATTTCTTCCCACTTCTAAAACACCGAATCCACCAACATCCAATTTGACATGGGATACCTGCAGAACTAATTCAATCGCATTTCTGGGGCCGACTTTTGCTAAGGACATGAGATTGGGTCTTGCGATGAAACCTGATGAAATACACCCCATCCCTTACATCAAAGTGTTGCTCTGTCGGATTTATTCCAGACACGGTCTGGGGCCCAACCACTGGCGGAGGAGTGAGCTCAAGACCTTTGGCGACCACAGGCTCGAGTTTCGGGCGCTTGGCTGCCGGGGTGACAACGATGTCATCATCCACATTGCTCACCTGCCATGGGGGCAGGGCTAAAAGGCATAAAAGTAACTATCAACCATCCTCCAAGAGATCATGTAAGAAGAAGAACGGGGTATCCTGATGAAAAAATGGTGTTTTTTCCCAATTTTGGTGCCCTTTTTACACCTAAAAATGACATATTTGGAGCCAAAAAAGGGCACCTGAAATCACCTCATTTTGAGATGTACCCAACTGGTATAACTGGTAGTTACTGTACTTCTTTTGCAGGATGCTTGCATATGCAATACAGGCGGGATGCCTCATCCGAATACCATTGGATAAAATGAAACCTCAAACTCACCTAAAATCAAACATGAAGACTGTTTGAAGATGGTTCAAAAGTGACCCCAATGTAGCAACAAGCTGGTTGCACCTTCCCCTTCTTGGCATTGGCCGTCGCACCAGCCACAGCCTGCGATGATTCAATTGAGTAGATATAAGATTGTCCAGAAGTGCCCAGTACTGAATCCATCTTAGGCTCAAGAAAAAAAAGACAGATAGGACGGTCCATCTTAGGCTCAAGACAAGAACGCAAATGAGAAAAGACATTGATCTACCCCAGTCAGCCTGAGCTTTCTGCTCACGGCACCAACTATGGAAAAACTCCGCAGAGGCGATCTTATCATAGTTGATGTCATCATCACGAAGCAGGGAATCAAAGCACCAATCAGCATACATGTCCCACATCTCGCCCTCCACACAATGTGGTCCAAGTTGGCCCTTCAAGTCCTCCTGGATCAAAGCCACATAGTTGCGCAGGTACTGGTTGCGCTTTTTCAGCTCCTTCTCCTTGTCGACGAGCTTGGGTTTCTCCACAATGCTGCGATGGTTCATCATAGCACGGCCCATCCATCCAGAGCCAGGCACCTGTGAATCACCTGCTTCAAAGGCATCCTTGTAGAAAGGACTGCAAGGTTCTCCATCAACAACGACATCAGAAGACTCGGAAGAGTCTGACTCTGTGCCCAGGTCCTCTGCATCCTCCCTGCAGTCATCAAGCCTCAAGGTGGGAGCCTTCAACGAGCTCGCATCGGAATCTGCATCATCATGATGCTCACTTGCATCATCATGCTCACTTTCCACATTTGCCCCCGCCTCAACCACAGCCTCTCGGTTCGGGGAAGCCGGTGAAGATTCACTAGAAGATTCACCATCAGAAACTTCAGGATCAGAAACTGCAGCTGGGGGAGTCGGAGGGGCATCCTGGACGACAGGAGCAGCTCGACGCTGCCTCTCCGGCGACTCCCTGAGGAATGACTTCAAGTGGGTGACCCTCTGGTTGTGGCCTTTCTCCTTCGAACTTCGCCACAAAGCCCGCAAAGATCCTATGAGGCGCTTTGCCTTCACGCCTTCACAAGCAGCAAGCGACATTCTGGTCATCTCGGGATCCTTGGTGGGCCGAAAGACTTTCTTCTTGAGCTGCTGGTCAAAGCGTAAGAAGACGTCCGTCAAAAAGAATGCACTCGGAACCTGTCATGCCAGAGATGCAGAAACCTGCGGAACATGACTGTAATAAACAGTAAACAAACTCTCAAATTCTTCATCATGGCTATCCTGATTTTTTTAGGCAAACATCCTGCCTTCGTCGGCGATGCCTGGACCATGGGAAGCAAAAAGGTATAGTTGAGGCTGATTTCAGCTGCAGTTGGTGTTTTGAGTGCACCACTCTCAGGCAATGAGAGTAAACCATTACCTTCATAGGTGGGCTCATCAAAAAGAGCAATCACGGTTGGTGGCAAGTTCACCCGGATAGCTGTTGCCAATGCATCCTAGGATGCATACGCGCTGCAAACGACCATTGGCCCATGGAGTACGCAAATTAAACAGAATTTGGGAAACAAGGTATGCAAGACACAACAGTTGTGGAACAAGATTGACCTCGTTTTCATGTAATAATTTGATAGTGGGTACTAATTGTGTCCCTTAAACTTAAAGATCGATCCTTGGGGAAACTATATAAATATTCCCAGGTAAAAGATAAACATGTTGTTTGATATACAATTTATTTAGATGGATAGTTGTAGGCTGTATGCACCAAAACTCAATCCTTGGGGAAACCACTGGAAACTTCCCAGGTGAAAGATAAACCTTTGGTTTGATATGCCATTTAAATGGATAGTTGTGGGAACTTCCCAGGTGAAAGATACACCTTTTGATATTTGCAATTCAACTGGATAGGTGTGGGTTGTATGCCAATGGATCCTTGGGGAAACAGTTTCAACCAGGTGGAAGATAAACCTATTGCTTGGTTTGCATTAATATATTTAGGTAGTTCTGGGCTGTATGCACTAAAATTGATCTTTGGGAAAACCGTTTGAACTGTGCCAGGTGAAAGATAAGCCTCCTTTTTTGATATACAACTTGTTGTGGGTTATATGCCCTAGAAGCCGATCTTCGGGGGAAAGATTGATTGAAATCCCTTCTCACGTGAAACATGATCAAATGGTGATCTATCATGTAGTATGGGAACTTCTTAGGGGCAGGGCGTGCCGTGGCCTGAAGCCGACCGCCGGGAAACATTCCTAAAACCGCCGCAGAAAAACAATGGCAATTCTTTGTGTATTATGGATTTGTCCAGTTTGCCAAAGAACTATGGTTGACCACAACTAATCATGAGATATTCCAGGCATACCCATTTGATTGTTACACGACAATTTGATTCTGTGGACCCATGCAGCGCTGAGATAATGCATGTCGAGTCTCGACCTCATCGAAACCCCATCCAATGCTTTTTCCAGGTCCTTGGGAACAAAGGAGGATTGTATCTTTCCTGCATGAAACTTGTAAAATGTTGTCAAAGATTTTCAGATATGATGTTTTCAAAAAGACTTCCTGAATTCTCTTGAACTTCCCATAAAACCTGATGATCAACATTCCACTGTTCAAATTTTGCCAAGCCACGCACCGATCGCCAACTGCTGGCTGCGTCAGGGCCAACATCTGCAACCAATGCCATGGAAAGGAAGGCGCGGCACACGTCGGCAAGGGGATGGGATAGACTGCCAAGTGGTCAGCTATGAGCATTTGAGCACAGTCGGATTGCAGGGCTGAGTGATCCAACCTTTCATAAATCAAAAGATGAGCAATCCAATCTTTCAGAGCTCAATGGATGATCAATGAATGTGAATCAGAATCCATTTTTTAGATACCATCATCCAAATCCAATCAAGCGCTCGATTTGCAATGATTGGCTGCAGTGCGTCTAAGGGTGGTTTTTCTGCAACCAGTGTTTTCATACCCAATAGGTTGGCATTAAAATATGATATGGACACTTGATACCACCCTTAGAACCACCCTATGCGTCCCCTCTATGACCCATACAATCCACCCAGATTTAACCCGACAGTGGGCACGGGCATCCAGATTGCACATCCGTGCCTCAGGACGGTGACAATGAGTGACCGGTGCTGGGAGTGCATGGCTCAATCAAACCACAGATTTACTACAAGTTTTGTGATTTTTTTCCGTGTGAAAATAAAACCAAACTTGAGTAAAATGCCACCTCTGGATTCGATCAATTCACCTCATGGTGACGCGGCCTGGAGCGATCAACAAAACCTGACTCCAATGGATCTAAACGTGTAACGTCATTATTTTTGACCNTCTGGATTCGATCAATTCACCTCATGGTGACGCGGCCTGGAGCGATCAACAAAACCTGACTCCAATGGATCTAAACGTGTAACGTCATTATTTTTGACCATTTTGTGGTATGCATGTGTTCTGTGTGTTTCAGGATTGGAACTCAACCAATGCAACAAGAAAGACTTCATAGATATTTCATTTGTTGGCNTTTTTGACCATTTTGTGGTATGCATGTGTTCTGTGTGTTTCAGGATTGGAACTCAACCAATGCAACAAGAAAGACTTCATAGATATTTCATTTGTTGGCCAAAGATCTTGGTATACCACTGGCACCCCAAAAAAAGTATCAAAGATCTCTGGAGTCATGCGTGTAGCGGTCACTGTCTGCATTCCACGGTGCTACGGGAATCCGTCGTGCAGAAGATCGATGCAAGCTCATTGCATGACACGGCAGGAGGCATGTTGAAAGCTGGCAGGTATTACTTTTACTACTTACGGATCATCATGGTTGATACAACTGTCAATCTGCTAACAGTTCGACGCCCATATTTCGGTTTCTGACTCAAGCCATCCATCTGTGGAAACTTTGTTGGGGAGTTGATTGAAACATTGTTTAATGTGAATGTTGGGTCACTGCACGACCTGGCTGCGTTTCTGCGATGCAGCAAATGCTGCAAATGCCGGCGAGCTCCAACTTGGGGCCCTGGAAAAGTTGTGGGAGTCACCTGTTTTCAAGACACCCATGTTTGGGAAACACCCAGGTGGTAATTAAATATGGGAAAACAAAACCCTTTGAAGGTTGAAAGTTCAAAACCCTTTGAAGGTTGAAAGTTGCACGCCTGTATCAACACCAAATGGGTTTGGTGAAACCTATAGTGCCATCGAAATTTGCCAGTAAACAGTTACTACTCGAACATAAATATATTGCTTCCGTGATATTTATGATCCCTGGTCTTCAACACCCAGCAAAACATATGGTTCTGAAATTGTGGTTCTATCTATTTTGGGCCCCCAGGATATTGAAGCGGCAACTGAATATAGGTGGTGGTTTCTTGATTCTGCTGCAGCATGGGACCATCATCGAATAAGGAATGATGGCAATTTCTCGCAGCATATGCTGTTTTGATTACAACTCACCGATTTCAATGTTGGCCTCCATCTTTGCGGTGCTGAACAGCACCAACCAATTTGATGGTATTCCCTCACGAAGCATGAAAAATACCACTGTTCATCGGTTGTTTTAAGAAATTGTATATAGTAATTGTGATTGGGGATAATGATTACTTATCAAAGGAATAGGGATACTTTGGTGGTATTTCTCATGGTTTCTTGTTTGCCTCGCCCAGAGCACCGCCCTTCGTGG
>BGPT01000826.1:5015-20943 GCA_003297045.1 Symbiodinium sp. clade C Y103 | reverse complement strand
AGTGTTGCATTCAGTTTCACCAGCTCGTCAGCAAGCCATGTTGTTGCATATGAGATCCGACAGGCGGGATATCCTCTCTGCGGCGTTGTTGGCAGCGACAAAGGGCTGATGAATTATTTCCATATAATTCCACATTGCCTGTCCCTGTTTTGTACCATGGTATATAGCCATGGCAAATTACTATTTCCATGGCCATTTTTCATGGCAAACTTATAGAACAAACACAAATCCCATGGTCTATCACAATTTTAGCATACTTTCCCTCTAAAATCTCCATTGTGAAACCAGGACCTGTTTGAAAGGATGTTCTGTCTTTCTGACCTGGGGAATTTCAATAAATTTCACATATCACCCCTGCTTCAGTGCTAGATGGCACCAACCTGGGGAATATGTTCAATCCATTAACATTGACATCCATTAAAACATAAAATCATGGATGCGGAAATTAAATGCCTCCAGACGGGGTGGCCTGGGCTCAGGTCACAAGTTCGGGAGGCTCCCCGTTTTGTTGTCGCCAACGAGACCTGACAGGCGGGATATCTGATCGCTGGGTTGCCCCAATCTTTTTGAAGGGTTCCCACGAAGAAAGGTTTGGATCAAAGGCAAACAGCGTGCCAAGGGTGCCACACGCCTGTTCTGTCACTGACCTTAGCGGGGACTGCGGTGGGTCCCTGCGGGCATAGCGCGCCCTTGCTGTGCCTTGTGCTCTGGCTACTCTGAGCAAGTAGCCACCACCATCGCTTCTCGAGGCTGTCTACACGCTCAACTGAACTGGCATTGCCCTGGTTGCAGCGCTTTGACATAACCTTTGAGGATACCATCGGGCTTGCACTTCACCTTCTTTTTCCCTGAGTTTGACTTGTTCCTCAGGTATCAGGAGGCATTACCTGTGCTTGCTCTACTTCCTGTTCTTTGTCATCGCTTTCCAGCTGTTCTTTGACATCTTCCTGAACACTTTTCCTCGCATGCTCTTTGTCCTACTTTGCTTGGGGTTTCTGCAAAGTGGACATCATCACTCCTACGAGGAGACGCAGCGAGCGGAAGAAGCGTGCAAAGGCCCGGCTTTCGTGGCATCTGCACCGCACGGGAAGACATCTTTTGGATTTTGCGCAGTTGCGAGTACTGCGACTCCAGCTGGCTCAACACCATTCCAGGGATCCTTCATTCATTGCCCAGATCGACCTCGAGATGGCCAACATGACTGGACAAACGGGATGGCTCTGTGGCCAGTGCCGGAAGATGAAGAGTCCTCAAGCCTGGTTCTGCGATACATGTGGTCAAAGTTGGGAAGTTTGTGCAGAAGCACCTCGCCAGCGCAAACCTTCCAGATCCCGACAGACGTATGCTGCCAATGCTCCTGCTGCTCAACCTCATCAACCTCCTTGGACTGGGGACGGATGGCAAGATGGCACATGGACTGGCAATGCACAAGGGCAACGACCACGCTCCAGGCGCAAGAAGAACAACCAGAAATCAGAATCAGAACGGAGGCCAACCTGTTCCTGGCAAAGGACCTGGCAAAGGGAAAACCAAAGCCAAATCGGCTGCTGGACCTCAGGCTCCTCTTCCGCCTCCCCCAGGACCTCCGCCGATTGCTGGGTTGGATGCTTCTGCGGCTCCTTGGATGACTGCGCCACTTCCTCCTGGGCACCCTCAAGAAGTCCCTGCTGCAGACAGTCAAGCTGCCAAAGACTTGAAGGAGCTAGTTGGACATCTTCAACAAAATCCCGATGCCATGACCCCAGATGTGACTGCCATTGTTCAAAAGCACAAGGCCCAGAACAAGAAGCAGTACACCAAAGGTCTGCACAGTGCTGTTACAGACCTTGGCAAGGCACGAGAAGCTTTGGATGCTGCGATCACATCCAGGAGCAACCTTATGTCGCGCTGGCGATCATTCCTCTCTGCGTCCCTCAAGCAGTGGAGCGACTATACAGAGATGTTTCAGGCCCAAGAGAAGGCTTGCAAGGAACAGATCGATCAGGCTCGAGAAGAAGTTGCTCAAGCGAAGGCCGACTTCGAGAAGAAGAAGACGAACGAGCCTACCGAGATCTCCGACGACGACATCGAGGTCATCGATCAGGCTACTCGGGAATTGTCCATTCGCATTCTTGGTGGCATGCAGAACATGGCCATCAGTCTGCAGCAGCTTTCAGAGCAAGCCGAGAAGGATCAACAGGAAGCAGATCAGCGGCAGTCCAAAAGGGCTCGCAAGAACGACGAGGATGCCGAAGTCCCCATGTCCGACGACAAGGGCGATGCTCTTCCTGGCGCAAATGCCTTGCGGCCTTTTGCTGGGCCTGGTCAGTGACGACGTTACCGTGTCCTGTCCGAAGGGCCATTGACATTCCGCCTGTGGCTGCATTGCAGTGGAAGCATCGTATTCTTCAAGAAGCTCACTTCACTGCACCCTGGCAAGCTCTGAAAAATGCATTTGACCTACATCAAGAAGTATGTCCTTGGGATTTTGATCTTCCTTCTGAAGCAGCGTTGGGATTGCCTGCTCCGAAGTTTCGACAAACTCTTGGACTACATGTTCATTTTGCTGATCATGATCACCTTTTGAAGATTGGGATGTCCTCCATCGCAGCTTAGAAGTGTCTGGGGCTCCTGATGATGATCCGCTGTCCGAAGAGGCCGTGTGTATCTCCAGGGCTCCTCGTTCCCCGATTGAATTGCTGCTGTCGCCCAAACGTTCCTGCTCTTGGACAGTGGAACCACTTGAGGCCACGCAACCAGCTGATGCTCTTGTTGATGACCGAGGCACTGCTCCTGTATCTGATGCGTCTGCCCCATCTGCAAGTTCTCGGCCAGTGGATTCTGACTTCATGGAGATTACCTTTTATCCCGAAGATATTGCGTTTGTGCAACAGTTGCAGGCCAAGACCGAGAAGTTGGGACTCTCACTTGGTAGTGCACTTCGGTTGAGAACCTGGTTTTTACATCATCCTGAAGTACCACAATGTCGACAACCTCGCTACGTGGATTTGGCTGGATCAAGTGCTACTTGGATCCGGCAACTTCTTGCACGCTGGCCAGATCATCTCCGGCTTGGGGCTATTACACACTTCTTCTTGGTGTTTCCTGATGTTCCGGACCCCGCTGGAGTTGCAGTTCATGCTGATGTCATTTTGACTCAGGGATCGGCTGATGGCCGTGGTGGGCTGGTAACTGTCTACCCCCCTGATTCTGACGACATGTATCACATTGCTGTACCTCTTCCTCGTCGGTTGAGTGGGCATCTTCTTCTTACTGGTGCACAAGCTGATCAATTTCTGCCTGGCCGCCGTTGTCTTGTTGCACACGGTTGGCAGGACATTCCATGTACGCCTGAATTGACGTACGATATGCAGAATGGTCATGCTTTTACTGTGATGTTTGAAGGGCATCACACTACCGCCGCTGGATCGGTTGTCACTGCACCTGCTGTCATACAGAGTGGTGAACCTGCTGCAGAACCAGATCCTCCTTCTGATGTTGAAGATGGTGAATCAGAATCCCTGACCTCTGCAGAGGAAGCCCTTGAAGGTGTTCATGTTTACAGCCTGAATCGCCCTGATCATCATTTCTTTGTCCGATGGACTACGTACAATGCTGTGCTGCTGGACATTGCTCGTCAGCTCCGTGTTTCCCTTCATGATGTGATTGGGCTGCATTATCTTCAAGCACCAACCGTTGATCAACATGCTGCTGAAGAAGGCGTCCTCCTTCAATATGTTGGCGACCTTCAACCAGGGACCACCGATCAGCTTGTTTTGATCGATGTTGAAATCCAGTACCATTCATCCACGCCTACTGTTGAGCGTCGTGTCCATCGAGTTCCCAATTTGCTGAGTCGATCGATGCTGCTGCAACAGCTCCGTTTGGCGGATTACTGTGCTTTGCCGCACCACTCCTGTCAGGTGACGTGGAATCTTCAAGCATGGCTGAACTCTGATGATACCCTGCATGCTGTTCAGCATGGGCTATATCTACGAGTCACTGTACCACCGCCACACAACTCTGCTGATGATACAGACTTTGCGATTGAAGTTGCAGATTTGCTTTTTGATCCTGAGGCAACACCTGAAATTGGCAAGCGCCCTGCAGGAAATCCTGATTGTGAACCACCCAGCAAGCGCACTCATGTCTCTGATGCCTCTGGCTCTGGTACCTCTATGCGTCTTCTTCAGGTTGCCATTCATTGCTCACACTCAAAGGATTCTTCAAGATGACTTCGGCCAAGGTGCCCCTGAAGCACGCTGTCAATCTGATCTTCCTGTTGATACTGTGCCACCCTGGGATCTCTCTGATCTGCATCTTCCGCTTCCACGTGATGTGCCTCGACCTCCAGCCCTTTTTGCTGACCTTCGATGGCAGGTTGGGCTTGAACGACTCTTTGCAGTATGTCAACACTTGGATGATTCAACATCTTCGCCATCTAACTTGTACATCCTCAAGGACTGTTCGTCTTACTTCTGATGCGACACAATGGGCTCAGGCTCTTGCTGATGCTTGGAGTGACTTGATTGACTTGACGATACCCTGTATTGTGCATCTTGTTCGACCTGCTCCTCCTTGCACTTCAATGCAGTGCTTCCTTGCCACGCTGATCATTGAGCAAGATATCTCACCTCACTCGCCTGCCGTCCTTCTGTCGGTTCTTCATGCTGGTGATTCTCGTGTCCATCTACAACAATTTGCTCAGTCAACGCCAGCCACTGTGTCACGCAATACTCTCCTGACACTTGTCGACCTTCCTACCTCTGTGGATGTGTCGCAATGTTCAGTACACCTTGGTGACTTACCCTTTGGTTTGCTCGATCCTGAACCTGTTTCGTCTGGTATCAGCATTGTGATTCGAGCTCCTTATGCTTCGGTAAGATCTTTGCAGGAACAAGCTGTCCTTGTTGACTCTTTTCTTCCCAATTCTGACGATGATTCTGTTGATCTCCTGCAAATCTCTATTGATCGACTGAAGGCTGTCTGTCACGACACTCTTGCTTTGGTTCATCAGGAGCCCTCGGATGAGATGCAACGTGAGCGCCTAACAAGCGGGCTGGTGGCTCACACCCGCTGGCCACGTTTGCTTCCTACACCATTGCTCCTGGAACCTCTGCTTGCCCCACCGACTATCATCGATGTTGACTTCCGCCCGGTGCTTCGACTGAGAGACACCATCTTCCTGCTTGACCTTGGTACAATTCAATCATCCAACAGTGTTGTCAAATGGCACGAGTCCACGCTCCAAGCCTTCTCCTTCACACCAAATTGGACCGATGAATTGCCCATTGGATTTTCCTTCTTCACTGATGGTTCTTCTGCTCTGATCGGTGATCGACGATGTTCATCTGCGGCTGTTGTGCTTCTGGTTCACACCCCACAGGGAGATCGCTTTGGCGGATTTCGATGCTATGACTCTGGTGTTGGTGGCTTTGCGCCCTATGCTGAGCTTGCTGGAGTTCTGAGTGCTGCTCTTTGGGCATGTCAGCTTTGTGACAGCTTTGCATGGACGCCTGTGCAAGTCAGCTTCAATTTTGACTGCATGTTCGCTGGCATGGCTGGCCGTGGTCTCTGGCGCGCTGAAGCCCATTGGCAAATGCAGTATGCCTTGCGGTCCTTGATCCTTTGGCTTCAACAAAGATTCCAAGTCATCCCGTTATGGCATCATGTTCCAGCACATTCTGGTCATCCTTGGAATGAAGCTGCTGACGCTGCATCGTGGGCATCAGTCTCTGTTTGGATTCCATCTCTTGACTTCACCACTGTCTCTCAAGTTCTATTCACTGATGACGCTGCTGTTCATTGGCTTGAAACTTTGGAGCTTTCTGCACATGGACATCCATCGTTTCCTCCGATTATTCATGGGCACATGCGAGTGAATGCTTCTGCTCCACTTCATGCTGACCCTGTACCTGATGATCACCCTTTTGTCCGACAATGTGATCCTGATTCCATCCCTTTGCCTGCTGCCCATTTTGTTCTTCGTTGTGCGACTGCGAACGTCATGACATTGTATCAGAATCGTGCTGCTTTTGGCAAGGGACTGACTGGTCGCACGGAAGCGCTGTTGCGCGACTTTGCCCGTGCAAACATCCAAGTGATTGGCATCCAGGAATCTCGTTCTCAAATGCAAGGTCACTCTCAGGCACTGCGATATCACATCTTATCCGCTCCTGCTACCAGTCGAGGTGTCGGCGGTGTTCAACTTTGGCTTCGTGAACGTTGGCCTCATCCAAGAGGACCTCTGCTAGTGCGACATCGACATCTTCGGATTCTGGCTGCCTCTGCTCAACATCTTCTTGTACGATTGCATCATGATGACTTGAAGTTGTTGTTCTTGGTTGCCCATGCGCCTGTATGCCCTACGTTTGAGGATGCCACCTCCTTCTGGACTTCGTTGTCTCGTGACATCCCGAATACGTACCGCTCCTGGCCATTGATTGCATTGCTTGATGCCAATGCACGAGTTGGTTCCCAGATCTCCTCTAGCATTGGTGACTTTGGTGCTGAACCTGAGAATTTGGCTGGCGAGTGCTTTCATGCTTGGCTCCAAGATCAATCACTCTTTCTTCCTCAGACAGAGGCCTTGTTTCATTCTGGGCCCCATTCTACTTGGACTCACAGCTCTGGGCATGAAGGGCAGCTGAACTTTGTGGCTATTTCTTCATCTTTGCGTACCTCTGGAATTCGCACACAATTGGCTGATGTTGATCTCACCATCACCAAGCCCGACCACCAGTGTGTACTGCTTGAGTTGCCATTGACCTGCACGCCATCTGTGCCTTTGCCCAAATCCGCCCCTCGCATGACAGATGTGTCCGCCAAATTGGATCCTCCTTGTGTACCATGGGCTCTTGATGTGCATACGCATGCTGCGCACATTCAGAACTGGATGCGAGCCACGATGCCGCAACGACCACATGCTCTGCCTCGCAAAGGTCATCTTTCTGCTGAGACTTGGACTCTGATTCAGGCCAAACGGCTTCATTGGCAACGACTGCGCTCCTTGCGCACTGTCACTCGCACCAGCCTTCTACGTGCTCTTTTTGCAGGCTGGAAGCATGGCAGTAGCAATGTGGATGCAAGCACTTGGCGACCTTGGCTTCGTTTGACTGACCACTCCTTTGCGTGGCATTCTTGGCTATATCATCGCCTTTGCCTTCAAGTGACTGATGCTGTTCGATTTGATGATCGGTCATACTTTGCTGGTCTAGCAGCTCAGCAAGGTGATGTTGCCGCAGACGAAGGCCTTACAGGCTTGTGGAAACAGATCAAACATCTGCTGCCCAAGAACATTGCCAAGAGGAAAGCCAATACCCGTTGCCATGGTCCAAGTCTTGAGGAACTCCATGTTCACTACTGTGCCCTTGAAGCAGGCCATTGTACTTCGTACTCTGATCTTCTTCACTCATGTGCCTCTCAACAGCGGCAGCAGCAGGATGACCTACCTCTGGCAATCTCTCTGTGTGATTTGCCCACGTGCACTGAACTGGAGCAGATGTGCAAACTTGCCAAAAAAGGCCGTGCGCCTGGACTTGACTGTGTGCAAGCGGCTCATCTACAACTTTGTCTGCAGCGACATCCTGTTGTGTTTCATGCCTTGATGATGAAGATCTGGCTGGTCTCTGCCGAGCCTGTCCAGTTCAAGGGCGGCACCCTGTGCAGCATCCCAAAGAAGGCTGGCACTGTTGGGGCTCGTACTGCGGCGGGGATGCGAGGAATCATGGTGTTGGATTGTCTTGCAAAACTCCACCATGCAATGTTGAGACGGAAGTTATTGCCGTGGGCTTCTGAAATGCGCCTCAGCACGCAATATGGCGGCTATCGAGGACAACAAACACCCTTTGCATCACTCCTGCTCCGTACTTACTCTGCAGTTGCTGCCGCCAAGCGAGTTTCCTTAGCTGTCCTTTTCTTGGACGTGCGGAATGCGTTCCACTGTTTGCTGCGACAGCATGGCTTTGGTACCACCGCTGCCTTTCCAGCTGTTTTGCAGCGTACCCTTGAGGCTGAGGGTCTGGACGTGCAACAGTTGATTGCCGCTGCTGCTGCCCACTCTGGTGCATTTGAGGATGTCACACCGCTGGTTGCTCGTCTTGTCAAGGATGCTCACCAAGACACATGGTATACTTGCCCAGGTTCGAACACCTGCCATGTTACCACTCGAGGATCCCGTCCAGGGTCCCCTCTTGCGGACATTGCATACAATATCATGATGTCCTCCTTGCTTCGTGAGCTCCAGCAGCACATTGGGACCATCTCCACCATCCTGCAGGCCAATGTCTACATGCAATGTGCGGCGCCAGTTCTTGCCTGGGTCGACGACATCGCCTTGCCCCTGCCCTGCTTGGAGGCTTCGCAATTGGATCCCACTGTGCAACTTGCTATGCAGAAAATTCACGACATCTTCAACTCCTACGGCCTCCGTCTCAACTGTGGGCCAGGAAAGACTGAGGCTACTATGCAATATCGCGGTCATGATGCGCCCCAACTTCGCAGAGACCGCTTCATTGATGAGCATGGTCTTCTTCCTGTTCCTCATCGTGATTCCCTTCGTATTGTTTCTCACTATACCCATCTTGGGCTGGTCTTTGCCTCGAAGGGTGACATCCAGCAGGACCTGAAGATCAAGATTGGCAAGGCATCCCATGCGTTTCGTACTATGGGCCGGACCATCTTTCACAATCGCAAGCTTGCAGTTCCCATTCGACTGAAGCTCTTTGACTCGCTTGTGCTGCCAATTTTGATGTATGGTAGTGGAAGTTGGGGACTTCTTGCTGCTCGACAATACCAGCAGCTCTCTGGGATCATCGCCCGTTGGCAACGCCAAATTGTGGGCACTGGCTTCTGGAGTGACAAAACAATTTCTGATGCTGAGTTTCGAGCTATGTGGCGCATTCCGTGTCTGTCCGTGCGGCTTGCCAAGCATCGTTTATTGTTCTTGCTTCAGTTGTACCGGAATGCACCTCAAATCAATTGGGACTTCATTCTGGCAGAGGACGAGTTTTGTTCTTCTTCATGGCTCCTTGCTGTTCGTCATGCTCTACGCTGGCTTGCAACCATGATGCCACATGTCCCTGCTCAAGATTGGACGCGTGAAGAATTGCTCACTTGGTTATCCCAGGTTCCCTCCACCATGGCCAACCAGATTCGACGTGCGGTTGCTCGCCATCTCACTCAAGAGCACACCATTCACCATGTGGCCAAAATGCATCGAGACATCAAACAGATGTGTCAAGCCCATGGCGTTGAGTTTGACCTGCCTGAGATTGATGCTGATGGTTCTCGGGCCATTGACATCTTTTCTTGCGACCTTTGTCCGAGTTCTTTTTCTACAGTCCAGGGGTTGACTGCACACCGATGGAAGCGCCACGGGCAAATCTCCATCGAGCGCCGCTATGTCTACTCTGGCGTATGTGAATGTTGTCGGCGGTGCTTCTGGTCGGCACAACGTCTTCAACAACATCTTCGGTACTCCAAGCGCAAAGCGGATGGATGTTTCTGGTGGTTGAACAAGCATCTTGAACCTCTGCCTGAATCAATTCCTGTTTCCGTCCCTTTGCATCTTCGTGGCCTTCATCGCCTTCCTTGGATTCCGACACCTGGTCCTGTTCAACTGCATCTTTCCACTCTTTGGGAGCGTCAACAACTCCATGCTCTTCAGCGGTGGCAAGTAGATTGGGACCATCATGACTTTCCGGATACGTTGGATGAATCCCTTTGTGCCACAGTTCATGATCTTCTGACCCAAGCGGTCCTTGATTGGTGTTTAGCCCCTGATGATGACCTTCAGCTTCGCTGGTGCGACATCCTTGAGAGCTACTCCAACACTGAGCACTTGCATGCCATGTGGGCCTTTGCACTCTGGGGACGCATGTATCTCTATGAGCTTATTGAGCTGATTGAAGATGTTGACATCAAGATGAGGGTTGAAGCTCATTACATCACCTTGGCTTCAGATCTTCCCATTTGCGCTTTGGTTGATCGTTTGGACTCCCTTCATCGTGCTTGTCCGCTTCCAGACCCTGAGCCGGTCGCACCCTGTGTGCATGAAGATCACCGACGTCCTTGTGATGCGGAACCTCTGCATAGCAGTTATGACAATGCGCAGGCGCTCTTGCGGCCCCTTGTTGCTCCGGCAGTGCTTGCTTGGCCTCTACCCCAAGGAGTTCCTCTTTGTGTTCGACCTGATGGCAGTCGCTTTTTGCTCTTTTTGCATTTATTTTCAGGTCGACGACGTCAAGATGATTGCCACGACTGGCTCCATCGCATGGCGAAGGACTTCTTTCCGGACATTGAGGTCGTCATACTGTCCTTGGACACGGCTGTTGGTGGCGCCCACTGTGATCTTCTATCCGGCCCTGGATTGGCATCACTGGAACGGGTTGTGGCTGCTGGCCTTGTTGCCGGAGGCTTCTCCGGCCCACCTTGCAAGACATGGAGTGCAGCACGCCATTTAGCTCCACCTGAGTTCTTTTCAGGTCGTTGGCCGAGGCCATTACGCTCTATGGAACGGGCTTGGGGCGTTGCGTTTCTGACCCATCGTGAATTGCTGCAGCTGGCGACAGGGAGCGCTCTCATGCTTATCAATCTCAAACTTGAGATTGGCGTGGTGCTTGGTGGCGGCGCTGCTATGATGGAGCACCCTGACGAACATGAGTGCCCGGACTATCCCAGCACTTGGCGAACATGGCTTCAGCGAAATGTTTGCAATGCTGCACCGACCAGCAAGAGGGTGCACATTCAGCAGTGGCGGTATGGGGCTCCAGCCATCAAACCTACGGTCATCCGAACTATGAATCTCCCCTTCTCAGCGAAGACCTTGCACGAGCAGCATGTTCCTGGACTCCCTCGTCCTGATGGAGCTCTTGCTGGTATTGATCCGAGTACTGGCAAATGGCGTGCCTCCTCTGCAAAGGAGTACCCTCCGGGGCTCAGCCGTGCTTTGGTGGTCACGATGCTCACCGGCTTGCGTCATCGACATCGCTGTGAAGGATTTTCCCTTTTACAGTTTTCCGTGCTGTCTGAGCACGACCAACAGTGGGTGGCGTGCGTCCAGGACCTATCCCTGCGCACTTTTGCCCCCACTTATTTCCCTGATTTTCAGCCACAGCGCTGATCATCCAAAGACTGCTGCACGTCAGCACGAGACAACCGTCTCATTGGCTGCGGAATGGAAAAAAAATCCACGAAGATGGAAAAGATCTTGCATCAGGAGCACAAGTCTATTCTGCTGACCAACTAGTTCGAACACATTTTTTATGGCTGCAGGTGGTCGAAGAACCAAGGAAAAACTGACGCCAACGAGCTGGGACTTCATTTTCCTCTCACCTCGCTGATCCTATCAACACATGCGATCAATTCTTCGAACCCCAAGAGACTTCTCGCAGATTGCCAACTTCTTGTGGGGAAAGCTATGGGAAATCCATGGCATCCATGGCCCAAAGCCCAGCAACTTGACCGAGCTGCCACTTCTTGGGTTCCTGAAACAGCTGCCAGGTCGGTTGAATACCACGAGTTATCTTCTGCTGTGCCCTTAGACAAGACATGGCGAAAAATATGCAAACCTCATTTGTTGGCTTGATAGAGTTCAAACTGCAAGGCACCAAAGTTTTTTTTGGAACCGCAAAGAAGCACTTGGTCCTTCGATTTTGAGCTTTATCCGTGTGCTGTTTCGCCGACACCGTCGGCAAGGTGGGCATGTGAAGATCATCTTTCAGTTCCGTCCTCAGTCGCTTAGACAGCTACGCAAGTCCAGCAGATTCATGCCAGCACTGCGAGAGTATTCACCATTCTCTGACTTCTGTTACGCTGGATAGAGTTCCCGATTGCTGGACAGTGTGCTCATATCCTGCTTGGCCATTCTGTGCAAAAGAGCGTCTCGTAATGATGTGTGGCCATTTTGTGCAAAAGAGTAGATGGACAAAATATTCAAACCCTGCAACACAGACGATGTTGAACCCCCGCACCCCCAAATCTCAATGTTTCAGCGCGCTTGTTAACAAAAGTGATNTGTTGGGGGTTTGATTTGTTTCGTCCATTCGGGCTAACGCACTTCGGGTTACATTAACATTGAACTTTGGGGGCGAGGGGGTTGTATCGGATACAAGGGTTTGAATATTTCGTCCATCTACGGTACCAACTGGCGTGTGCGGCATGCCGCACACGCCAGTTGGTACTGTCTCGCTCTCTGATGAAACGCCGTGTGCCTCAGAACTTTAAAGGTGTGAAAAGAACAACACGATTTTAGACACGTGGGCGGTGGAAGACATGGGCGGTATAGGGTTTGTCACACAATCTTGACTATCTTGGGCCAGCATGGCGCCATAAATCCTACCTATCCAACCTCCAAACTTGAAAAAAATGCTTTCCTGCAAAACCAAGTGTTTTCCAGATTTCAAATCTGCCATGCATTTCTGGCAGCGCGCAGCCATTCGCAGCCACTAGAGTGGCCGCAAGTGGCCGCTTTCTGCGATTTCAATTTCCACCCCCAAAGCAACCCCTCTGATCATATTTTTGACGCACGGTTCGGAAACAGATTCTCATGACCAACAGGTTGATGTTCATACTGTCCACAAGCAACAAAAAAAGCAACAAGTTATGAATCGTTGTATCAACATGCACTTAAGGAGGGAGCTACATGCGGCGGCTAAACATTTCATAATTTTCACACTAGCAATATTGAATGTAATGTTGCAGCCAAAAATGTCATGATAGATTCATGAGCATTTCATCCTTTGGAGGGTTAATTACTTTCGTTTTGTTTGATCAGTTTGGTTTTTTTTTGAATTCCTGCTTTTCTGCGTGTCCTGTTTTTCCTGTTTTTTCTGTTTCTCTGTTTTTTTGCTTTTCCTGTTTTTCCTGCTTCTCTGCTTTTCTGCTTCTCCGTTTTTTTGCTTTTCTTGCTGCTTTCTGTTTCTCTGCTTCTATGCTTTTCTTGCTTCTCTCTTTTCTGCTTCTTTGCTTTTCTCTTTTTTGCTTTTCCTGCTTCTTTGCCTTTCTACTTCTACTTTTCCTCTTTCTGCATTCATGCGTTTTTGCTGCTCTACTTATTCCTGCTCCTCTGCGTCCTTTCTTTCTTGATTTTACACAAAGGAACAAAAAGTTCTTCTTTTGCTTCATTCTCTCTTGTTTGTATCCTGAATGAAACCTTAGAGAAACCCTACATGAAACCCTAAATCAAACCCAAAATGAAACCCTAAATGAAACCCTAAAAAAACCTTAAATGAAACCCTAAATGGAATCCTAAAGAACCCTCAAATGACACCCTTAATGAAACCCTAAATGACACCCTAAATGACACCCTAAATGAAACTTTAAATGAAACCCTAAAGAAACCCTAAATGAAACCCTAAAGAAACCCTAAATGAAACCCTAAATGAAACCCTAAATGGAATCCTAAAGAACCCTCAAATGACACCCTATTCATCTTGCTTCTTCTCAGATTTCTTCCATTCATCTTTAACCCTAAATATTTCTCAGCTTGGTGAGATCTCAGCTTGGTGAGGCCGGGTGAGGCCTTGCGAAGGCGGGCGAGGCCGGGCGAGGCCCCGCAGATCTGCAGATTTTGTTTTATATTCCATGCGGGGCGAGGCCCTGGTCAGATTTCGGGGACCCGGGGGCTTGTAATACTATTCATGAGTCCCGAACACCTTCAACAAACACTTGCGGAAGTCTACACAATGCTTCAACGCACCATGCAGCTTTCACGCTTCGCGTGGAAG
This sequence comes from Symbiodinium sp. clade C Y103, assembly GCA_003297045.1. Taxonomy (NCBI): domain Eukaryota; class Dinophyceae; order Suessiales; family Symbiodiniaceae; genus Cladocopium; species Cladocopium sp. clade C. The sequence goes on along the minus strand of BGPT01000826.1, from coordinate 7,237 downwards.
ACAACATCAAAGCCTGATTTCCATTCATCTTTAACCCTAAACTGTTCTCAGCTTCTTCTCAGATTTCTTTTCCATTCATCTTTAACCCGAAACTGTTCTCAGCTTCTTCTCAGATTTCTTCGCAGAGTTCTTCCATTCATCTTTAACCCTAATTTTTTCTCAGCTTCTTCTCAGATTTCTTCCATTCATCTTGCTTCTTCTCAGATTTCTTCCATTCATCTTTAACCCTAGGGTTAAATCCACAGGGTTTCCGACACACAGTGTGTCATTGTCTCTCACTGCCTCTCCATGTCATGTCATCTCCGATACATTGCGCTTGAAACAGCGGGCATGGGATGCGAGTGCCAACCTGAAGGTTTTCCCTGGACACTTGTTCAGCTTCAGAGTCTGAATCTGGATCGTGGTGGTCGGCAGCAAGGAAATCCATGTGGAAGGACCGAGCCGGTTGCACGGCTTGGAGAGGGAAGAATGGAAGGCCACACTGGGGCCAAGGGCCGCACAGGGGCCGGTAGCAGAAGAAGGTGGAAGGCGCAGTGGGGCCAAGAGGCCGCACAGGGGCCGGCAACAGAAGGTATTAAAGGGGCCGAGGGGCCGCACAGGGACCGGCAAGAATGAGGCCGCACCGGGGCCGAACAGCCACACAGGGGCCGGCAGCAGACAGGATTGGACCAGGCCAAGCCTGATAGAAGATGCTCCCCAGGCAGAAAGAGCCAGGCGGAGATGTGCAGAGGCAATTCCTTTTTTTTTGGGTGTGTGTATGTGGGTGTGTTCTTGTGTTCTAAATAAGGTTTTGGTGAGAATCTTGTCGTCCCCTTCCTCCCCCTAACTTAACTAGGCAGAGAGGAGACAAGGAACTGGTCAAGCAAGGGGAAGAAAACGAAACAGAAGGAGAGAGATGGCTGTGGTATTGTTCATGTACTTTAAGTTTGGTGAAGGGTGGAAATTGCGTAAGACATGACATAGGAAGATCACAGCAGGGAGAACCATGAGCATGTTGCGGTATGATCCTCCCACCACATGCAGTGTCTGCTAAGACTATGTGCTTGGTGTACTTCAAACAGCTGCGGCCAAATATATATACAAAGGTCAGAGCTGCAAGAATTCAGACATTCATGAAATGTGAAGGTCTGACCTGGCAAGGTATACTGTTTAGCACAACGCCTCAGGTGTCTGAGAAGCAAAGGTCAGTATGCACCTGGGCTGATCATGCAGTGCGCAACCAGCATCTTTCCCCTGGTCCATTTCAGGGTCAAGGCTCACGGAAATCTGCCATACGCACATTACACTGTGGGCAGCGATCATCTTCGTCAAGCCACTGGGAAAGGCAGTCATAGTGAAAACCATGAAGACAATAAGTGCGAACCAGCATTTGTCCTGGCTGATAAGCTTCTTCCAGGCAAACACTACAAACCGTCGAGCCCTCAGTACCTGACGCCACGAAGACTCGTCCATAGGGGCAGGCAGGTATGTCTGCCAGCGCTGCAGGCGTTTCAGGCCTGGATGTAATCTGGATGCGCAGCTGGCCGATGGGAGTGTTCATGAAATCTCCCAGTTCCGTGGCCACTGCCTGTCTGATGTTTCGATTGCCCAATGCCCTGTGAACCAGATGGATGCCTTGGCCCAGGGGGGATGCCTCTATGTCACCTTCCAAGCCAGCGATGGTCTCACTGGCATTGAGGAAAGCTTGCCGCAGCCCATTCACAGCAGCAGCCGTCAAGTCAGCAGGCAAGGGGGAGACAAATACACCTGGCGGAAGCTGCTGGGGCAAGAGGACACGGGAACAAAATGTGCAGATCTGCGCGGCCTCGCCCGGCCTTGCCCGCCTTCGCAAGGCTTCACCCGTTCTCACCAACCTGAAAAAAAGAAATTTGAGAAGAAGCTGAGAAATATTTAGGGTTGAAGATGAATGGAAAAGAAATCTGAGAAGAAGCTGAGAAATATTTCTCAGCTTCTTCTCAGATTTCTTTTCCATTCATCTTTAACCCTAAATATTTTTTCAGCTTGGTGAGAACGGGTGAAGCCTTGCGAAGGCGGGCGAGGCCGGGCGAGGCCCCGCAGATCTGCACATTTTGCTTATATTCCATGCAGGGCGAGGCCCTGGTCAGATTTCGGGGACCCGGGGGCTTATAATCGAAGGAAGTTTAGAAGCTAAACCTTCCGACAATATGGACAGTTGAAAAGCAGAGGTGAGAAAAGTCAGAAGTGAGAAGATCAGAGATGAG
>BGPT01000825.1:266076-276218 GCA_003297045.1 Symbiodinium sp. clade C Y103 | reverse complement strand
TCGCTATGGCGAAATAGCTATTTTTGAGATTGCCATTCATGACGTCCAAAACAATCCGCGGAAACCTAGGGCCCCAAACGTATATATATATATATATATGTATCTCTCTACATGCAGAAATATATATATATATAAATAGCAATATGTATATATATATATATACATATCTCTCTCTATATTTCCATATGTATCTATCTATCTATCTAGATAGAAAAGACATGCATATATGTATATATATATATATACATATTCAGCTAGAACCTCTCACTTGGTGTGAAATAAAAAACATATTAGGGCTGAACCTGATCGTTGGTATGGTATTTTCAGCTTTTTGGGTGATGATGATGATGATGGTGATGATGGTGATAATGATGATGGTGGTGATGATGATGATGATGATGATGGTGAGGATGATGATGATGATGATGATGATGATGATGATGATGATGATGATGATGCTGTGCATCTTGATGTTGATGATGTTGACGAACATTCTGTTGATGTTGATGTTGATGATGATGACGCCGATGATGATGATGATGATGATGATGTTGTTGTTGATGCTGTTGATGAGGAAGAGCCCCTAGCCCAATTACAAAACATCTTTTTCGGCCTGAACAGTTTTTTCAGCACCCCGACACTTCTTGAGCCCCATGTCCACAAAGAAAAAACTTTGTAGGCCGTAAAGATTTTTCACGTTATTTTTTTTGTCAATAGCCCCACGACCCTCACCCAAAGCTCCTGGTGCAACATAAGATTATGGACTAGAATCTTAGGGATCCTTACCCTGAGTCGTGGCCAATTCAAGTTAAGAATTTGAGGGGTGCTGTAGCGCTTCCTTTTGGAGTCTTATGGAACACTCAGGCTGTGTAAAACCGGACGGGCAAAGGGACCTGAGAAGCGGGGAATGGACCCCAGCAAGGCTAAAGCACGACACTGGCGTGCATGAATTTCTTGATTTTTTTTGATGCCTTAGACAAGTATTGTTGGACATTATCATGTGTGGAGTGTCTGCCCACCACTGCCCATCACATCACCAAGGCAGAGGCAGAATCAGGAAACTGCAGCGATGCTTCACATAGGCAAAAAGGATCACTAAGGTACAAATGTGGAGAACAATGGATGATGAATGATGATGATTTCGTATCGGCTCCATATCGGCTCCTGCGTTTCCCAATGCTTTATATACACATGAAAAAAAAGGCAAGCGTGAGGGTCGCCTAATGGCGTGATCCTCAACACCTCCCGCTATTTTGTGGCTGGACAGGGCAGGACCAAAGCTCCAGCAAGATTCAAACAAGGTCACGGTGACCTGATTGTGAACACAGAAAAAGCTGCTCTGTAGGCCCCGAAGCCATTAAGACTCGTTGATTCCATTCCATTGATTCTTGGTCTGCAATTTTGACAAATCACACTGCAGTGCTAACGATGCCACTTACCTCTGCACTGCATGGCTTGGCCGGGGCTGCTGTCATCTGTGGCTCTTCACAGCGGCACACTGGGCAAGTGGCATTCTGTGTTCCCTTGCGTCGGAACTCTCTCGCCCACCAGCCAGCGATGCAGTCACCGTGAAACCTGAGCATCAAAACAGAAGATCTGGCACAACTCTTGGATTGTGGCCTCATGTGCAAACTGGGAGGAATGCCAGTATTAGTATCGTTGGAGGTAGAGCAAATTACTTGACGGAGTTAGCCTGTCATGTGATTTTGGATCTTCAAACAGGACCAATGTGCAACATCCAAACTGCAAGCTCAAATCTGGGATCCAGAAGAGAATGAGCAGATTAACCACGTCATATCTTCCAGATTCGATAGACCAAATGCACAGCAAACATTATCTCATTTCAGGCAAGGGAAGAATTAATGAATGAAGTCTAGCTTAGTATGGAAATCACTTTTTCCTTTCAACAATTGTTTCTTCCAACCATCCTCATTTCGAGTTCAAGGATTGGCCTCCCCCAAAGACCCCGTGCAATGTCTCGGAAATGGAAATGCTTCCTCCAAGGAACACATGACCACAGCTGAGCTTGTTGGCCGACTCCCCACAAGTCATCGTCTCTAGGCATATAACGCAAGTCTCTTCAGAGGTGAGAATCACCTGTCGGTGGAACTGATCACGGAGGGCCTCTTTTCTTTATCCATGAAACGATTTGTTGATATTTGTTGTACCATATCTGCATCTGCCATATTCTACCATACCTTTTCTTGACAAGCTTGCCTTTTAGCTGACAAAAAACTGTGCATGAATTCGTGTGTGTGCAGTTCCGCATCCCCGGCAATGCAGTTCGAAGTGTCGTTAGTTGCTTGCCCAATAGGTGGCCACCCCAGAGCTTGTCAGCCATCATCCCAAACGAGTCATATTTGAAACTGCGAAGGAAGCAGTTGGAAAAGTTGGAACATGGCTTTGAAATTGGCCGCTCCAAGTTGGGGACAGAGATGGACAGAACAGGATCATACCCCCGAGTTTGAACATATACTGGGCTCTGGCAGGGCCTGATGTCTCCCTTTTCCTGATAATCAATGGATTTCTCCACTATTTTCTCGACTATTCTCTTGGGCCAAAACGGTTTGTGCCAAGCTGCTTCTGGTAGAGCTTCCACATCGAAGGATTGCTCGATCGTGGCGCGTTCGGCCAACTCAAGAATCCTAAGCCCGCCAAGGCCCAAAGATGCGGTTGGGAAATCCCCATTCCTTTTAAGGGAAAACCGGCCACAAATGGATACTTCTCTAAGGGATTTTCTTGCCATGTTTGATGGCAAACCCTTCCAAGTTGAGAGTCGCTTGGGGATTGTGGATCCTAAACCACTTTACCAGTGACAACCTTCACAAAAAAATGGCACGCAAACTAGGGTCTGTCTGAAAATGGGACACTCCCAATTTCATTGCATGAGAGTGATTTTAGCCACAATTTTAGATTGTGAGGTATCCAACCCATTTTTCTTGCACACACCCAAATCAACCAGGTTTGAGTATCCATCGGTCTCCGCTCTTGTTACAGAGTGCGGGAAGAAATGCAATTCCCATGATGATCAACAGAGCGAATGCGGCTATCAGCGGGGCCACGTCGTCCATGGCACAGCAAGTCGTTACAAGTACGCCAAATGCGCAGAGATTCTGATTCCATCAGTTGGGATGTGCCATTGTTCAGGGACAATAAGAAACATTTAGAACCACGAAACAGCTTTGTTTATCAAACTAGCCAGAATGGAACTGTGGAAACATCTGGGGTGTTTGTCCCAAGATTAGAGCTCTTGCTCAAAAATGCTGCGGGAAGATTGCAGGACGCCGTGGTTGTACATGGAAAACCAAACAACCGAGCGCAGAGGTAAAGGGTGACCATCCCAAGTGGCAGGTCAATGGCCATCGGGTTTGAATCCCATCGTCCGAAACTTGACTGATGATCATTTCGAAGGGGAACCATGATACCATTGAGATGACAAAGTTTGACTCCAATTGAAAGATTCAAAGGATGATCGGCCACAGATCTTCTTAACAGGTCCAATACATTCCACCGTTTCGATGGGACCCCCAGACCAACGCTGGTCCGACGTGGCGTCACCTCTCGTGGCATCCTGCAGAGAATTGAACGCTGTTGGAAATGCATGTCCCCTAGGTTTGCAAAACATCTTTGTACATAAGATAAACTTCTATAAACACATATCTATGTACAATAGTATTGTAATGACAGAAAAACTGTACATATGTCTATGTGTATATAACATGTATATGTATGTTGTATATATATATATATGTGCACACTATAACTATATGTATTTTTAAGGATCTGTTTATACATATATAATACATATATACGTTTGTACGGGCTAAAATAACAGCTATCCACGCGGCAAACAGGTATATGGTGGGAATAGTTTATCATCAACATAATCTGACGATGATTGCTTGATGGTTTTAAGCCCTTTGAACATTGTTGGTGCTTGGGGATTAGATCACGGTTTTTGGAGGGAAGAGCAACAAAAATGAAACCACCAATCATTTGCAATTTCTGGAGACCTAGTATCATCCCAATTATCCTGGGTTACAGCTAGGATACAACGTGATCTTTGATCATGAAGCAGGTTTTTTCCGATTTCGGAGGTGCAACCCAGAAACAAGAGAACAGGCCATGCTTGGGGATTAACCCATAATAACTTAACCCATATCACAATATGGTGGGATGTTATGAACCCATAAATGACTCTTTAACTGGGATAAATAGAACATGTAATTAGCAACGGGTTGCCATATTCCCAGAATTAGTTTAAGAGATTCAATAGATTCCATATCATATTCCCATACAGGAATTGGGCTAAAGTTGGGTGATATGATCCCCATAAGCATGTTACCAATTTGATGATTATGAATCTATTTTGACTATTCCCATCCTCTTCTCATCCATATAGAAGCATACTTATGTTATGAATGCAAATTCCATCCCCACTCCCCAAATTAATCCCCAGCGGAATAGTTAACTACTTCATTTATCTTCCGAATTATTCCGTGTGGCTTTGTCTGAGACTAACCCATTCCATCCAATGGGTTTATCATCCAATGCCCCATTGAAGCATTCCCATCCCCATGGTGTACAGGGTCCCACCTTTTGGAGCCAATGCCTATCTGGTGCCTGACCATTCGCTGCAAAGCTTGGGGGATTCATGGTTAAAAGGGTAGAACTTGGGCTAAAAATTCTTGTTTTGACCATCAAATATCGGAGTCAAACCGGAAAAAATTGGGATATGACTGGTGAAAGCCACAAAGGTATGGGATTTCATTGAGATATCCAGTTGTTGATCCAATTTTTTCTCAAGGATCCATCCAACTCTTGGTGCTGCCAGGCTTCATCTAGCTCTGGGATGCATGGCCAAGTTGTAATGCTTCAACCAAACCCAAGGTGTGTTTGCAATGGACCGTTGGGTCAGCTATCCACACTATATTCTCCACAATTAATTCACTTTGCAGATCCTGCAACCAATGCCAGGATTTCTCCGGGGTATTTCTAACCTCGATGAACTATAGTTCATTCAGACCATCCTGCAAACATCCTCTGATGGCCAACCCGCTGATACTTGGAACTAATCCAATGGGATAAAGCACAAAACAAAGCAACCATCATTTCTGGGCGATTTCCGCATTTGTAAAGATTCGTGCTTCGATTCAATCCACACACCATATCCTTTGCTTCAAATCCATGGAGCACACTGCTGCTGCCCACTTTTGCGAATGAAGCAATCTGTAGACCAGCGAACGGCTGGCGCGGTGAAACTTTCGTTGCTGTGCTCAGGGCCGCGGGCCAACTGTTTGGAGATGGTGCTACCGCTGAACCCTCAATGGTGTGCAACTGGAGGACTAAGAATGGCAAGGACAAAGTTGGGGTGCTTAGTATTGCAATTGTTACTCACTTGTTCCCATCACGGCTAATTAATTCATAATGGTAAGGAAAAACATGCAATGGAAACATCAATTGCTGATTTGTTGCTTCGAGCTCCCTAAAAGATGAGACAAACCCATGGTACTTGATTCAACTCAATTTCAATTCCATTAATTCAATATTCTAAATTGACATTCAGCTATTTCAGACATGATTAAAATCATCTTTTAACCCTCTGGTAGTTCAACATAGCCATGGGAAATCACCATTTCAACAATCACCATTTCAGTGGACCATCTTCCAGTTCAAAACTGTTAGATTACCAGAGGGTCGAACCCGAACATTTAGCCATTTATAGATGCTTTTCTCAGCGATAAAAAACCTCCATTGAGTTCGGGGATTTCCAATGCTTGTTCCACTCCAATGACGCTAACTTCATCAACTTGCCAGAACGCTATTCTTCACACGGCGCACGTCCTGGTGGAGACATGCAGTTGGCGGAAAACGGCACGTATAAAAAGCATGGTGAAACCACGAAACTGAACTCATATTAAATTAGGGATACAGTAATAATGATAATGACAGTAACAACTATTCAATAATGCACGATAGTAATTTCAAACATCCAACTTGTCGTTTTTCTTTCAAGTTATTGTGAGGCAAATGATATGATTTGATTTGAATTCACCCAAATCACCGAACCTTTCCACATATTTAGGATATATTCGGGATTTCAATATGAATCTATCCCATCATTTCCAACTATTCTAATGACATCTTAGGGATTCCCATCCAGTCTGCTGTCCAATCCAGGGTCCTCTTGGAAGGCGTCGCTGTGCTGAGTCAAGGTATCCATGGCTTTTCTCCGGGCTTTGTGATATTTCTCTAACTTCCTCAGCCCCGCGTGCCGGACTGGGGGGTCCACTTGGGATGACAAGTAGGGTGATAACCATGGTGATAGCCTTCATAAGTTGGGATAGGCCCCGAGAAACAATGTATATACTACCTACTTATGACTGGAACTGCACCAAGGACTGCACTTGGGATGGGATGAAGGAAACATTTGATACCCGTTGGTAAATATCACAACGAAGATCCTATATGGATGGTTCCATCTACTCTTTCTGAAAACAATGCGACTTTTCCTGTTGTCAGGTTAGAGTGCGTGGGACAAACACTAGATGCTTGGGGTTGGAATGATGCTGATCATTCTATTTGTTTATTTCTCACCTGTTGGTAGGATGTGCAGGACTTGGGTCTGCCACATGATTTGAGGTAAACATCCCAAACCTTTGGATCCACAGGTCAAAGGACCAATCGTGGTCACACCACACCATATATTGGCTATAATCCCCTGCTGGATATTTCTGAAGCAAAATCTTCTCCCAACTATTCCAACATATGGCATATTAATCCATATATCCATAATCCCAATATACAGTACAGAATCCCCCAAAATATCCCCATTGTTATCCCCCAAAAATGCTGACGCACCCAGCTGAGCATCTTGTGTTGCTCCATGATAAGGTCCACCAATTGAGCCACGCGCCGTTCCAGTTGGCCATCCAAACTCCTGATCCAATGAGACTCTCAGATCTTTCATGGTGAAAAAACAAGTCATGTACTCATCATCCAAAAATAGAGGCAACATATCAGTTATAATAAGTTATATATATGTCTATTATATGGATCGATATGAATCTAGGTCTTCCCGAAAATAGAAAACGTATTTCATTATTTCCTACCACCTCAATGGTGATGTTAACTGTCCCATCTAGTGATCCATCGAAACGGTTGGCACCTGGGGTTTTTGATCCCAGACGATGTACTCATTCTATGTGTGATGTCGGTCAGCGAGGGCTGCAGGTTGGCCACCAGGATCATCTCGTTTCTCAGTACGTAGCATGTATTCACCCAAAAACATATCACCATTTCCCCATGGGGTTGGCAACTGCTAGGTTGAAACCCAAAAATGATGACCGACCCATGAAAAACGCTGGTTTTCCAGGCGCCCTGGTGCCGTTCCGGTCATGCCTGGAACTGAACCACCAGTCCCGTCGTGCGTCCAGGATTTCCTCCAGACGCACCAGCTCGGCCTCCGGTCGCAGCGGATAGTGATGCCCCAGTTATCCACATCTAAGCTATCCACTATTCACCCATATCTGGGTGTTTATCAGGATTTAGCATTCATAAATTCATGCTAAGTTTATGGTGATTCTATAGTTGGATGGGTTGATGAACCAACTTACAGGGGACAGCACAGTGGATAGAGAAGCTTATTACAATCCCAGTTTCTTTTCTGCGGATATGACCTTCCAAAATGAATGCAGAACAATTTGCAGCTTTTTTTTTTTTTCTGAATTCTGATTGCCTTTGAAAAAGTCTGACACCTCAATGTTGGGACGGATTTCCCCTAGGTGGCTCCAACCAAAAATTGCTTCCCTCGGGACTTCTCTGAAAAACTCCACGCGACAGGCCTCATAGGCATCGATGGTCTTCTGCTCCCGGGCAACGTCCTGCGCGGCGTTTCAAAGAACACTGGGACACGAGTGGGGAAATCCACTCGTGAAAACCCGTAGGTTGGTGAGGATTATAATCATGTATCTCATTACTTTTGTTGTCAGATAGATAGACAGACTGACGAACGGACAGACAGAGGAACAGACAGAGGAACAGACTGATTAGATAAGTTCGATAAGTTAGATAAGATAGAAAAGAAAGACAAGATAAGAAAGATAAGAAAGATACGATAAGACAAGATAGATACTTTAGATCAATCGATAGATAGATCGCCTCTTCAAAAGCCACAGGTCATTTCCCATTGATGGGCTTCGACAAGCCATGGATATTCTATGAGGCAGGGCCTGACTCTTTGCATCAGCCGGTGTCAGCTAAGAATCCCACAGAAATCTTCAGCTGGAAGGCAACACATATCTCTGTGTCAAACATCCCCTGAAAAATCTTCAGATGTGAGATTGTGTGACACTTGTAGAATAATCTGTAGATGATTTTCCCAGCTCTAACCCAAAATCCATATTTTCCCACGATTTTCGCAGCTATAAACCTTCGTTTACATCGGATTTCCCAGCCAGCCATGTTTGATTTCCAGAGGGGGCGGTTGAAAAATCAGGTCCTCTTTGGCCACCTCCTTGGCTGCCAAAGTATCGGGATCCCTTGTGGAGACCACCACAATGCATGTATTTGATATATACGTACATACATATGTATATATGTGTATATATATATATGTATATGTACAGATCTGGAATATATTGTGTATTATATGTATATATATATATACACACATACTGCACAATATATTCTATTCTTGATGTTTTCATCTAACTTTCTTCATGATACAGACTCCTTTGGGCAATTTGGGGTTGCAGTCCCATTGGGTTGAAGATTGAAGATTTGACATTTCCACAATAATCTTTTGCTGAAATCTTCAATTCAAAACTTTCTGGGTCTAGGCAAATTGGAGACTTCAAAGTACTTTAAAGTACTTTAGACCACTGGATTCAAGATTGAAGATTGCCAGAAAAAGAACTGGGGAATCTTCAATCCTGTACCTAGTTGTTTCTTGCGAAAGTCCTGACTTTGAAGTTCTTTAAAGTCCCCAAGTTGCCGAAAACAAAACTAAGTGCTGGATTGAAGATGTCTTAAAACATATTTATCTTCTAGCTAGTGGGACTTTGAAGCACTTTTAAGCTTCCAAATTGTCCAAAACACACCAAGTGCTGCATTGGCCATTGCATGAAAGGCTTTTTTTGCGGACACCGTCAATCCTCAATCTTGAATCTGGATTTAATTCCTACCTGTCAATCCCCCAAAATGTAGTGAATAAAATACCAATGAATTAATTGCTGGCATATCCCATAAAGTCTACCCATCACACATTCCCACTAATTGTTGGTGAGTCCCATAAATTGATGGCGAAATGTCCCCATCACATATCTCATGAAATACATGGGACCATCCCCAAAAATCAATCGCTTCCAAGGCAGCGAACATCCCCATAAATGGGTAAATCTTCCATTAATCCCCGATTATTCCTTAGTATCTCCTGGAATATCCTTATCAAAGGAAGTTTAGAAGCTAAACCTTCCGACAATATGGACAGATGGAAAAGCACAGCCATGAAGAAAGTCAGAAGAGAAGAGATGCAGGTGCGCGNACAATATGGACAGATGGAAAAGCACAGCCATGAAGAAAGTCAGAAGAGAAGAGATGCAGGTGCGCGAAAAGGTAGGAAAGTCGCGAAGCACTGTGTTTTCCCAATGTTTTGTGGCTCCGGAGGGTCGAAAAGGAGGCTCGCTAAAGCGGCGGGTGCGGAGACATCTTGGCAGATGAGAGATGAAAAANTAACAACTTAACAACTTAACAATTGAACAACTTAACAACTTAACAACTTAACAACTTAACAACTTAACCACTTAACAACTTAACAACTTAACAAGTGAGTTAGTTAGTTTGTCAGTTAGTTAGTCAGTTGGTCAGTCAGTTAGTCAGTTACTCAGTTAGTCAGTTAGTCAGTAGTCAGCTGGTTAGTTTGTTAGTCAGCTAGTCAGTTACTCAGTTAGTCAGTTCGTCAGTTAGTTAGTTAGTTAGTTAGTGAGTTAGTTAGTTAGTTAGTTAGATAGTTAGTTAGTTAGTTATTGAGTTAGTTGGTTAGTTAGTTAGTTAGTTAGTTAGTTAGTGAGTTAGTCAGTTAGTCAGTTAGTCAGTTAGTCAGTTAGTCAGTTAGTCAGTTAGTCGGTTAGTCAGTTAGTCAG
>BGPT01000825.1:254121-265737 GCA_003297045.1 Symbiodinium sp. clade C Y103 | reverse complement strand
GTCAGTTAGTTTGTTAGTCAGTTAGTCAGTTCGTTAGTTTGTTAGTTAGTCAGTTAGTCAGTTAGTCAGTTAGTCAGTTAGTCAGTTAGTCAGTTAGTCGGTTAGTCGGTTAGTCAGTTAGTCAATTAGTCAGTTAGTCAATTTGTCAGTTAGTTAGTTTGTTAGTCGGTTAGTCAGTTAGTCAATTAGTCGGTAATCAGTTAGTCAGATAGTCAGTTAGTCAGTTTGTTAGTTAGTTAGGTAGTGAGTCAGTCAGTTAGTCAGTTAGTTAGGCAGGCAGATAGATAGACAGATAGGTAGGCCGACGCNTCGCTCTGCCATCCATCATTCACAGCAACTCACCTTTCCTATAGTTTGCTATTCCTGAAACTTCCGCCACCGCCTTGTGCGGTACTACTGGTAACATATCTCCATATTGGTTGTTAAATCACCGTCCAGGGGACCCAGAAGATCTCCCATTAATGCTGAAATCATGAAATATCTCCCTCACATATCCAACATATCACAACACATCCCATATTCGAATGAATGGTTAAAATCCGGAGAAATCTCCATCGCTTCACCGCTTGAGGCCAAGGCACGAGATCCAACACCGCCTTGAGCCCCTCGTTCTGCACCAGGCGTCGGAAGACCTCTGCGTAGAGCGGCGAGCCCGCCTCGACGTCGTAGCGCAGGGCCTAGTGATATCGTGTCGCGGCCAGGGGCTGCCAGGTGGTTACTCCATGGATCCATGGATTCCATTTTGTGGGGGGGTTCCACCTGAAGAGCTGGGTAAATGAGTCCAATCGAAGAAATGTTGCCTGGTAAATCATGGAAGCCATCAAAATACAATCGTTTCCAAGTAAGAAACGAACGGACAAATGGATCTACAGTGCTGAAAATATCAAGGTTAACAACCATCGAACAATGGGTCCTGAAGCAACATCAAGTAGTGTCCAGGAGATCTTGAAGCAAGAAACTATGGGTAGATGAATGCCTGAAGCATGAGTTTACACAGATAGCTACGTAAGCAAGATAGATGGGCCTCTGAATGAATAAGGGGCGTATTGTGATGATAAAAATGCAACAGAAAGGATCATCGGCCATCCTGGATGGTAGCCAGAAGGGGCACTGGAATTGGTTGGTTGGCGGGGTTGGTCTCACTTCCCGACATATGTGCGATTGATAGCCCGTTGATTCCAGTACGACAACCGGACCAATCTCCACCAGACACCAAACTATGCACGTTTAGATGCCACCATTGTGGCAAATCCAAATGTCATGCCATGGCCATAAACTCCCAATTTTCCAGGGTACCATCGCCGGAAATGGGGAAACTAGGGGGTTTCCCACAGCAACGTAAAGCTCGAGCCAAGAGGCCCAGGAGGTTTCACTCTTCCGTGGGTTCACTGCAATGAGGTTGGATTCCTGGCGAAGCCGCCATTTTTAGCTCAAGGGGAGCCATAAATGGCACTGTAATACTTATACTTTTATATATATTTTAATGGGGAACATGATGAAGAGTGGGATTTGGGCACAATTTTCAGATGAACCGATTTGTGTCCCATGCCCATTGGGTCTGGAAATAGGGTACCTCACTGCCAAAAACTGAGGTATCCAAGCCGTTTTTGGATAGCCCGATTTTTCACAGATCCATTGCTCACCAAGAAATTCACCATTCAGAATCCCCTTGATTCCCATGAATTAGAATCCCCATGATATCATTCATGATCCCCATTTTCATCATTTTCGCGGCCGATCCTTCATCGATCTCAAGGCCGACTCATCCCCGCGGAAGACGTTCCACAGGACCACGTCGTAGGGGACTTTCTGTCCTTGCACTTGGATCAAAAAACCCACAACAATTGGTGGAGATTCATTTCATCTGGTTGATCTGAAATGGATATACCATTCAAAAGTTGGGTAGTATTTGGATAACATGCTTATTTTTGGATAATTGCTGGATATTCACTTCAATTCAGTGAATTGTTGAGCGGAATGAACAGTTGGGATAACCGGATAACCTTGGGAGATGTCCAAACTGAGGCTATGAAACATTCACCAAGAGGGAACTTCGTTTAATCAGTGAGGTCACCAACAAATCCTTAAATCGCTGTGAAGTTACCCCTTATTTTGGGCAGAAACTATTTAACCAGATTCAGATTTTGGACACCAGGCTGTCCAAATCACATCATGTCATCCCGTGGGACTTATCATCAATTCACCCTGTAGTTCCGCCATGAGTTCATGGCCATAGAATAGATTCATCCCCGACAAACTGAAACAAACCCAGTTCCTTCCCTATTCTTCGGTATATACTCTGTATATAGCTATAACATTATCATCATCAAATCTGTCTATCCACCATTTTGTCCATGAACATGACCATAAATTGAGGTCGACCTATCACTTTCCCGTCGGTTTACCCGTCCTGACGACTCGAGCAGGCAGATGGCACGCCACAGCTGCGGCCGCGTCCACCGGGCGTTGGGTTGTCCGGTGAGCAACAAACGCCTGGAACCGCAGTTCGATGCCAATGGGGTGGTTGCTGACAAAGAACCGCTCAGTAAAGAGGTATAAACATATTATAAACATGAAAACATCAAATTGGATTCAAACCCAAAACGGTCTTTTTATTGGCGCCCGAAAACCTTCCCAAGTTCGATGAATTTGGATTTCAGGCGCGTCCCAGAGCGACCCAGTCCACAAACAATTGTGGAGAATCCTGCCTTTGTCAACCCACTTTGGTCGGTTTAAGCATGTTATTTGCCGGTTTTTCAAGTTGAAAACAACAGTCCAGAGTCCAGTAGTTCTTACGGTAGACTTTTCACAACAAAAAACACAAAATGCTTCCCGATGCATTCCCATATGCTAGGGGCCCCATATCCCATCTTATGGATGTGAAAATCACATACTTATACCTGGTAAAAGCCTCAACTGCATCACAAGTATTTGATGGTACCCCTCATAGATGATGTAAATGGCTTCCCAGCCTTGCCTCACTGTGACCTCAGCAGTTTCCAGCAGCCAGCGGACGGCCTCGTGCGGGATGCTATTTGAGGTTTATCATACCCAAACACGATGATGATGATGATGATGATGATGATGATGATGATGATGATGATGATGATGAGGAGTATTATTGCTATTGTTTGAGATCATCATACGCCGCCAATGCATAGGATTAGTTGCATTATGGCATTGGATGACATTGGAGTGGTTCCATCTTTGATCAAATGAAACAGTCCCAACTTTTTTTGGGCGCCAACATGTATAGATGCAATACTCAACCCGGTTTCGTGGAGGCATCTAAAATTGCGGGGAAGGGATTGCACTTGTCTTGGACGACCATGCTCTCAACCTTGGAACGCACAGGGTCCAAAACCCTGGCGTGATGGTCAACACAAAAGTGGCGCATAAACAAATGCATAGATATAGTTTAGATTAATCCCCGTAAATGGTTTCATACGTTTTCATAGGTTTTGTTGTCCCCATACATGAGATTGGATGTGCCTTTGGTACTTTTTTAGTTTAAACAACCCTACCCTATCTTACCCACATTAATGTGTTCCTTCCACATCGATGTTCTCCCGCGAATCGAAGATGGCCAGCTCCAATAACTGATCCATGATATGAAGCATATTAGCAATTCAAACTGTCCAAAACTTATTCGAAGTATAATTTCATTGCGGAAAAGACAGATAATTACAGTAGGTAGTGGTTTGCTTCAGTGATCCCCTATCCCCTTACACTGGTTGGCGAAATTCCCTATTACGAGTTGTCGTAATCCCCAATAAATTGGGCAGCATGAGCTATAATTCTCAAGTATCAGCATGATATTCCCCCTTTTTTCCAGGGTAAGTCTCATGTGTGTCGTGGCAATACATCCATTAATCACCAATCAACAGTGGTATACGGCCTCGCTGGCCGCCACGCCATGCCGCATGTGGCCCAACCTCTCCCAGAGGTTGTTTGCCGTGGGAAAGAGGTATGGAAAACCAAATTTCCATGGGATGTGGATGGAATTCTATGGGATTACATGAGCATATTTTGACATATTACCAAATGTTCCTACTTTATCATATAATCATATATAATCCTAATAAAATATGGTGTTGCTCTAGTGGGTTTTTAAGAGGTATTGTGCCCAAATAGGGTTTGTATGGAATTATATGGGATTGTAATGTGGCATGATATAGGAGTAGTGGAATTCGATGAGATATGGATAATACTAATTTGGTTAACTGGATAGGGTTTATTGTCGCTTTGATCTTACAGGGGTTGATTATCCCATTCCCCGGATAGTAAACACTACCCGGAACTGGTTGCTATCTGATCTCTTTGTTGTGGGTGCCGGTATGGAAGAATTCAACATTGAAGGGCTGGGATCATTCTTGACTTCCTTGTGACCACGAACAAAAACAGTATGATCCATCATCCTTCAAGACATTTTCAAAGCAACTTCTACCAGCGGGACGAATCAGCCAAAGCCACTGTCATCATCTACGAAAACCACATCCATTTTAGCCATGTCAGATCCAATAATTGGACTACTGCTATATCATACCATATTACAACCCCATTCATCGTCAGGTATTTCCTTCAGGTTGGTGTCTCAAAATGGGGGATATCCCAAAATCCCAAATAGAACCTCCTTTGCCCCTGCAATTTGATGGTTAGAAGTTAGAAGTTTTAACTTGCGGTACCCTCCATTTTGACTGCCGCGATGTGGATGAATCATGCTTTGCCCAGGAACATGGCAGAAATGTCCATGTATCGGCCGCCGATGGCTCTCAGTTGCCTCAGGTGGTTGTGTCAAAACCTACCATGATTGAGTGGTGAGATTGACCAATGCTAGATATGACACATGTAAATGGCAAGTTTCTGGTTTGATGTAACCATTAACCGATTCAGTGAACTTTGGCAATCCAACCTGGGGAAATCCCCAGATACAACACCTATACATGTTATACATGTTATGAATCTCCAAATCCTTTTGTTTCCATGGGCATATTTGATTGCCTGAGAGTATAACCAATCAAATCCCAATTGTTGATGCTTGAATTCCCAATTTCAATGAGTAAAAACAACATCTTGGTGCTAAAAATTCAATTTGTGGTCCAACATTTCTGCCAAAAACAAGGGCTTGTTTGAAACTTGAAACTAGGGTGTATTCCAAAACCATCCCATGGTGTAAAACATCGTTTTCTCTATTACAAGTGCAGTTTTGAGCTAACCAAACATGATCCCAATGTTGGTCAACCGAGCAACACATTCTATATAATATGCAACTTTTTGTGGTTTCATCTCCCATCAATCCCCATTACATGATTAATAACATACCCTATTGTTCCATCAATCAGGATAAACTACAATAACCTGAGAAAATCGACCATTTTGGGATAGTTAACCCAATCTGAATTCTCGTTACAGTGACTTCCCAGTGAAGTCGTTGTGTTTTATCCAGAGTCATATACCCAGCACTGTAGCAAGAAAAGCCCCACGAGTCCCAAAGTCCCACATGATATTCATGGTTGAATCGTCCAACATAAATAGATCCCTACATCCCAATGAATTGATCCCAAGGAAAACTGCTGCTTTACCACATGAATCACCGGTTTCATTCCCCATTTTGATCCCTTGATCCACATCAATATTCATTAATGCCAATTAATCCCCATCATATCGTGGATAGAAACTTTTTTTCGATGCTCGAATCATCCATTTTAATATTCCACGATATAATTTTAGCTCCACAAGAATCACCATTAGCGTGGATTTAATCCCAATATATCCCAATATAATTCCCATCAGTTTTGATTTCGCCAGTGATGGTGAAAGGGGGGGGTCCCAATTATGTTTTAATAGCGATATACTTCACCAACTTCAACATGAATCTGATTTCTTGATGCTTGAATCCTCTATCAAAAAAATCTTATCACCGTTTTATCTTTTTGAAATAGGACTTAAATCACCATTTTATCATTAAATCCAATACTTGTTATATCCGATTAATTTCCCTTCATATCCATTCATATTCCATCAAATGGCTATATCCCCATTCTTGATGCTGAAACCTTCCACTACAACGCCCGTTCAACAGCCCAACGGCAAGTCCGCAACGAAACGCTGGAATGTTGGGTTTAATTGAAATAAACACTGATTATCCCATAACTATCCCATTGCAGGACCCCCCAAAATGTTTACCGGACATTCCCACTAAAACATTGATAAAGACTCATATTTGCTTTCTATCTTCTTTTGGATTACAACAATGTAACCTGATTTCCATACAATCCCCATTCTATACCCGTTGTACTCCTATTATATCCCCATTGAATATAAGTATCCCCATGAACCACTATGGTTATATTTCCCATAAACCCAACACTTAACCAAGTCATGTGCGTCAACTTAGCTATCGTTTGAGGGCCTCGGCCTGATATAGATATCCCATTAATATCTCCATTGAATATAGATATCCCCATAATATCCCCATTGAATATATATAATATATGTATTTCAATTATATATCCCCTATGAAATCCAAAATTATGTATATCATTATATCCCCATGGAACAGTTAGAATCCACATTTACCACCCAGACTGATGCCATTATTTTATGGATATCCCATTCAATAAAGACATCTAAATGATATATATATATATATACATACATATGTATATATAAGTATAAATCCCTATATCCCTATATCCCCAGTTAATCTTGTGGAGATTTCCATAAATGGGGGATCTCCAAAATGCCTTGGTTTTCATGGAAAATTCTACTAAAATGGATGATTCGGGAGTACCCCAACTTTAGCAAACCTCCATATGGTCCATATTAGTCCATATAGGTATCCGGGTGTCACCATCATATATCCGCATGAAATCTCCACGACGAAATCCCCATGAAATTCCACCGAGCAGCTCCTCCGAGATCTCCTCCCCGCACTGCTGCTGCAAGATGCGGCGCACCGAAGCTTCGGGGACGTCCTGCACCTGGAACCTGGAACCATCCCAGGGGGAGACCTTGTTGGGATACCAACCAATGCGTTTGAGGCTTTTTTGATGCTTGCTGATGAGAGGGATTATGGTGAAAACTTGTTGGGAAACAAACCCTTAAACAGCCAATGCTTGCGTTTCTTGATGTTTCTTGAAGGTTTTTCCAAACGATTTCTGGGTACTATGAAATGATGGGATGGAAAATCCACAAATTCAGGGTGGGGTCTTTCCGAATTTTCACGGGATATAGTGGAGATAATTAATGCGACATGGGATATGAATGGGATGTAAATTGGATAAAACCATTGACTGGGGATATTATGGGATATCTTGAAGGACATACTGGGTTATTTTGCCAAGATTGGAGAAAGGATCAATGCGGGATGAAGTAATTTATGGGGATATAAATTGATGGGATATCCTACAAGGATATAACTGATGGGATATCTTATGGGGATATAACCTGATCTAGCTGATATGACCAATTTCAAATGATTTGGGATGATTTTTTGGAAACTTCATAGGCAAAACCCACTCAAATGTTTAGCGAATGTACTGAAACAAACTGTCGATTTCACCAGCAAAAATCACCGATGAAAAATGGACAGCTTTTTGTCCGGATTTTGGTTCTACCTCAATTCGTACCCAGAACTGTTTATTGTTGGCAATTGATATTGGAAAACTGTGATTGTCGAATCCTAAGAGGGCTGCATTAGCCATTCAATCAAACATCACATCACTCAGGATTGAACCCTACATTCTTTGGAAATTGGTTTATTGATGCTGGGTTGCATTGCAAATGTTCAAAAAACAAGAGTTTCCGTTTGGTGTGCGTGGGTTTGGGCGCATCATTGAATGTTTTGCAGAGATACCCAATGCACCTTTACGATGGCGGCCATCCCAAACTATTGCGATCCTAAACCCGGGATGATGATCGACTGCTGATGCAAGGGGCACAGAAAGGCGTTCGGGACGGTCTTTCAGGTGCCCCAAGATGGATGCTTCGCCGAAGGAGGAATCCTCGGCTCAGGCCATTGCGTTCGTCAAGAGATGTGTCAAAACGGTTGCGCTGCCAGGGCAATAAAGTGCAAAGCGCTATATTCGGGACTGATGACTGCCTATGCGACTGATAAAGTCAAGGAAAACCATCACAAGTCACGAGTCTTGCGCCCAACCAGCTGGTCCCTGTCCCTTAAAGCAATCTGCGTGTGTCATGTGGCCGAATGGTCAGGATGCATCATTCGTAGCCAGAAACAAGGGCCAGGAAACATGTCCCCAAGAAAAACTTCTGCTTCAGAACGCGTGGCGCCCACAAAACCAAGCTGCCGCCACGAAGACCACACGTGCCAGCTTGGCTTCTGTCACCTCTGGTTGGGCAGTTGTAACTGCAAGTGTGTCCGGAAGGAGGATGGCCCCTGTCCTCATTGAGTTCCAATTGGGTGCCCGTGCCCCGCTTTAGAAAATTAAGAGTATTAACTCGAAGAGATCTTTGGCTTCCAAGTGTGTCTGGCAAGGCTTGTGAGTGGGAGCTGAGGCCTGTGCGTAAGCAGCCCAGCTGACCAAAGCCTCGAAGAATCCCGGGCGTCGATCCTGCCGTTGCCACTTGTCCGTGGCAAACACAGTGGCCGGGTGCACAGGCAGATCCAAACAAAGCAGGCCAAGGCTTCCGCATTGCGCACTGAATGCAAGGCGGCTTTCATTTTCCTTATCATCGTGCATTGCAGCATGGTGTGCGTTTCAGTGCGGTTTTCGTGTATTGCGCTTCAGAATAAAGCCCGTTGCTGATTTTTTGGGCATTAAATTTATCCATTTCTTGGCGACAATCAATGACCAACAACCATAGAATTATAAGGTCTTTGGCAATCCATTGTGGAGCCACATCCACCTGGATACACAGAACTTTGCTCCGGTTCCACATCAAACCAGTCACCAAGCATTGAGTAGCGCCAAAATAGGGGGCGCTAAAGAAAAAAATCCAATCAGGTGGTGAACCCAATGGTTTCTCCGGTTTCTCCAAAAATGGGTATCAAAATCAGGGCCACAACAAAGTTCATGGCATTCGGTCTACCACATTACCTCCGAGAAAATGGACGTCAGTGCATCCATGGTACCCCGTTTTTTTGGCACCAAAACAATCATGTAGAGCGGATGTTCCTTCAACTCTGAGCCCGGCTGCCTGAAGTCAACTGACAAATGCTGAACATGAAGAAACAGCAAAAACCAATTGAAGACAATCTTCAAAAAAACTCAGGCTTTAAGCAGAAAACTGCTCGTTTTAGGTCGCGATTTCTTTTCTTTGAAAGGAGGGTGGCAGGAGGAACTCCACGGAATCACCTTCACATACCCTGTCCATCAAAACGGCAAATCTGAGATACCCAGCACATCTTTGCGACGCTTGTTTGTACATAATACATCTCCCTTGATGGCAAAACAAACCAAGCATGAAAAGACTCTTCACGAGTTGGTGTCCCCTGTTTTATCAATTGTATCCTCCTGTGTTTGCTGCTGAACAATTGTTTTTTTGTTTCGATTTGTATCCGCAAGCAAGATTCTCTGTAGATCCCCAAAACTTAAGCCACATGTATAAATCCATTACTCCCAATTAAGAATCCCCATTAATAATCCCATCCTCCACATCGTTGGTTTTAAGCCCCTCTAGATCAAGATTGCTTGTTGATTAATTATATCCCATAATATCACCATGTTTCGTTCATCCCTATATTCCTATGTTGCCAAACATATCCATGAAATATCCCGATATATCCCATAAATAGCCAAACATATCCAAGCATACCCTCTGGTAATCAAATGTGGCAATGGAAAATCCAGCATTTATAATCGATTTTCCCATTAAGACCCCTACAAAAACATCCATTGATATCCCATTGGTGCTGGGTTCATCTCCCTCAGCTGTCGCTTCGTTTAAGGCTCTCCTTATTCTCCGAGGTGAAACCAGTGACCATGATCAACCTCGGCAAAGATGGCCCAATTTTCATTGCATTTTTTTTGGCGAACTTTTTTGTGTTTCATATTCTTCATATACACATATATACATAGATCACTATATCATATTTTTTGGTCAGTATATCATGTATATACACTCTAACGATAATATCCAACCTTAGATGACATTGTTTAAGGAGGTACCCCTAAAAGAGTCGCCCGTGACGGTAGGGATTTGAAGAGTTTGGGTGATGTCAGTCCCAGTGGCTTGGTTTTCCAATATTTACAGGAACCTTTGTTTTTGGTCAACAAATGGTTTCCTGCAACTCTTCACCCCCACTGATCTTGCAGGGCTTCATAGACGTATATATATATATATATAGGTATGTAATTATCTGTATATGTACTTCAAAATCAAGAGATTCCCATCGATAGATTAAATGATTGATAGTATAGATATAATCATGTTTTAGATAGATGCACTACATTAAATACTAGACAGTGGATTAGTCCTGCACCACTATGGATAGATGCCTATCTTCCCCTGTTGTATATATATATATATATGTATTTTACACCATTAGAAACTTGATCCAAAGATACATCATATCAAATATCAATATTTACATGTATGAAAGGCATTAGTTAGTTATTCCCCGACAATGTCCTCAAATGTCATTCCCTACCAGTAGTACCGCACAAGGCGGTGGCGGAAGTTTCAGGAATAGCAAACTATAGGAAAGGTGAGTTGCTGTGAATGATGGATGGCAGAGCGANGGCAGAGCGAACCCACTGATGGATCAAAAGGTGGTTCGAGCGTCGGCCTATCTATCTGTCTATCTATCTGCCTGCCTAACTAACTGACTGACTGACTGACTTACTGACTGACTAACTAACTAGCAAAATAACTAACAAACTAACGAACTGACTAGCTGACTAACAAACTAACTAACTGACTAACTGACTAACTGACTAACTGACTAACTGACTAACTGACTAACTGACTAACTGACTAACTGACTGACTGACTAACTAACTAACTAACAAACTAACAAACTAACGAACTGACTAACTGACTAACAAACTAACTAACTGACTAACTGACTAACAAGCTAACTAACTGACTAACTGACTAACAAGCTAACTAACTGACTAACTGACTAACTGACTGACTTACTGACTGACTAACTAACTAGCAAAATAACTAACAAACTAACGAACTGACTAGCTGACTAACAAACTAACTAACTGACTAACTGACTAACAAACTAACTAACTGACTAACTGACTAACTGACTAACTGGCGAACTGACTAACTGAGTAACGGACTAGCTAACTAACTAACTAGCTGACTAACAAACTAACTGACTAACTGACTAACTGACTAACTGACTGACTAACTAACTAACTAACTCACTGACTGACTAACTAACTAACTAACTAACTAACTAACTGACAAACTAACTAACTAAGTTGTTAAGTTGTTAAGTTGTTAAGTGGTCAAGTTGTTAAGTTGTTAAGTTGTTAAGTTGTTAAGTTGTTCAATTGTTAAGTTGTTAAGTTGTTAGGTTGTTAGTTCAGTTAGTTGACTGACATCTCAAAATTTGCTTAAAACCCTCAGTTTTTGACACTTTTTACTTCCAAATGTGCTTGGCGCCACAACGGCGTGCACTTTTTCGACATCGGA
>BGPT01000825.1:189707-223545 GCA_003297045.1 Symbiodinium sp. clade C Y103 | reverse complement strand
CAGGGGGACTGGAGCCGATTTGCCTATCCAGTCCAACGAAGCTATGGCATTTCGGTGGATGAGTGGTCTGATCAACCACTTGTACCTGCTTCAATTTTATCAGATATGGCGACCGGCTAAGCCAAGAACCGGCATGACGATTCCAGTGTACTGCACAGTTGTCGTAATCTGTTTTACTGCTTGACTATGACTTGACCTTCAATTCGTCTTCATTATTTATTGGATGTATTNGCATGACGATTCCAGTGTACTGCACAGTTGTCGTAATCTGTTTTACTGCTTGACTATGACTTGACCTTCAATTCGTCTTCATTATTTATTGGATGTATTACTCCTCATTCCTGCTTTGCGCTTCTCCTGTCAGGACCAATTATAGGGAGTGTGTTTTGCACGTCGAATGCACTCTAGACACCCAAATTCATAGCGACGTTTCTATACAAGTGTGTGTGTGTGTGAAACCCGTTCTCACATACGGACTTCTTTCAATTGTTATCCAGAAATGCAGGGGGCAGTGGCGCACTCATGAATCCACTGCCAACGAAGCTACTCATGGGTTGGGAGGATATCGGGACTGATCATCCCGACGTACCTGCAGTGATGTTCTTTTATCGTCATGGGCAGCGGCTAACCCAAGAACCACCTCGCCGATCATTCCATTTTGATCTTTTCTGCACTGTGGTCGCAATCTGAATTTCAGGGTTTTCGTACTTGAGATCCAGTTTGTGCACTACATGTGGTTTGTTCAGCTACTTGCTTACTTTTAATCTCGGTTTTCACATGTTGTTCCCGATCGCAGGTTACCTAGGAATCAGGCNCTCTACTTTCATCATCTCCAAATCAACCTAAGCAGTGTGTTTTGGGTGCACTCACTGACTTGTGAGCACCGTCGATCTGCCTCGCGCGGGTCTAGATCTCGTCACCGGCCGCTCCGGTGGATAGTGGACTGTCCAGTTCGGGACAATCTGGTTTCGTTTTGGTTATTGTTATGTCAACCACAGGATTTTTCCGGATGTCTGAGAAATATTTATGACAATTCGTCATGCATGTATGGATTAGTCCCAACGTTGGACGAATTAGTCCCTCCGACGTACAACGGTTAATTTCCCTAGGGATGGATTAACCCTTCGGGGTGTTTTCACTTTTTGTCTTCCAGACGATTGCAACTTGGCACAACCCCCCTCCCCCCACTTTTGGTGCGATCCTGGATACAGGTGTATAGCTGGATGCGCCTCTCTCCTTCTCTCCGGTGGGTCCATGGTCCCGTCTTTTTGTCTTCCTCTTCTTCCTTCCCCCTCTTCCCGCCCGCCCAACCCTTCCCCCCCCCCCCCTCCCCTGCCCCTAGCTCAGGTGTGTGTTTGTTCTCCCGTTGGCTGTCCTGCTTCAGTTGTCTCCGCTGCTGTGTTTTTGCTTTGTTGCCTGTTGTGCTTGGTGGTGCCTGCTCCTTCTGCTGGCCCCCCCCGCCCCCCTGTCCTTTCCTTTGTTCTGCTTGCTTGTTGTGTGCTCCCCCTGCCTGTTCTCTGCCTTTGTTGTGTTGTCCTCCGTTTCCCTTTGTTTGTTGTGGCTGGCTGTCCTTGTTCCCTTCCCACCTTTCCCCTCCCCCCGCTTGTGTGTGTGTGTGCGTGTGTGTGTGTGTGTGTGTCTCGCATCAGCACATGGCTGATGAGATTCCGCCTTCGGGGACACAGTTTCCTCATCATAGTCCATTTCATTTTGAGCAGTGGCTGTTGAGATGGAAGCTGTCACATTTTTTGATCCAATATTGGTAAATTTTTTGTTTACAGAATGGCAGATTTTCAAACAGGACTTTCAAACGGACCTCTCAAGGACAGATTCAGAAACCGTTTCAAACGGAACTCCCAAGGACAGATTCAGAAACAGATTCAGAGACTTCCGCATCGATTATCGTCGCCCTACGGGGCTTGTGTGTGTGTGTGTGTGTGTGAAGCCCGTTATCACATACGGACTCCACTCATTTTTATCCAGAAATGCAGGCGGCAGTGGCCCACTCATGAATCCACTGCCAACGAAGCTACTCATGAGTTGGGAGGATATCAGGACTGATCATCCCGACGTACCTGCAGTGATGTTCTTTTATCGTCATGGGCAGTGGCTAACCCAAGAACCACCTCGCCGATCATTCCATTTTGATCTTTTCTGCACTGTGGTCGCAATCTGAATTTCGGGGTTTTCGTATTTGAGACCCAGTTTGTGCACTACATGTGGTTTGTTCAGCTACTTGCTTACTTTTAATCTCGGTTTTCACATGTTGTTCCCGATCGCAGGTTACCTAGGAATCAGGCNCAGTTTGTGCACTACATGTGGTTTGTTCAGCTACTTGCTTACTTTTAATCTCGGTTTTCACATGTTGTTCCCGATCGCAGGTTACCTAGGAATCAGGCGGCGGCAAGCTCTACCTTCATCATCTCCAAATCAACCTAAGCAGTGTGTGAGTGTGTGTGTGTGTGTGTGTCTCTGTGTGTGTATGTGTGTAAAAGTGTCTGTGTGTAAAAAGGGGTTTGTGTGTGAAAGCGTCTGTGTGTAAAAGGGGTTTGTGTGTAAAAGTGTCTGTGTGTAAAAGGAGTTTGTATGTAGAAGCGTCTGTGTGTAAGAGCGCCTGTGTGTAAAAGGGGTTTGTTTGTAAACGTGCCTGTGTGTACAAGGGGTTTGCGTGTAAAATGCATCTGTGTTTAAAAGGGGTTCGTGGGTAAGAGTGCCTGTGTAAAAGTGTCTGTGTGTAAAAGTGTCTGTGTGTAAAAGGGGCTTGTGTGTGAAAGCGTCTGTGTGTAAAAGCATCTGTGTGTAAAAGGGTCTGTGTGTAAAAGAGGTTTGTGTGTAAAAGCGTCCGTGTGTAAAAGTGGTTTGTGTGTGAAAGCCTCTGTGTGTAAAAGCATCTGTGTGTAAAAGCGTCTGTGTGTAAAAGCATCTGTGTGTAAAAGCGTCTGTGTGTAAAAGGGGTTGTGTGTGAAAGCGTCTGTGTGTAAAAGGCGTTTTTGTGTAAAAGCGTCTGTGCGTAAAAGGGGTTTGTGTGTAAAAGCGTCTGTGTGTAAAAAGGGTTTGTGTGTGACAGGCTTCTGTGTGTAAAAGGGGTTCGTGTGTAAAAGCGTCTGTCGGTGTAAAAGGGGTTTGTGTGTAAAAGCAGTTGTGTGTAAAAGCTTCTGTGTGTAAAAGCACCTGTGTGTAAAAGCGTCTGTGTGCAAAAGGGGGTCTGTGTGTAAAAGGGGTTTGTGTGTAAAAGTGTCTGTGTGTAGGAAGTTTCTGTGTGGAAAAGGGGTTTGTGTGTAAAAGCGTCTGTGTGTACGAGCGTCTGTGTGTAGAAGGGGTTTGTGTGCGCAAGCGTCTGTGTGTAAACGGGGTTTGGTGTAAAAGCGTCTGTGTGTAAAATGGGTTTGCGTGTAAAAGTGTTTGTGTGTAAACGGGGTTTGTGTGTAAACAGCTTCTGCGTGTAAAAGCGTCTATGTTTAAAAGCGTCTGTGTACAAAAGGCTTCTGTGTGTAAAAGCGTCTGTGTGTAAAAGGGTCTGTGTGTAAAAATGTCTGGGCGTAAAAGGGTTTGTGTGTAAGCGCGTTTGTGTGTAAAAGCGTCTGTGTGTAAAAGGGGTTTCTGTGAAAAAGCGTCTGTGTGTAAAAAGGGTTTTTGTGTTAGAGGCTTCTGTGTGTAAAAGGGGTTTGTGTGTGAGAGCGGTTGTGTGTAAAAGCTTCTGTGTGTAAAAGTGGTTTGTGTGTGAAAGCCTCTGTGTGTAAAAGCATCTGTGTGCAAAAGGGGGTCTGTCTGTAAAAAGGGTTTGTGTGTGAAAGCCTCTGTGTGTAAAAGCATCTGTGTGTAAAAGGGGTTTGTGTGTAAAAGCATCTGTGTGTAAAAGCGTCTGTGTGTAAAAGCGGTTGTGTGTAAAAGGTGGTTGCGTGTAAAAGCGTCTGTGTGTAAAAGGGGTTTGTGTGTAAAAGCGTCTGTGGGCAAGAGGGGTTTGTGTGTATCCTGCATCCTCTTCCTCTTCATTCTCCTTTCTTCATCTTCTTTCATCTGTTTGTATCAAACTTGTATAGTTCGTATAGCTTCCTCCCTATAATGCGTGTCTTCTCCTCCTTACTCTACTTCTGTCTCATGACAAAGCCATTTATGCATCTCTTCATCTTGCATCTTCAATCTTGGTATCTCACATCTTTCATCTCTCTCAAGATCAACTGCTACATTTTTTCATCATCTCCTACTGCATTGACCTGATACTTTTTTCTCCCTGCCAGAACCGTTTTAGTCCGTGACTAACGGCCGTTGGCCCTGCCCTGCTGTTCGAAGGATTATGGGAAACCAGTAATTAACAATTTGCCCGAATGGTCCCAAATCAGGCAAAAAGGAACTTATGTGCAAAGGTGAAATAAAAACCGGCAATCCGTACAAGATTCGATAAAACAAAAGTGTATATACACAAATCATCTGCTTAACTTGCTTCTCTTCGCTCTCGGGCCATCCGTCGTCTAGTAAAAAAACTTTAAAAGGAATTTAAAAAGGAAAATCACCAGCGCCAAAGTTGAAAAAATCTGCTGACAAATCACTATCGCAACTTTGACGCAGCCATTCCAAGGCCATGAGCCATGTCCAACTGGAAAAGACAATAGTACTACGCATGCAGGCGCAGCGCCAAGGAACCTAGACACAGCCATTACAATGCGATCTGCCGCAATTGAGTTGCAAAACACGATAGAACTACGCGCGCAATAGCCATGCAGGGCAAGTTTGACACAACCATTACAATAATGCCGTCTATAGAGAATGAGTTGAAAAGCGCAATAGAACTACGTGCGCAACAGCAACGCAGAGCAACCTTGACGCAACCATCGCAGTGCGGTCTGCAGAGACTTAATTGCAAAGCATGCTAGCTGCTAGAATTGCACGCGCAAAAACGATGCAGAGCAACCCTAAACTGTCAGTTCCAATGGGGCTGATTTTACCATGATCCCGGTTGAGCCGAGACCGTCTCGCAACCGCCGCAGTGCATCCGCTAACTTTCAAACACGCATTTCGTGCGAGACTTGCCTCAAACAATGAAAGTTGAAGATGTGAAAACGAAGCTTTTGTGCGAGACTTCCCGCGAAATAACGGAAAGTTTAAAATGTGAAAACGAAGCTTTTGTGCGAGACTTCCCTCAAAAACTGAAAGTTGAAGCTGTGAAAACGACGCTTTTGTGCGAGATTTCTGGGAAAAACAAAAAAGCCGAAGATGTGAAAACGAAGCCCTGGTGCGAGACATCCCTGAAAAACTAGAAGTT
Organism: Symbiodinium sp. clade C Y103; assembly: GCA_003297045.1. Taxonomy (NCBI): domain Eukaryota; class Dinophyceae; order Suessiales; family Symbiodiniaceae; genus Cladocopium; species Cladocopium sp. clade C. The sequence continues at coordinate 218,285 of BGPT01000825.1, read as the reverse complement.
GAAGCTGTGAAAAACGAAGCTTTTGTGCGAGACTTCCCTCAACAGCCAAAGTTGAAGATGTGAAAACGAAGCTTTTGTGCGAGACTTCCCTCAAAAACTGAAAGTTGAAGTTGTGAAAAGTAAGCCTGAAAGTGCATCCGCTAACTTTCAAACACGCATTTCGTGCGAGACTTGCCTCAAACAATGAAAGTTGAAGATGTGAAAACGAAGCTTTTGTGCGAGACTTCCCTCAAACGCGGACAGGTGAAGATGTGAAAACGAAGCTTTCGTGCGAGACTTCCCTCAAAACCGGAATGTTGAAGATGCGAAAACACAGCTCGGACATCGCATTGCTTGGGCATCGCGTTGCTTTCGACATCCCATGGCTTCGGCATCCCATCGCTTTTGACATCCCATTGCTTTCGACATCCGATTGCTTGGGCATCGCGTTGCTTTGCCATCCCCTTGCTTTCGACATCCCATTGCTTTCGGCATCCCATTGCTTTTGACATCCCATTGCTTTCGACATCCCATTGCTTTTGACAGCCGATTGCTTGGACATCCCATTGTGCTTTTGACATCCAATTGCTTTCGGCATCCCATTGCTTCGACATCCCATTGTGCTTTTGACATCCAATTGCTTTCGACACCCCATTGCTTTCGACATCCGATTGCTTTTGGCATCCCATTGCTTTCGACATCCCATTGCTTTTGACATCCCAGTGCTTTGACATCCCATTGCTGTCGACATCCCATTGTTTGAAAACCATGGTTCCGCATTCCGGAAGTATAGACTTCTGCACTTCCTTTGAACCATTCTATACCACGAACAGATTTTTGCAGGCCTCAGGATCTTTGTCGCATACTGCTTTTGAGGTTGCTGATGAGAGGGCTTTCAGCTCTTCTGAAGGACCTTGCTATTGTGATTGACAGGTTTGGGATTCTATGGATAAACAGTTTCTTCGATTTACCCCCCTCTGATTGTGCACGACTCCAAAAGTTTGCGCTTCAGTGTTGGAGCTTAAGATGATCATACCAAGAGGATTCATATTTCAAAATGACACGACAAGCAAATCTACAAACCCGCTTCAAGTCCACCCACTGTACACTCGCATTGCGTCTCAGATTGCTTGTTTTCCTCACAAGTCGCCATCAAGCATTACCAGGGCAATCACCATCTTTCTTCGCACATGCCACACTGACCTCAGTTGTGACAGCAAGGCTAAGTCTTCAGATGGTGTGGAGCCAAGCCAAGATCTCAAGAGTCATCCTGTCATCAATGGCACCGTTCCGATGGTCACAGAGCTGATCAGAATTCAGGAGGGTACGGGTACGGTATCTCAAGTACATATTGAAGCGGTGTAGTAAATGGAGTCAATCCACACACACACACACACGTGCACAAACATTGGCTGCCTATTCACGTCAAACACTGCACAAAACCTGCAAAACGCAATCTTGCGCTACTGTGTCATAATACACGCAATACGTAAAGGCCAAATCAAGAATCAGAAAGCACGCTCCCTGAACTTGTATTGCAGTGCATGTGACCCCAGCATCTGCGCCCTCGCAAGGCAGTGAAACGGGCAGAACACTGGTCTGCATTGTGAGCAGAATATGGAACACTGTGATCCGAACTGCCCTGTGTAGTAGGGAGAAGCTTCGAGGAGATACCTCACAATTGGTTGGATGAAGCCTCACCCAAAACATATGCCAGCTTATTCCAAGAATTTCCAAGACTGGCAAAGTTACTTTCACTCCATGTTGCTGCAGTGATTCTGAAGGTCATCCATAGTAAAACGGAAGAACCGAGGAGTAACATACAAAATTGAGCATCCGAATCAGAGGAGTAAAAGTGCTCCAGCAATCTAACGTTGCCCTTCTTGAAGCAAATAGGTTTCATAAGAGGGTGGAAAATAAGATCCCCTCATATTCCCTCTTATGATTCTTATTGGCAAGCTTTCGAATGGGATCCCATGTTGCCAGAGCATGATCGCTCGGCCCGACGGAATTATCCCTTGAACGTTGCCTTTGCACCGTGGAGCTTTTGCAGAAGTTCATCAGCGTGGACACGCCTTTCCTCCCAACCTCAGCGTCACACAGCATGGCGCTTTGTATTTGCACATGCCAGTAGCAGATAGTAGCAGGCTGTTCGGCTAAGGAGCAGCCCCGTTTGAAAACTGGATCAACTGATACAATGTATGTAACAGTGACTGTTTTCCCTAATGTTTGGATCTGTCTCCCATAGCTAGAAAAAAATTGCTTGGATGATCGTTGTGCCCCTTGTGCTGACCCATGCCCAAGAGAAAGGCCATGTCCATGCGGTACACATGCAACCCCTCAAGCGCGTGGAAGCACACTTAAGCACACTTCATGTTTCTGGAAGGCAGCAATCTTGGAATTGCATTCCAACCGCCTCACCAAGAAGGAACAAACATCCTGGCTTTGTGAGGTGTGTTGTGAATCTTACATTAGATCATGGATATCCTGACTTTGTTTTGAGTCAGCTGCGGTCGTCACCAATGTGCTTGCGGATCGCTTGGTGATAGTCGATAGCCTGGATTCAGTGGCCTGTAACCTGATGAACTTACTCGCAAAGTGACACCAGCTTAATCTTGCATAAGAAAAAAGGATAAAGAAGACACATTTTGACGAGATGTCTGGCTTATTCAGAACCTTGAACTGACTGCGACCTTCCTGGCTTGTTTTCTAACATTCCTGACATACAAGTGAACTGGCAAAATAACCTAAGGTTCACTCCGGTTTGTGAGCAAGAAAGGGCAGGTCAAATGGAGCTAAAAAGCCTACCTATCTCCTGCAATTTCGATAATTTTCTCTTTAAAACTAGAGCTGCTGCACTCCTCGCTTGCTTTGCTTGCCTCGAGGACATCGCACAAGTTCACATGGCCAGGCAATGCCTTCCCAAGATCAACATACACTTACTGGTACGGGACAAACGAAGGCCAGCAGCTGAGCAAACTGCCCGCAACACCACTGTAATTGCAAAAAAAAACAGATTGGAGGATTTGCTGGAAGGCAAATGAATTTCAGAACGAGTCTACAAGGCAGACTGCATTGGCCAGCAGCAAACACGAGGACCAGGGGTTATGTGAGTTCACCCTTCATACAGGACAAAAGCATGCACTTATCGGGAGCTCATCAATGCCCGTTCAATCTTGTCAGGCTCCTCGCTGAAAAGCATCAGAGAGCACGCGGCCTCAACGCTCTTAGCATTCCCAAAACTGGCTTACACAGACCGGTGATGAGCCCGCCAAGCAAATCTGACACAGCATGACTACCTTGGGATTGCCTGTGACAATCACCTTCCTCCAAATTGAAACACCAAACAGAATCAGCATCGGCTCTGCTGTCAACATCTGTCTGCCAGTGCCATGAACAGTTTCAGTTTGCTATGCGTGCAACTTCATTCTACAATATTCCACTACTCAGTCGGTTGCAGTTGCTTGCCACCGAGCAGGGGACTGGCGCATCGTAGCGGCGGGGATTGGAACACCTCCAGCTCCTTAAAATTCAGAACTGACGGATGGACCTTCAAAGCCAGGCTGCGCTTTTCATAGGCGCTGACTTAAGTGACGTATCGCACAGCCATGACAAGGTACTAGGGAATGTTGAACATTCAGCTTGCGATTACTGTAGGTGCTTCCTTCAATTTGATCCACGAAAAACCGTTGGATGTATGCAAAGAATCTAGGGATGCAAATGCCTGAGATGAGGGATGCTTTCAATATCTGTCAGCCCAATCACTCATTCAAAGCCGAAAAATGTCACAAAGCATAAAGTCAACAAATTGTATACCCTATTGTTTTGATAAGAGATGGAAGCTTACCCTGTCTCACATATAGATATGCTGTCTGCATGGTGCATCAAAGAAGCTATCCACGCGTATGCCTGTCGAATCTTTTTCACCATTGACATCATCGTATGGAGACATTCGACAATACCTCTGGGACAGGGTCAACCTTTATAATTCCCTTTCGCGGGCTGGCAACGGGCGCTCCCAATCCCTGAAGTGGTTGACCCCGGGCATCCAAGCAAATGCCATGCCAGCTCACTGGGGTCTGGATCGCCCTGCGGCCAAACAGGCTGCAGAGATGATAGAGATGCAACCCGACAAAACTCCTAGATGACCACACTCAAAGTAAAATCATGTCACGACTGTTTTCATTGCGTCTGATAGACTTGGCCTTGGTCAAAGCTTCCACGAACATGTCCAAGAAAGGCTCTTTGACCTTCCTTCCAAGCAACAAATCAATACATGAAGCAACATAGCGAAAAGGTGTTCGAACGTGTTCGAATTCGACTTTCCAATTATGATAGCATAGCAGCAGATTCTACTGTAGCCCAATCATAAGTTTGTCTACTCCAGCTAAGTGTGCCAACGACTCCCGGCAAGGCTGTGGTCCCACAAGAAGGCAACACAAAAACATATATCATATATCGCTCTTTTAGGGTACTGGCAAGTACTTGCAAGTTGCAGGTGTAAAGGCGTGATGCTTACAGAATCTTACAGGTCAAAAGTTGCAAACTGGTTGTACTTGTTAGTCATATGATGCAGTATGATATATACCTGATATATGCCGCTGCCATAGGCTGCCCACCTTACTTGTTCCAATTCTCGGAGCTTCTTTGCTGAAATAGCTCCTTTCTTTGCATTGCGCTTTTTCGGGAGTGCCTGGCAGCAATTCTTGCCCATCAATGATTAGCCAACTCATATTCTGCTTCATGTTGATGTATCATGGAGACCAAACCAAGCCCTCTTGACCAGCAGGCAATACACAGCCTTGAGGAAACCTGCAAGCTGGTGCAATTCCAGTACTCAATTTGACCATCGCAATACTCTCCAACTTCGGAAAAGTCATCTCCATAAGACATACCCGCAGAAATCAGATCTCCCAGTATAAGTTCGTTGCCTGGGCTGGTGGCCGTTTGGATGCGGCCTTTGACTGCGGCGGCATGGTGGGCAGTGAAGCAGACAGCTTCAGAATGTCAGAACTGGGGATATTTCCTCCTCGCGTGTGATCATGTTCTAATGTCTTCTATACACAATGTTTTAATGTGCTCTAATGTGTTCTGAATCACTCGAAAGCGCTGCTTGAAGTCGATTCTCCCAGAGAATGGGAGCCTGTTGACTAGATCTGGGCGGACATGATTTTGAGCCAGCACCGTGTGACAGGACCCCTTTGGATGCGTTTTCAGGAAAAGCGTCCAGAGCCTTTCATGGTCACTATGCAATGTAGTCTCCCCTACCAAACACTCTGAGCCAAAGCGCGCTATTTGCAACTCGATTCGCATGGTGTAACATGCATCTACCCTGACAAAGAGGTGACCAAGAGACTTTCTTAAAGAATCCCTTCCCCCTATTACTAAACCCTCCCCAAATAACAAAAACTAGCGTCCGTCTCCAATTTTGGAAAATTTGTGGTTGGCCAATTTGACTTTTAATTGATCCCCTTTAGAAAATAATCTAAAAATAAAGCTATCATTTGTGGGTTTCACCCCCTAATAATAAAAACTAATCAACCCCGGGGTGTTTACTATTAGGGTCTGCTTCGAAATCCAATTTTTTGCAACGTATTAATTGCGTTTTAAATTGAAATTTAATTGATTTTGAAATCGAAAAAGAACTAGTTTTTAATATTAAGGTCCGAAATTTACTATTAGGGTCCCCTAATAATAAATACCATCCTAATAATAAAAACTACCTGAAGTGTTTATTATTAGGGGGGGGTTAGTATTAGGGGGAAGGGATTAATCCCCTGCTCCACTATGGCTATTCTTGCAACAAAGGACACATGGAGTAGAGCACAACATCAGGGCAACTAGTCTCTAGATCTGCCGGGTGCAAATGTCGTTTTCTATGAACGAAGTTCCACAGTCAATCCCTGCTGCTCGAGGGCCTTGGTCGTCAAGCGTGCTGAACTTCGGGCCGAACGAATCTTCAAATGTCTTTCAGTCAAGCCATCTCCACGTCAGCTAGGATTCATACTTGCAGCATGGTTACAAAATGATTATTGTATTTTATATCGTTGCCTCCACCAGATGTGCTTGGCCTCCAACTCTGACTGACAGCCGGCAGCTCAGTGATATTTCACCTCACGAAGCCCAAGACAAAGTTGATCGAAACAAACATACTTTATCTATCTTTATCTGACTTTCTGAGCTTATCTCCCTATTGGATTCCTGTAGTATCCTCTGGTAGGGTTCCATGCCACATGCTGAAAACATGCTGGTTGGATTGCCTTGGTGCCTGTTACGAACCACTCTGGCACCTGCTAAAGCGTCGCCAAAGCCCATGTACTTGATACATTTCTCGTCACCTGCCGGGCTCATCCTTTCCGATCACTGTGGGACTATGGGGCAGGCCGGAATAAGAAATTCGGCTTTAGACTAGGACCTATTGGCACTATGGATGCTTGCAATGCATTGTGCATACAACCTGCAACATCCTTCGGCAATCAGGGACGGTGGGGGTGCATTGGCAAACAGAGTCGAACGTACAGCTACAATAGCCCTCATGACATGCCGACATGTGATGGGCCTTTCTTTGCTTGGAGAACAGCATCACTGCCTTGGCAAAGGTAGCACCGACTAGGACAACTGCATAGCTGTGTTCAAGTCGATTATCCTTTGGGTAACTTGGCTCACGTTGCATCAGATTGTTGGGGCTCTTGGAGAGATCTAGGCTACTAGGCACTGCACCTTTCTGGACAATCTTCAGATTCTCAGACCTGATGGCCATTCGCTGAACGCACATCAGTTTGCAACCTCTTCCACGCTGAAGAAAAACACTGCTTGCCCTTGCTCCATTCAATTTCAAGACCATGCAATAGATCCGATTAATGGCTATCTATTGGAAAGAAGAAGCAGAGGGGTATTGAGAACAAAGGCTCGAATTTGATTCTGCTACACTTGAAGCGATCACTTAGATTTCAAATGATGTCATATGTATTGCTGTAGCCTCTTCTTCAAACTTGCTTTTCCCAGCGTATCTGCTCCGGGTCATGTAGGTTATGTGCCAAAAGGCATCCTTGCATCAGCAAGCGAATTGTTTGGTTTCGAGCAACAGCCTGCAAAAAAGCCAGATGTGATATACATGAATTGTACAAAGGACCAAGTGGCCCAACTGATTTGACCCGTGTGGCACTGTGGGTTCTGGTGAATGACTGTGTGTGTTTGTTTGTCAAAGCATGCGCATTTTGTCCCTGGGGTCTGGACTCTGCAGATGTACACAGAGGCGGCAAGGGCGCAATGGGCCTCACCAACTGGTGCGAGCAGTGGTTTTGATGTGCTTTGATGAGCGTGATGCAAAAAATACATGAAATTTAAATGAATACAATATTGGTGAATGATCCAAGGCGTCTCAACTGCCATTGACACCCGTGGGCACTCCTTTTGGCTTGTCCAAACAGTTGCCGCACATCAGGGATCACTGCAGTTCAACGGAAAAGACTGCAACAATTGTTCACTGCTACGAGGATGGCTTGCTGGCAATGCTCTGTTTGGGGCATGTCCAAACGCAACCCTGCAGGAAAAAATGAAATCTATTATCACCGGCATGTCACTTAATAATGGGCGATATCAGGTACACACGAACAGTATGGGTACTGCGTGGTGCTTGTCGAACTTGCTGTCCACAAAGCAGTTGCTTTTTGCGAACATTATTAGAACATTATATAATTATATAGCGTCCTAGGGTACCAGAACATTGACTTGTATTGCCCTGAAGATGCTTCTGGCTTCTCATTGGGAACCCACGGAAATAAATCAACACAACTTTCAAGGGGCGTTGGGAAAATTCCCGGCGCTGCTACACTCTTTTGGATGCAGCCTTCCTTCAAAGATGGCACTTCTGTTTAAGCCAGATCTGGCTTGAAAATTTGGAACACGGAACTCAGGCTGCCAGAAAATGATCCGAAAATATCCTCCTGAGATATTGAGCTCGGAAGACGAGTCTGCTGTACATCCAATGCCCGAGGTAGGCCGACCTGGGCTGCTGTGGCAGCCTGCATTCGAAGACCTTATGGAAGCAAGACTTTCCTGAGCAGCTTGCTCAAGCAGTTCAAACAGGTTCCAGCATCCAGAACTCCACTGGCCCCACACCCCGGGAGAAGCACACGTGCGGTGCCAAATTCTGGCCTGGAAGCACCAGAAACTGTGCATACTTCTGCATCGGCACAACAAACCGCTGCTTTGTGTTTGCTTTGCTTATCGTGACGCATAATCCTGATGGCTCCCTTCAATGCACGTGCCTGACGCAAGTTCCGTCCATCCTGCTGCCTCGGTTAGAAAACAAGATGTGGACAGCTGCAAATTTGGAAGGATAAGGCACCACCAGTAGGTCCGTTGCAACATATCGATTACAGCACATTGCAACACAACAAGTATGATCAAGCGGATGATCGTTAGGTGCGGAGGGATACTCAGGGATTCCGAGGGATGTCAAGGCACCTGCAGAAGCTCTGACGCATCCAGGGATTCAATGACTGCTCGCTGCAGTGGCCACTGCGGGTGTTGCACCTGTCTTCGCAATATCGATGCAGAGTGGGCATGGCAAGATTGTTGGGGTTGGGCGCCAAACGGAAAATCAAGGCCCGCTCTACAGATTTGACATGATTTAAATTGATTTAACAACAAACACTCGTAGATTCTCCTCAATATTTTCAGTCCAAATCCCTGCTGCTCAGCGACATCTCCACGGAGCAAAAGTGGTCCCTTGCCCCATGGCCATGCAGCGTAAACAGAATACCTCGAGCATAGTGGAGCAACATATAGCGCAGTTCAACGCATGAGAATAAAGAAACAACTTCGTTTCTGATGATTCCGGTTTCCATCGGTTTCATTTCTGAAAGGAACCGGGTTATAAGATGTCATAACCCGCACATTGGCCTTCCTTTTGCTAGAGATAATATACAGTATACATCACGTGTCTGTTCAACTTTGTTCAGGATGGAGCTCTTCCGTCTTGCATCGTGAAGCACTTTGTAAAACTCTACGGGCTCTTTTGCCAATGCAACAATCTCTTGTGGCTTTTACTGAACATTGAAGACTAAGACCGTGAGGCAAATCTAGGCGCCACTCTTTATCTATCATTTATCAAATTTTATTTCCCTTCGTGGCCAGCATCCTGTCTATTGAAATCGCCCAACTCTCCATGCCCGGAGGAAGGTCGGTTCTTTAGGCGACATCCTGTGAGATGTGGAATCTCGATGAATCTCGGGTAACATACTCAAGCCCATCGCAATAACTCCTCAAGATGAGGACAATCATTCCCAAAATTAAATATGTAATGGGGACAATAATTGCAAAACAGCTACCAGCTACTTCTAAAGAGATAGCCCAAAAACATCCAAAAACGTGGTAGAAAGGCTGCTAAATATTGTCTACGTACACGCAATTACACACAGCTGCCTCCTTTGCCAGTGTCCGTTTGGGTTTAGCAATGTGACCCAAGTGCCTCTCTACAAACCATCTTGCTCTGCGTGTGAAGTTGTTCTCCGTATCGCAAAGTCCGTCATGCTCAGAAGCGTTGCCGCTTTGCAAATGCCACCGTGCAGAAACGCGTGGGGTGCTGAACATGCCACAGCGTGTGGAAGAAAATTCAAAGGTAAAGCCTGCAGGAGCTGCGCAAGTCACAAGAATTGTCAGGGAGACCGTATAGCATTGTACGCCTCTACAAGTAGCAGACTCTAACAGCTTCCATGTCGGTTCAAGTCGTCTCAGGCCATCAACTGAAGGCCAACTAACAGTCTTGACAGACAGAATTGAAGAAAATGCGAAAAAGTACTCGGCATCTTGAAATTTTCACTGCCTGGCTCTGCTTTTTGCATGTCGACATTCTTGTTTTTGGCAAAGGGCTCGAAATCGACACTTCTGGACCTTGACATTCTACCACTCAAGCACAGTGCGATGGACATAATGGACGTAAATTAGGCACCAATTTGAGATCCTTGTCACGGGCTTTGCATCAAAGGGAGCAATGGCCCCAGTAATGGTCGAGAGACATGCTGGCCGGAAAGTATGGAATTCCTGCTGCTCGCGCACCGATTGAAGCCAGTGTACCTGAGCAAGGGGGAGAAACGGAGCGGCATGATCTCTCAGCATGGTTGGAATCCACACCACGCTTGATAATGAACTAAGAGGAGTCTCGTATTCTGGTATACCAGCACAACTGAACGTCAACGTTACACGAGGTACACACGCCACCTGTGGCTCTATGCCGACAGCGCATTTTGGACTTGCAACTGCACTGAACATGCTATTCTGCAGGCTGGAGCAAACCAAACCTGCAAATTTTAGGTGGATCTGGCACAGTCTGACTGTGCGCAAAAATGACATAGTGTGTGGGATCAATTGCAACAAACATGATTGATCTTTGCGTCTTTGTGTCTGCGCTGATCCTCTTGACTTGTCCAGCAACAGCCAGTGGCTCCGAGAAGACATATATATATATAGCCTAGCTGATGCCCACGTGTCATGAGAATCCAGTTGAGACACTAGAGCACTCCAGAGACCAGAAGAAGATCCCAGGTACACCACTGCGCCGAACATAGGTTCCTGAATGCCCGTTTGCGAATTCATGAGCAGTGGACGATCGGGTCTTACCATTATGGGGTAAATGGTAGACTAGGTGTCGATCAATTTCTCCTCTGGGTTTCCTTCTCTACGCGCTTTTTCTATCCTTTCACCTCAAACAACCTTGTTCCAAATAGCGGCAACCAATGAAATCTGACCCCTCCTGAAATTTCAGCATGTGCAAAAAGCATCAAAAAGCATTTCTGGTGGCTAGCATGGGCAAATTGAGCAAAAATTACTTGAGCATCTAACCTACCTCGCCCCCACCACTCCTTAGAAAGCTGCATGCGTGTTTACTTGTGGAAATGCGATGCCCTTCAGATTCACAGCATTTTTCCCCTCTCATCGTTGCCAGCACGTGTGCCAGTCAGAACACATTTGCTGTGGTTGCAAGCAAATATCTTCTTAGTTGACGGATTGGCTCTGTTCAGCTTCGCAGACTTTTGCGGAATGTTCAAAGATCGCAAGTCAGTTCTCGTCGCACCAGTGCGGAAAAGTCTCTGATGTTGGCTCCCAAGTGGTCGATGGGCGGCACCAGCACTCGACCCAAAGGATGAGAGGAGGAAACCCCACGTTCAGTCAGCAGCACCAAACCCACCCACGCAGAACCATCCATGATGTCTGGTTCCAGGCCCCTGCGGGAGAGACACGGGATGAAAAAACAAGCATTCCCAATTTTAGGGTTTGACAGAGCACTCCAAGGCGCAGCACCACATATTTCATAGCACTTTATAGGACAGGGAAGGGCTGCTTTCAAGGGTGGCAAATTCCAATCTCGCTGCCAGACACTACTTCCGCACCGCCTGGGCAACATCTCTGCGAGGCGCTCGGGCGGTACAGGCCAATGAACGAACAGTGCGTTCTCCCAGGCATCGTGCATCATGAAACCTTGCAAAGAGGTAGACACTGATTGGAACAGCTTGGAAACTCCGATGGTCCACCAATTTTATATGTTTTTTACCAAAAGCTTACTGCATCTTGTCGCAACCTGTGCTCCAAGAGACGAAACTTCAAACACCTCTGCGCTATCAGCGCTTGAGATGCTTCTATTTCAGCCATGGCGATGGTCTGTATGACAAGACCAAACAAATCAGGTCTTTTGCCAGTCTGACTTGCCGAATAGTTTGCGATCTACGGTTTGTGAAGCTGCGAATCAACCGTCATCAACTTTGCAAATCAAGCTATTTGGGGTTCATTGATCGTTCGAGCAAGCTGTGCTTGAATGTGGGTCAAGAATCACCTGCAAGTATTAGATTTTAGCAATCGATCTCTGCAGGGCCCCTTCCAAGACCTCTTAGTGCTAAGATGACTTCTCATTTGAAAAGAGACTTCCCTATGTTTTGCCATGCAATTGCAGATGTTGTGGCTAATTATGCTTTATGCGCTCATGTCAGGTAAGCTCAAACCTGCAATCGAACACATCCATTTTACAGCTTTCCTACTGTCAATCCGACCTCTCAAGGTTTGTTGGCTAGCATCGGCAATGCTTGCAGAATTGGGAGTCTCCGCAGCTCCTCGATCAAGCTAATCATCAAATCACTCGGCCTAATTTCATCTAATTTCTACATATTCCATAGCATCATCTTCGCACAACATTCAATCCAGGATTCGCGCATGGCCGCGTGGCATTTAAATTAGTTTGCACAACGCTGACATTCCTGGCAAATACTGAAAGACAGTGAAAGAATCCATGAAAGACATGCGCCAACAAATTTCCAGCCGCTGAGATCGGGGCATCTTTGCCATGGTCTCCGTAAGCTGCGCAGATGCTTTGGGCTTTGCATCAGAGATCTAGCAGGCGGGAGAGTAAACTTTATCGCTTGATCTGCTGAGCATACAGGCTGTCTCAGGCCCTCTGATGGGTTTTATCAGGCTCAGTTTATCAAGTTTGAAAGCATCAGCCCATACGCAATTCCACACGTGATCACAACGGTAGAATCATATGTAGTGAACAGGTGAAGAGTAGCACAAGTATGCACGCAACAATTTCAAAACCAACCAAAGATGATGACACCACGTGGGCAAGCGAAAGGGACATCCAACCCGAAGTGGTGCAAAATTGAGCACCAAAGAAGGCCGCTGTGGGACAAAACGAGATGTTCCCAACTGAGTCGTTCACCATCCGCAGAATTCTCCGGTCAGGAAGCGACCTGATACGGAGGCTCTTGGTGAAACCGCTTACTAATCCTTTCAAAGTTAAATCTCAAGCCAAGCATGTCAGTAGAAGCAATATTCAACCCTATTTGGCTAATCTCCACTCAAGACTTGACTCATTGAGATCACGTTTCTTTCCTGTACTTGAATGTACTTGATGGGTCTTCCAGTCTCTCAGCCACTTTGGGAGTTGATGCTTTTTTTTGCTTTCTCCATCATTCAATGTCTATTGTCCATGCAGCTATTGTACACCAGAAGAGGCGGATTGCAAAAGACAGTCCGCACGCCAGGAAATTCTGACGCTTTACTGGATAGAATTATCCCTGAAGTATCCTGAAGTTCTTGATTGAGGTCAGGGCATCTGCCGTGCCAATCGAGAGGCCTTTGATCCCCAGGAATCCTTGGTGGTGTTGACCATCAAAGGAATACCGTAGCATACCGCAATCATCCGTAACTACTATATCCTTGTATATCTTTAATCACAAAAACTGTCTCCTCTATCGTTGTAAACATGATGTGATCATATGTGGTGTGATGATTTCTGGTAAATCTGGATGTTTTGGCAACACCTGGAAAGTAGTACACTTGGTCCCTTCTGGGATCCTTGACCAAGATCGAATCCTCAAGCTGGATGATGCTTGCAGCGTGCAGCCTAGGGAGATCTTGGTTCCGAGCAAAAACAAACAAAACACTATGGGGCATTGTACCTCAAATCACTATAGATCACTTTGATGCTTTCTCCCCTTGCGAGAGTGCATTCTGCAAAGCTACGTTGTTCTTCTGGGTCAAAGCAAGGATTGACTCCCGATCAATCTATAATAGACTTGAGGCCAATCAAAGGCCTGGCTCAAACAATCGCTGAATCATCCCGTGGGCCCTCCGACTCTCTCAGCCTCTCTCAGCCTCAAGCACACGCAATGTCTTCTCGGCGGTCTGGCGAGAAGCTGCACGCTCTACCTCAAAGACTTACATGAGGTGAAGCTGCTACCATCAAGCTGGAGATCAAACCTTGAAAGAAATTCAACTACCGCCCTACTACTGAAGTGGAATATCTCTCTCTCTCTCTCATATACACATCCATATCATTCATTACGTACCTCCAAACGTGTACCTCCATTCTACGGCAGACTCAAGCGTTTTCCGTTTCAGTCTTAAAGAGAAATCGTAGTTGTGTCCACTGCTGCTGTCTGCTGTCGTGCTGTTCTTTTGCCCAGGTGCAGCCCTCAACCCATGCTTTTCCATGATGTTCAATGTGAAGCTATGTATGCCCATGCTATCCCTATTTTCCAATGCACCTCAGCTGAGGAGATAAGCTTGAAAATGAGGGCTGCCTGGCGATCATACAAGTCATCTGCTTGTTGTGCCGCCAGGATTTGTGACTGCAGCGCTGCAGCAATACTTCATGGTCTCAGGATGTCTCAGGTATATTCAAATGACACGACATATTAAATGACAGCAGGAACACACGCATACACACACACACACACGTCACATGTTTCTCCATCTGTCAGAATGCTTGTGACGTGGCCAAGCTTTTTGGCCTCACCCTGGCTGGCAGACAAAGATGCCAAGCAATGCACGGCGTCAGCGAAATGGTCTCGGACGAAAGTCTTTTCCTGGGCACAGTGGATCTTCATGGATCTTCTCCCTCCAGAGAGCTTTCAAGAATTTGGTCTCTGCAGGATCTGTATTGTTCACTATTGACTCAGATTGTATCATATTGTATCTATCTCCAGTTGATCCAATTTTTATGTTTTTTTCTGATGGTCATCTGTATCTATCAACAATCTGAATCCACTCGGATCGCTCTGTGCTTGGCCTTCAGTCCGAGCTCCACAACCTCTGCGCACGCCTGGGAGCACTGCTTTGCAAAGTCAGCGATTGAACCAGGCTATGGCAGGTTACTTCTACACTGGATTCTGTCTCAGGGCTCAATGCGTCTCAGTGCCACACTTCCCAAAGCTCTGCCTGGGTTCAAACATGAGAGGAGAAACCCTGTTGCACATGATGCACTCCACCAGGAACGTCACATTGCTACGCTACGCTAGTTTACAGTGGACAAAAAGAAACGCAGAAATGGATAGAAATGGCACAAATGGCGCAGTTCATTCATGTGATATTGTAAGGAGACGAACCCCCCCAACAAATTCTATACAAGCGAAAGGGCTGATGGGAGATTTTTCATGTCTCTGGAGCCGGAACTTGGAGTATCATACCAATCTGAGGGGGCAAACACTTCGCAGCGCCAGCCGCTGCATCCACTGGAGCGTCAGCATAGCCTGGTGAAGCCAGACAAGCTCTGAGATGAGTCTTAGATGCTCTGGTTTTATATGATCTATCTCAATTGAGGAGTCAGTGGCACAGGGAAGAATCGTTCGAACGATATCTAGAAGGTCAACTTTTTTGCGGAGATCAAAGCAGAAGCAGTCCTGCATGTCATATCACATCATCAAACGACACAACGCAAATTGATAACATCTGAACTTCAAATCCACCATTGTAACGTAAGCAAAAGGTAGAACATCTTTCCACCTGAACTGTTCCAATGCCCTCCGAAAGAGGCTCATCAAGGCCATACAAATACGGGATAATTGACAATGCGAAATACCCGAGATACAGTATGCATGGAAAATCAAAGAAGTATATACATGAGTCATCATAAGTTTGAGTAGACACACACAGTACTTTGCCACCTCAGCATAGCTGGCCCCACGAAGTTTCGAGGATAGATGCGCCTCTAATTAAGGCAAGCAAGTAGCCACAGCAAGACATGATGCTTCCATGTGTTGCCACCCCAACTCAAAAGGCCGCACGGCTCACTCTCACAGGTCATCTGTCAAGTCTGCAGAATGTAAACAAACCAGACAAGTCTTTCTGCAATCACACCAAGACATTATATATATATAATATATGGAACTGGTAGAAATCACATCAAATAATGCTTCTTGTTGAGTCATCCTGACGGCAACTGGCTGAATCCATGCTCCTTTCCGTATGGGGCTGTGCAAGCTTCCGCTCCCCAGGAAAATGCGGTAACCGGTAACAACATCTAATGGATACAATTAGATACATGTAGCAACTGTATAGCGGATTAGCGCTGTGTAGGCACCTCCAGCTGAGATATCAGCTTGGATTCTGGAGACGAGCGCATCAAAGTGGCCAGGACCTGGCTGAGTTGTGGGAAGCAACCAGTTCGACAGCGGGAATAAAGCGTAATGACTCCAACTTCTGTGAAACACTGGCATTACCTGAAAGTGAAAGAGCGTCAAAAAAAATTGAACCAACGTTCTGTCTTCAACTTCTTCATGTGATCCCTCTAGCTCAAAATGGGACTCACAAAAGTGCACTATCAACTAAAATTGGTATTACCACGGTCAGGACTGCCGTCCAGTAAGCCTCGGACATTTAGTGCATCTCGCATGTCATGGGCCAACTCCGTATGTTTGTTGCTTTCTGGAGCCTGTGAGCTGCATGCAGGTACACAGTGGCAGTATGCAGCAGCTGGACGATCACAGGATAGGAGCAACTGCTTTGTTGAGCTTCTGAGGCTGTGAGCTTACAGCAGCATGCACCGTGTACATCTCCAAGCAGTGCCCAAACAGTGGCAAGTAGGCGCATGTTGGAACATGTTGGAACTTGTCGAATGCCATACAGTAGATCGCTCTCCACCTATGTATAGCCTGACCGACCGAATTCCTGACAAGATTGAAAAGTCTTGGCAGTCTTGGGGTCAGAATGATCAGAGACATTCTGGGATATTCTGGGAGCCCTGGCACAGATCTGTTCTGCCAACTGCTCCATGCGGTCTGTAACTTCTGGATCTTTGGCGCACGTCCGAGACCTACACTTTGAGCTTTCTTCCAGGACACAATCTGCAAAGGGGCGCAGGGTCAATCTCTGTTTGTGGAGAAAATTTGAGCTATTAACATGATCCGGGATATGACTGGATATCCTGGTGAGGCTGTCCCTTTTGCTCCATTGTCGAGATCTTTTGAAAAATGTCAAAGACATCTTTTGAAAAGTGTCAAAGACATCTTTTGAAAAATGTCAAAAACGACCGGCATTCGCACAGCAAAAATTACGGCGCTGGACCCTGCAGTTTCAAGGATGTTTGCAGAATGTTTGCACTACACCTTGTATCAAATGCCTCATCTTTGATCATCTTTGCGTGATTTCTGCAACAGCTACAGTAATCGTTGGCAAGAATCTTGACCTAGCATGCCCTTTGCAAGATCTTCAAACTCTGAATATGGTAGAGGTGCTTGCGGGTGTTTCTACTGAGTTGCGAAATGTTGACAGAACTTGGGAGCAGTACTTTCAACCAGGATCTTGATGCACTTTGACTTGTATAAATCTATTTCATTCTTGTTCACCCATGAATGCTTCAAATGAATATGGAACGAATCTGAACAACCATCACAAAATGTAGGTAAGGCTTGTTGCCAATTGGTGTTGGAAAACAATGAACAGCAGGTAGGTCTGTCAAAATGGCGCAGCATGTCCATATGCCAGCTGTATATCTGACTTGTCACACTTATCAAATTGAAATGCCAGCAATCTAATTGCATGCACATTCCTGACATCTGAGGCAGAACATGGCAGAACCGCGCAGATGATGTGGATCCCCATCTGGCAGCGCGGTTCTGCAATGGCTCTGCTAGTACAGTAATCATCTTTTCTGAGGTCCCTGGCCACGCTTCCAGTACTCGCGCTAGGTATATGTCATTCGACTCCTCTGCCACAAGGAAGCCTTGCCTTGAGAAGCAACATGAAGAAACCAAAAACCGAATCATGCTGATCCATGGTGCATGCTCAAGTCGGCAGTCACTGAAATGTGTTTGAGAGCCAAGGAGCACATTGCAGAACTACATGACACTAAATGTGCATGAAACACTAAATTTAAAGCAAAGCTCAGCCGGCACTCTAACAATCTCTGAATTGTGTATATACAACTGTTCAGGGCTTTGGCTGTGGCGGATCAAGATGAAACGAACTTACTGTAGGAAGACTGGCATGGGTGGTGATACACAAACATATCACGCAAGTTCACGCAAGGATTTTTGTCCATGTTCTTTCGGCTCTAGGGTCCACACGTGAGGAACAGCTCTTGTAGTTCAGGATCCTTCCTCAGGGTTGGGTGAAGTGAAAACAACATGATTTGTCCTCACATGCTTGGCCATCGTCTTTATCAATTGCATCCATATATGTAATTTGACACATCCTGAAAGCGACATGCGAAAGCACGCAAATATCGTAAACGCCTCTGACATGTATGCGTTCATAAGCCTGCTTGCAAGTACGAGTAATACGTTTGAGTCAATGAAACATGGGCATGGTCAAATTGCGTGTAGCCAGCCAAGATTGGATAGCCAGTTGTAAAACAATGACAGGTGTCTTTAAACCTTACCCATGAGTACCCACATGCAGCAATATGGCAATATGCCGTGATGTTTGCTTGGAGTGTCGTAGTCTCACCCTAGACATCCAAGGACAGCATCTGGGACCATCACCAACGCATGGCATGCAAGAAGGCGAGGGCTGAAGGGATGCCTGGCAAAGCAGCAGCGCCGGACTTTCTGTAAACTGGGCTTGCTCAGCCTGGAGCTCAGCTCCAATGCTTCCTCTGCACCTCTGGATATGAGGGTTGAATTTGTTGAATTGATTCAATCATATTGCTGAAGCTGCCATAATGAGTGTCAACATGCCGCTACATGCACGTATCCACATATTGCACCATCAAACATGCTCTTGGAAGTCTCTCTGGGTGCTCGACTTGTGGGCTGTACGCATCAAAACTACCACACAACTTGCACAAATCCAACTGTTTGACCAAGAAGACTCCTGGCGAGGCTGAAATCCTCTGTCGAATCCCAACACCTACCTGCACGATCTGCAAGTACCCAGTGCTTGATTCTCTTTTGTCTCTCGATGTCTCTCGGCACCGCCGTACCACTGCCAGTTTTTGAAAAGCAAGCCATAGAAACCCAATCTAAGGGAAAGAGCTGTACAGTCTTCTCTTCCCACAAAGATCTCCATGCGACAAGTACTTGTCGTAAGAGTCGGAATGTGGAACTCATCACCCTCACAGTGGCAGCTTAGCAAGTCCAACTGCTCGCCTTGGCTCGAAAAGGGGGAAACATAATATTCTCACAATTTCTCATAAAACTTGAACGTCTTTTACGTCCACTGGGCCGAAACCACACCGTCAAACACAAGACTCAGAATAATCCGAAGTCGGAAAAGATCTTAAAGAAGCAGGCAGGCTAATGGGCACTGAACCTAGTACAATATGATCTAATCACGCTCCAAGGCTCAAAGGGTGACATGGCTCCTCAATCTTTCATGAAATCAGCCCCAGACCTTGACTTGAAAGCGCCAAGAACATGGAATGCGCAATTTCAAATGTGCCCACGAATATGCTGTACAAACCAGTACAAATCTATCTAAATCGACGTCTGTATTTGCTAGCTAGTTGCGTCGGCAGATCCTGGGAGCAATGTTTCATGATGTTTCAATGCTCTACATTGAAAAGCGAGGGGCCAACTCCCAAAGGAAGGGGCTTTCGTACTTAGTTTGCAGGAAAACAAGGAGTCAAACTTGTCCAGAAACGTTCAATCAGCCTTTCAGCAAACCTTCAAACCATAATACCAGAAAGACATGTCTGGCTCTCCGGTATAAGAGGCCCTGGTCTGTTGGGATTACCTGAATATTGGCGGGCCTTCGATTTTGTTGCGTTGGTAGGTTAAAGCCTTCAAATAAATATCATCTCACCCAGCCAAGCACAAGATACACCACTCAGACTGCTCACAGCTAGAACATGCTCCTTCCATTTTTATCGATTGCGCATTTTTTCATTTCATAACTTGGTCTCCAAATCCAAACATGGAAAGTCTGAGCCAACGGGCTCATCCAGCTGTCCATGCCATTCACAGTGCTGAAACAAAGATTCCAAATCATCAATGGCGGCCATGATGTCCTAAAGCGGTGTATAATGCCATGATATGCAGTAGCTGCTTCGTGCCAACAAGGAATCTAGAGTGTGCTGAACCAAAGCGATTGTACACTCCAGGATTCTTCTTTTGCAGCAGGCTTCCTTCACATCAACAATTCAAACATACTTTGCGGCAAAAGAATGCAAAAGGGGCCCTGCCAACGTCCTGGGGTGATGGAACTCCACCAACGACAGTATGGTAGAACCTGGGCAGGAACAAACCGAAGCTTCCTGCTACACTGGATAAAAGGAAGGCTCCGGAAAAGATCTCACAATGGCTCTGAAAGGCCATCACAGGGTGAAATATGGAACGAATTAGTGAGGTTGAGCTGCTAGAAGTGTTGACCATGCATCGATACATCGACAAGTACCAACAAATAGCTTGCAAGGCCTTCACGGGGAAGGTTGTTTCTACTCAAGCGGTTGCATGTTGTGATACCCTGGCATGTGCAAGTAAGAAATGCTAGAAGTCAGCTGGAAAGAAACATGACTGAAAAAGAATGTGACAGTTTGCAAGCACATCAAGATGTACGCGGCATATGAATGGCATGTCCATCATCGGGAAGTCAAGCAGGATCGTTCAATCGGAAAAGGATTCCTGAAGCCGAGGTGCTGCACTGTGATGGTGCAATGCTGCGTTTCATCTCGCCTCGTCCCACCATGTGATCATGGTACCAGTTGGTCAATGGTCAAATCAATGGGCTATTGATCCAAGTAGACATAAACAAAAACACGTAGCTATTCATATAAATCTTATTTTCTCATATTTTCTCTAGGTGTGTTGCTGAAAATTTTGTCGAACATTCGCTCTACTCTGTGCTGCAATTTTGATGTACTGTAACCATGCAGGGCCTTTCTCAGTGCAGCAGTCTCTACCTGTCAGATTCTATAGTATGACATAGTATGAGTCTACTTGGAAAACTGGATGCTTCTCTTTTCTTGCTCCCCTGTCATGGAGCCTTCACGAATCTTCTATGATTTCCTATTCCTATGCATTTCTCCTGCTACATATAGAGCAAATTATAGCAAATGATAGCAACTTTTAGAGGGACCCCCGTTGGAGTTGCAAGGAATTGCAAGGGATTGCGATAAGGATTGCATTCTTGGAAATGCTCCACGTCCTGGAACATCTGGAACGGGTTCAGGCCTTGGATCAATTGTGAGTCCTGTCCAGTAATCGTGCACGCGGCCACGACTGACACGGGCTGCGTACGATGCCCCATAAGCCTCCAGGCTCAAGAATGGCTCAAGCATTGATGGATCTCAGCTTGTGGAACTGCGAAGAAAGGCAGAAAGGCGCGGCAAAGATGGGCAAAGATGTGCAATGCTTTTGGCAAAGGCTTGACAATATTTGACAATGCCATCCAATGCCCCAAGTGCCCTGCCTTGACAGGTCCTGACTCCGGCAGCTCATTGGTGCCTTGCAATTGCCCATCCTCTTCCTGCAGTAGCATTTTCCAATAATGTTGTGAGCACATCTTGCACAGCGGGATTTCAGAATTTTGAGTTATGCGCTTCTGTCCCAAGCATTATGTACCGGTTGTGAACACAGTGGAATCAACCCTGCCTGAATCATCTGATCAATCTGTTCCTTGCTGAGAGTTCCTTTGTCGTTGGTGATGGTGAGTGCACTGGACTTTCCAGTAGATTTTTCGATGGCGGACACGCGCCTTGGTTGAAGTCTGTGCGTGGATGGATCATCGCAAAATCCGCAAAGCAACAGCAGACACCAGGAAGTCATTGAGGTGACCAACATCCATGCTTGACTGCCTTTGCACTGCAGTATATGCTAGGGCATATTCTGCTCGTCTCCACATATATTGAAATATATACTTGATTGGCCACCTTCTATTCATCCTGCAGGGGTATAGCTCTCCATGACCACGCGTGGCATGTCTGACCCTTCACTTCATCATGGAAGCAACGCTTGAGCATGCTCGCACATATGTTCCTTTTGGTCTCTTGCAATTTCTTGCATGGGAGGTCATGCACATACAGCAAAAAATGGGTATGTGTCTGATTGTGGCTTTATGTGCTAAGGTATCACTGATCCTCAACTTGGAGAAAGGGTCCCTGATGCAGCAAGGAAACAGAATGCCATTTGCCTCGGCAATTTGGGTGTCAAACATTGCAGTTGCGCGTTCAAGCCTTTCTTAAAAAAAGCATGCCTAATCTAGGTCAGTACACCGTGATGGATACATAAGCTTTCCTGAAAACATCCAACAAGGAGGGCTTGCTGTCTTTCTGCTTTTGAACGCTGGCTTAGCTTCGTCTGCAAACAGATTTCACTGAAAATATGCTGGATATTTTCTATGTCGGGTAGTAGCATTTCTATACATATATATATATAATTATATATATATATAGATACACAACGATGATCAATGATCAATGATATACACTACATCACACCCTCTCCGAGGTGAAGTCGTGAAGCCAGTCAAAAAACGATTAAAACGCCTGGAAGATTCTGGAAGTTGCATGAGAGGCTACGATCATCGAGAGCAGCAAAGTTCTAAACAAAAGTGCCCAAATTGGAGAACTGCTCATTGTTTGAGTACATGTCAGAAGCGCTCTGCGCAAAACACACAAATGCAGCATACAGAATCAGGCATAGCAATTAGAAAAGAACATGCTTCGAACATGTTGGCATGAGTCCATCCCTATATCAAGTTTTTGATCTCGATACTACATCAGGCGTGCCATGAGTCAGATTTTGATCATCATAAAAGTCCAATCATAGACAGGCGAACCTGGATCACTCAGCAGTTGAGCCTGGTTGCGTCAATGTCAAAAGTTACCTCGATTTGCGGACAACCCTTGGGCATCGGTGGCAAATTGTCGATATCAAAGTCTCCCAGGAAGTGGTTCTCCTGCAACAAAAACGCATCTAGTGACATTTGTCACAAGAATTCAGGAAGACTATGCTACTGATAGCGCTGATAGTGCTGATGGTATCGGACTCCAGGTTCATTCTTATCATTCTTGCAACATCCGTCAGGCTCTCGTGCTAGCGATATCCAACAGGAGACATGAACACGCCCACATCATCGCATAATCATATCTCCATATGCTTAATCCTGTATAAGTACATGCAATCCTGCACTGGCGGGCAAATCCGACCAATTCTTGCATTTGTACAGATCATGTTCCATAATGCACAAAATCGGTTGAATTCTGTCATTACTGTAAATGAGCTGACACTGCTACCAAGGGATGTCTTTCTGCCTGCTACGTTTGGGCATCTGAAGCACTTTGGCAGTGACTCGACAGCAGCGCTTGGTGCAGCTTGATCGTACTTGATTGTGTTTGATTGTGCTTGATTGATTTGATTGTGATGGTCTTGTGGCCACCGAAGTTGCAAGTCTCATGTCGACTCAGTCGACTCATGTCTGACGCGTGCATTTTTGAGTGCCGTCCTCCGATATTTATCAGAGCACCACAACTTCCACAGGCTCTTTGTCCAGTAAAGTCCTTCTTTGCCGCGCATTGCAACCAATTTGGGTGGTCTTTACATGATTCACAGCACCAAATCCAACAGTTTTCTGTGTTGCTGCGCGCCATACACGTCTTTGTCACCAGGACTTCCTGCCAAAATGTCGCGCTCGCAAGTGATCTTCAAGGCCCGGCTGGCATCGTCACAGTACACACCGAGCACATTACGACCCAGCACGGACTCGACTTTGTCAATGTCAAGGCTGGGGCTTTGCCTTGCCAAGAGATAACCTGCTTAGTTCTAAGCCCCTTAAAAAAAAAAAAAAACAATCGAAAAAAGCCCTGCATATTTGCCCAAAGCTTTTCAGCACAGTCAAGTCATGCACTATCTGGTCAATCTGAGTTTTCACCACCAGCACGGTGTATGGTGATGTGTAGCAGTGTAGCAATGTATCAAAAGGTTTTTCGAGATTGAGAGCCTGATGTATCTATAAATATCTGCTAATCCTACCAAGGAACTGTCTTTGTCGTCAAAAAACATGTCAAAAGTGATTTCATTGATTCCAGCATTCTTTGAACGCACAACACGAGCCAACGTGCCCAACTTCTGACCACAGCTCGAGCTCGAGGACATGCAGGATCTCGTCCAATCTTTGTAAGCTTCCTCCAGGGGAACGACTGGGCCATCACCCCAGCTCATCAGACTTGGCTCAATTTGTTCAAGATCTTCAGCTTCTGCACGCCAGAGTTTGATTGAGAACAAATGTCGGAAGAGTTCGTCGTCTAGATCGACCAAATGCTGCAAAGTATATTCGGCAGCCATGGTTTCACACCGCCAACTGCTGGTATTGTTGCCTTTGAAACCGTCAGACACTTTCATCACTGCGAGGCGCGGCAAACCCGCGAGACCGGCAGAGATGAAACGGATGGTAAGGCCCTCAGAAGATGACAAAGTGGAGACATAGTCCTATGGGTTGGCCCTATGGGTTGGCAATTCACCACATAGTCAAGTGGCTACAGGGAAGAGAAACTTAAGATACACTTCTTCAATCTTCTTCACCATATTTTGACAGGGCCGATAGTTGAAGGTCAGAAACCTGTAAAACAGTTTGTCCCGAAGCACCAGTCACGTGTCCTGAACATCTTGCTGAATGGCCGGCCACTGAGAGATGAATGCTGGATCACGTGTGCCACAAACTGTGAGAAATCCGTCGTCGTATTGCAAGTCCTTGGATAAGGCTGGAGTATTCAACAGCGTCGTCCTGCAACCGAAGGGGTTGCTGCGGAAAAAACAAACGGATAGGTACGGATGGGTAGGCAATTTTTGAATCAATAGAAACAGTATCAAACAGTCTTGATTCATCTTCATTCTTGCATGCAACACCAGGCAAAGGGTTAAAAAAAATGACAAAGTCTTCTCATCCAGCTGGTGATCTGAAGGAGAAAAAGGAAAGGCCAAATTTCCAGCAGTGGCGGTTCTTCCTTCGAATCCCCAATGCAACCTTGGCGCAACAGAAGAACAAGCACTAGCAGCCTTCGAAAGGCGAAGGATGTTTGACAATATCGTCTCTGCATACCTCCGCCGCAACAACCCCGCCTAAGGGGCCTGAGGCTCCTGGAAATACCAACCGAGAGGCAGGTTCCATTGAGGTCGAAATAATTAATGCAAACTCTTTTTTTGGCATAATCAGTGAGACTGCAAACAGAATCGAGAAGGCCATCCATTTTGCCATCCCATGTCCACAAACATCCACACAGAACCCAAGAACAAATTGCCGCTCAGAACCCAAGAACAAATTGCCGCTTTCACCTGACGTGATCTATGGGAACACGTGCGTAGACGTACATCCTATGTTTATCATTGTGTACCTATATTTCATATTCATGAATCTCATGATAGTGTCATGCTCAGCTTAGGAACAGCGACGCCCGAAGAAGCGCCAAATGCGATTTGTTTCGATCCATGCTGCCACCGGAGACAATAATCACTATGCCAAGTTCTTGTTCTCCATCTCCCAAAAGCCGATCCTGTGCAAATCAGGAAATTCAGATGTCCTGGTTGCAGAGTACATGCTTTCGAGGCTTCTGCCTATATAACTGAAAGCAATATGCCCAAAGTGCATCACAAATCAAGCAGCATAATGAGAAACATTAACAACATAGCTTATGGTATATTCAATTCAATCTATATTTTGATGATTATGTTCAAGAAAAACCATGGCATGATGGCAAAGAGAAGAACCGCTACTCGTACGGTGGAAGGAATCCACCATGACATAGACGACTCAGACTTGCACCTCCACTCCGTTGATGCCATAAACAAAGCCATCTTGCGAAATCTCTTGGTGACTTCCAAGTTCGAGTTTCACCTCAGGCACGTGTTCTGCAGCACACTGCATCTCAAGTCCAACTATGCAACTATATAAGTCAATATAAATATAAATCAATAAATCACAGGATTGACAAAAGAGGTCGTGGATTTTGACAATGAAGCTCATCTCAAAAAATGTTGCTCAAGGGTAGCTCAGGAAAACACTGCCGATTTGCACTTCGCACACGTCACAGACCACAAACGTGAAGTGCTTTAACATTTTTCAATAGCATCGTCATTTGATACTCACTTACCCAAAGGTTGGACAGTTGTGGCATCATCATCAAATGCCCACGGTTGCTTTGCGACCCAGCCACTGATTGGGGTCCAAGCATCCTAGCTCCTTCCAACTTCACTGCTGGAGCCACGCGTGCCAGTTCGGTACCCAAGACTTCTACAACAGAGGGACTGACGGCAGTGAAGATAGACTGCCTGAATTTGCTTATATTTCTACGCAGCAGTGGCCGGAAAGAGAGGTGTACTGACAGGTCCAACAGGCCGAATGAAGCACAGGAAAATTGGGGAAATACTGTGGAAATGAAGCATGGAGGGAACAAATGCGTCAAGCACCAATGCAGAAAGTTGCTTTGTTTTCAGAACGCCACCAGGTAGTCCAAAACAGTGAGGATGGCTCTTCTCATAGAGCCTGCTACCAAAACGACTGTCTTCGCGATACATGAGGGGCTGCAAGGTGCACCCCCCTTCCCCCCCCGTAATGGTCATGGTCCTGCATGTACGCTGTATGTAAGAGGCTACTTTACCCCTGCCCCCCCCTGTGGGATGGGTGGGGGCTAGGTACAGTGTGTCACATGCATGCAAGGCAGTAAGTAGGTAGTATGTGGCTAGCATATAAATGATCATCTAGGGTCTAGTTTACCCCCCGCCCCCCCCGTGGGGTGGGTGGGGGCTAGGTAGTGTGTCACTAGCATGTAAGGCAGTAAGTAGGTAGTATGTGGCTAGCATATAAATGATCATCTAGGGTCTAGTTTACCCCCCGCCCCCCCCGTGGGGTGGGTGGGGGCTAGGTAGTGTGTCACTAGCATGTAAGGCAGTAAGTAGGTAGTATGTGGCTNCTAGCATATAAATGATCATCTAGGGTCTAGTTTACCCCCCGCCCCCCCCGTGGGGTGGGTGGGGGCTAGGTAGTGTGTCACTAGCATGTAAGGCAATAAGAGCATGGGAGCAGCATGTGAATTATGGATCTAGGGCAGGATGAGCCATGATAGTCTTTCAAACCCATCAACTTGCGGGACAACCTTATAGGCGTTGGCACCTTGAAAATGTCTGAGTTTCCTTTATGCTTAAGACAACTTAGATGCTATACCAGCCAGAACTTGGTGACTCTGTCGCATGCCACACGTGCAAAGAACATCTGAGTTCCGTGCTAGGCCTACTTCTATCCGACTAGGAAATGCAGAGTACCTGTAGCCTTTACTTGCTGTTGTCTTGGCTGTGAAGGATATGATGTACATATATATATATATCGGACATCTATAGTCTACAGCACTGTATCAAACAAGTTCTGTCTTGACAGAGTCATCCTGGCACACAGACAAAAACCATAAAATTCGAAAGCTGTGAAGCACATACTTGCTTGTATCAATGTTGACTCATCAACAGTTTGAGAAGCTAAGCCGACCAGTGCATACAGTAATAGTGTATAATTGCAGAGCAAGGAGCGTGTGCGCAGAAATACTCATAGGTGTGGCGCGTCTCTTTTCGTTGGGAGCCCAGAACCGCGCGGCTCCATCAGGATACAGTTCAGCAGCCAAGCAGTCCTTGGCGGAAGGATGAGAGTAGGCCACGCCGCAGGTACTTCATCACATCATTAGCAAAACAATGCATGTGATATACGTTTGCTAAACATTATGTTGTAACTTTTGCTGAACTCACCAGACTGGGGAGATCCCACTGAACATCCGAAAATCAGGAATCTCTTGAGAACAGGTCTCAGAGCCGCTCCCCGGCGTTGTGGCAATTGCACCACACTCCAGGATTTTTGCGGCGTGGAGTGCCATAGCTGCTGGGAAGCCTCTACGCACAGGTTCAGCAGCAAAAAGAGCAGGGTCATATGCACGTCCGCAGAGTACCTGCACAGGAGATCGAAGATACTCGAAGGAACAGGGATGTGCCATGATGTTCCCCTGCGGCTTGCGTTCTGAACATCAAAGCCTGAAAGATCCTTTGATTCTGAATAGCTAAAACGTGCGCTTGCAAATGAACTTAGGTGTAGAACATGCAATCAGCAGGGAACGAAGATACTCAAATACACCCATCGTTCTACCAATTTCATAAAAAAATAAATGGCATAGATATACAAAATTACACAAAGCGCTTTCCTCTCACAGCACAGCATGGTTTGTTCCCACCTATTGATCACTTGTTGCACCTCAGCAGCATCCACCTCCAACAATCATGAATGGCGCCGAGGTTCAATGTCACTGTGCGGAAGTGCTGACATGATTGGTTCCAGGCCCATTTGTGCAACGACTACCTAAGATCTGAAACGAAGAAGGTGAACCCGTCCAGCTGCTGGGATATGATCAAATTCTTCCAAATGCGTCCAAGAACCTCATCAATCACAAAAATTGCTCATATGAATACAACAAACATATTTACTTATTTACTTCTATTATTTTCACTGTAAATTGTACTATTATACACTCATTATTCTTACAGTACGTAGTATTACTGTACATAGCTTTATAAATATGTAAAATTCATTTGTTATGTATATACATATATCTACATATATGTACCCAGTGATTCCAAAGGACATTTCTGCCATAGTCGTTCGCTACTAGGCTATACTGGGTTTTTGGAGGCTATACCAGGATTTCAGCTATCATGGTCTANTATCATGGTCTAACCAGATTTCCTGTAACGGTCGTTCGTCTCATGAACCTCGGTTCCAATATAGTCGTTCTCTACACTGAACCTTGGTCCCGGTATAGTGGTTTACACCTCCCTTTTGTCCCTCAAATGGATCTTAACCACCCAACACGCATTTTGGACATTCTTTTCTTTGGTTCTGTTTGAGGCTGTGTTTCAGAAA
>BGPT01000825.1:176878-189224 GCA_003297045.1 Symbiodinium sp. clade C Y103 | reverse complement strand
TAGTGGCTTATGGGCCAACATGATTTCCCTCAATACATCCCCAAATCCAATCCCGGAATTTTCATATGGGCCTTATGAGCCCATTTGTGCTTGATCTGTGTGCGCCCTATTGGCCTTATGGGCCAGTTTCCTGGTATAGTCGTTCGATGTAGTTTTGTGAAATCCCCGTATAGTCGTTCATCTTCTGAACCTCGGTTCCNTCGTTCGATGTAGTTTTGTGAAATCCCCGTATAGTCGTTCATCTTCTGAACCTCGGTTCCAGTACGTTCGAGCAGCTGTTCCCAGTACGTTCGAGCAAACCCCCGGTATGTTCGAGCAATCCTGTAACGTCCTAGCCTATACCAGAAACGGTCGAGGAAGCATAGGGTATCCTTATGTAGTTTGTGTGGGGGTGTTGGGATCACAGACATGGGCCGTTGGAGTCCGATTTTAGTTGACCAACGTTGCATTTTGGTAGAAGTTTGTACTATGACTGCAGTCAGCCATCTTCAAGCTGACTGCGGACAGATGTACCCTGTTAAAGATCTTTGTCACTGTTTGTCAGTTGATCTATCAATTTATCTCATTGGTTTGGCCACATCTTTGTCCGAATCCTGCGTGCCCAGAATTTTGATGAGGGAGAGAGAGGCAGCAATTGCAAGTTGAAGGCCTGATCATGGGCATGTCAATGTTTGAGGACGGCAATTGCACGAGAAGACCTCGTCGCAGTTGGCTATCATCTCTCAACAAGTCTTGTTCTCAAGAGCAGGCAATGTGACGAAGCCATGCTGGTCCGAAAAAAACAAGACACGACACACTTTCACTCGCAAGGTCTTTCTCACATCCCAGTGACTCCATGCGTTCACTCATCCAAGGTCGCAGAATTGCAAAAGATGCACTTCAATGGCGCACACAGCGTGTGAGATCCCAGCCTCGCTGAGCATATTTAGAGACAATCTGACATGACTTTGCCGCCTCAATTGTGTATCTTATGATTCACTTTATTTTTACGATTCTTGCGATTGTTATGATGTATATATCTTCACGACTCTTTATGTTTGGCTGTCAGTTCGGAGTCGTTTGTAAGCAAGTAAACAAAGATTAATGTGCACGCGCCAAGGCAGCAATTATTTGTTGCGTTGTGGTTCTGTGACTGCCATGCTTGAGTCATCCCATCCCTTCTGCATGCTTCAGATTTCGGTCAGACATTGCAGCTATGGGTTCTGCTCGTACAAAGAATCTTGACAAGAAAATGAATTTTGGAGAACAATAAGCATCAAATGCATCAGAGAGATGCATGCAAGACAACTTACCTGTAGCATCAAATCAGACCTCTTTCTCCGGTGCTGCTATTTGAAGCTTCATTTACTATCTTCATTTGTCGATCTGCAGGCTGCAAATATGGAGCCCCAAAGCAGGACTTCCAGGTGTCTGCTGCTCTCATTGACAAATTCGTGTTCCAATGGACGTTCCTGTCCCCAAGCATCCCAAACCATATCTACAATACCAGGGCATGACTTCGATACGTTTTCTCTTGCTGTGGAATGTGCGAAAAGAGCTGTGTGTTTGGTTGTGATTTTTCCTCATAGGTCCAACTTTGAGCCATCGATACGTGTTCATACTCTAATGTATATAAATATATAATATATAAACGATTATATATGGTATATGTAGATGTACATGTGTATATGTGTATGTGTATGCGTATGTGGATGCGTATGTGTATGTAGATACGTATGTGCGTGTATACGTGTATGTGTATACGTGTATGTGTATATGTATGTGTATATGTATGTGTATCTGTATGTGTATATGTATATGTACATGTGTGTATATGTATGTGTATGTGTATGTGTATATGTATATGTGTATGCATGTTTGTTGTTGTTGTATGTTGATATGATATGACACTTATTATTGTATAAGTTTTTTTGGCACACACTGTCTCCCTTGGGCCTCGAGGCAATGCTCATGATAATTGTCGGTAGAATACCACGCTGCTGTGCGGGCCTCCTAGCACTCTCCGAGTCTTGGATCTTTGTTTTCACCGACTTTCCTCCTTATTTCTGGTGAATTGTGCACAACTCTCAACAGCACATATCGCATTAATACATGCGGAGTCTATGTATACATATTATACATTC
Organism: Symbiodinium sp. clade C Y103; assembly: GCA_003297045.1. NCBI lineage: Eukaryota > Dinophyceae > Suessiales > Symbiodiniaceae > Cladocopium > Cladocopium sp. clade C. The sequence continues at coordinate 187,101 of BGPT01000825.1, read as the reverse complement.
ACATGCATACTGTATACATGCACATTCAGGTATATGATATCGTATGACCTATCCATCTATCATCATCTATCATCTTTCCATCTTTCCATCTTTGCACCTTTCCACCTTTCCATCTTTCTACTATCTATGTATATATGAGTCCGGTCCCCGGAACCCCGCCCCCCCCCCCCCAATGGTATGGTCCCCCCACCCCACCCCACCCACACACCCCCAAACCTCGTATTTGCATGCTATTTGCAGCATTTGGGAGTCGCCGCCTCCCAATTGTACGCTATTTACAGCATTCGGGAGGCACAGCCTCCGCAACCTCGTCACAGGACCCTGTCTAGCTATCTAATTCGATCCAAAACCTGTTTATGTGCTTCCTATAGCGTACCTCACACATGGTTTACCACTTATTGTCTGCAGATTACATACCTATATGATCCTATATCCTTCATGCTTGCATGCAGTTTGCATCTACAAATACGTATGTAATACATGAATAATATATGTATATATGAGCCCGGTCCCCGGAACCCCACACCCCCCCCCAATGGTATGGTCCCCCGCCCCCACTCCCCCGAACCTCGTTTTGCATGCTATTTGCAGTCAACGGCTCCCAAGTGTACGCTATTTACAGCATTTGGGAGGCACAGCCTCCCATTTGAAGGTTATTTGCCACATTTGAGAGCGACAACCTCGTCACAGGACCCTGTCTAGCTGTATATTTCTACCCAAAACCTGTTTATGTGCTTCCTATAGCATACCTCACACATGGTTTACCACTCATTGTATGCAGATTACGTACTCAAAGCGTGCCTACGCATACCTATGTGATCCTATATCCTGTATGCTTGTGCACCTACAAATACGTATATAATATCTATATCTATATCTATATCTATATCTATCTATCTCTATATATATATATATAAATGCCTCTATATAGAGGTAATGAGAGGTGTATAAATACATCAAATGTATATATGTATATGTATATGTATGATATGTATAGATATACATATGTATATAAATATATATATATATATATCATACAAATACAAATGTATACATCACACATTTAAGTGTATATATATATATACACGTATACATCATACATTCAAACATATATACAAATATCATACATAGATATGTATACATATATATATACATCAGACCTGTATACATCATACATCATATATATTTATATACATCATATATATATATATATATCACATATGTAAATATAATTCACAGATATATGATACAAACACTTATAATTATACATATCATACATATATATTTGTTTATATACATATTTTTGTATAGATACATATTTAGCTTCATACATATATATAATGTATACACATTGAATAGACATATATAAACATAAACACACATATATATATACATATATACACACTTACATATATATATATATATATTCGACACTACTTCATATACATATCTTATATTTATATATCTATTTATATACATATCATGCATGTACATGTACATATTTTTGATATATATATATGTATATACACACGTTTTTGTATATGTACATACACATATATATATATATATATACATATACACATATATCAACATGTACGCATATATAGACATATAAACACATACCACATACATTTAAAACATGGTAGAACATACACTGCTTCATCACTACCTCTATACTCCTTACAATCTACATAAACTACCTACACATGTTTCATAGCGTACCTATATACGACTCATTGCATAAGGTGCCTATATGTTATATCTACTATATACGGATATACTCCCTGTAAACTCCCTGAGTGCTCTCTATATTCTCTAAAAACTGGACATCAACCACTTACAGCCCACAAACACTGCCCATGCAGGGCTGTTGTTGCTGGGAACCCCCCCCCAGGCCACGGGGGGTGTGTGGTCGGTTTCCCTCTTTTTACCACGTGTCTATGCAATGCATGTAGTATGTCTGTAGCTTCCGTAGTTACCACTTAATTCATTTACTTCCACTGCGCCACTTCGTGGCTCAAGACTGACAAGCATAGCTCTCAGAGAAAAGTCGCTGCGCTCACTGTCGGTAATTCCAGGTGTGTATATAGACCAGGGCCCCCACAGGGGAATACCACGTCAGGGGGGGGGGAACCATCTGGCTGGGGGGGGGTGTGGGGTTCCCTGCTCATATATATATATATAAATGCCTCTATATAGGGGTAACTAGAGGTATACATACACACACACACACATATATATATATAATATAGTCACGGTCAAAATGGTTGAATACCACTTTAGTATTGCAGGAGCTTTTAGTCAGAGATGTGCACGAAACACTGTAAAGCGATACGGCCCCCCCAAAAACGATAATGACACAAAACACAGGGCCCCCCCAAAAGCGATAACCGATAATAGCAACTATTGAGATGTAAAGGATTTTGACGGGGGCTCATATATACCATACATGCATACATACATACATATATCTATATATCAGTATACGTATATATATATATATATAGATGCATATATATATATATATAGATATTTCATACATACATATGTATATATATATATATGTATATATACATATATATATATATATGTATAAATAAATAAGTATATATATATATGTATATATCATACATACACATATATATATATATATATACATATGTATATCATACATACATACATACATACATACCTACATACCTACATACCTACATACCTACATACCTACATACCTGCATACCTACATACCTACATACCTACATACCTGCCTACATACCTACATACCTACATACATACATACATATATATATATATATACATACATACATACATACATACATACATACATACATACATACATATATATATATACATACATAAAAATATGAATTTTTGGGTTACCATATTTTCAGGCGAACCAATGCAGACGCCAGCCAGCTTTTGGTTCCCTTGACCTCTTAGGGGTGTTGTGGCCATCCTTTGGTATGAGCCTCCGCCTCACTTTACACTCTGGGTCCTTCTCATCTTCCATTCATTCTCCAGTCTTCCAGACCTCCCAGCTTTTTTCTTTTGAAATCTTGGAAGAAACATGGGCACCTTTGCAATGAAAGGCATGTCCTGCCCTCAAAGTCAAAGGGTTGAATGCAAAACGCCCAATGCCAAGAACGGATAAATTGAACAGAGACCAGGCAAGCGCCGGACTTGAAAACATATGTGATTCCACGAGGATAGGCACATGTATTATATGTATTTATAAGATTTGATAAGTGTGTATGGATTGTGTATATATATATATATGGAAATACATAGGTATAGGTAGAGATATGCCTAAGTTCTGTATCAATGTAGAACAAGCATGTAACAGTTTGGATGCCATGTGCGAAGGTTATGTGCTGCAATGTGAGATAAGACAATGTGACGCAGGCTAGTGTTGTGTTCTAGGCTGTCATGCATCAAATGATTGTAATGTAGCAGAGCGTAGCAATACAGTGTAGTGTACTGTACTTCATGTGCTGCAATGTGCAATGCGCTGCAACGTATGTAATTACTGCACATTTTTTGCACTACAACATCTCTGTTTATATCCCAAATATGCACGTGTGATGTACGCATGTACATTGTACAACGATTCCTGCAACTGTGCACTTTTGAAGTGATTTGTGTCCTCAACAAAGAGTTGATTCTACCCTGCCTGTATCTGGGCAAAAGGTGGATGGTGGTGCAACAGAGATGAGACAAACTGGCTGAGGATCAATCAACTCATGTGCTCAAGGATGGGGGACATAGAAAAAGAAGAATGCAATCACTAAGTTGCTCCCAAGGAACTGGCAAAAACCCTTTTAGAGTCCCATTCCCTGGCATCAAAGTCGGATTCTGCCAATATAATATACAATATACAATTACAATCCGGGAACCTAAAAAGCAATTTCAGGACATTCGCCGCATCACACGCTGCCATGGGAAAACTTTCTGTGCGGTGTGAGTTTGTGGAGGGCTCCAGCAACAAATTCTGGGAGTGTGCCGGAGACTGGATAGAACTGCATGAAACGACAAACTTTGCTTTTTAGTTCACAGTATAGTTTGCGGCTTTATTTCACTTCCTCACAAAAGATTGAACCCTTTTGCTTTCTAGATCGACACCTCATGAGGGTTTCGTTCAGATGGATGAATCTACGAAACCTGGCAACAGTTGGCAACAGTTGCAACACTGTTGACGTGCAAACTGCACAGAGTACAACTGTGGGTTGCAGTTTTGGGCCATTTTGCTGCTGGTTTGCTAATGAGGTGTCCAAGATGGAGCTTCTGTCACCTCAAGCCATGGCAAAATCGGAGGTGTTTTGTTTTGTTTTTGCGAGTCGGTGGGAGCAAAGTGGGATTGAGGGGGCTTGGAAGACTTCAAATAGTTAGATAAGATGGGAGTTTGGAACCGCAGTTGCGGGTGGAATCAAAGCCAGAAACCCAGCGTAAGAAGCGGGTCAGGTAAGCCCAAAAAACGCCATCACAAGCCTGCCTTCACTAAACAAATCAGGTCGAGGGATGCAGGGGCAGGATGTGTGGAACAGATGTTCGTTGCATTTCGTTGTAATCCCAGATTCAGATGAGGGCAATTGAGGGCCATTGAGGGCATCTATTTTATGAACTTGCGGAAGGGTGCCACTTCTGTGAAGGTTCTCCCAGTTGACACAGGAGCTGGCTGAAGATGTGGAAAAACATAATTTTGTGAGGGAAGCCGGTCATGCTTACTGATGCCCTGCTACCGTCTCCGTATTTCTCCGTGCTTACTTGTGAGACTTCAGGTGCTCCCACGCAGATCACAAAGACCTTTCCCAGCGAAGTCAAGGTCGGACTTGGGAAAGGCTTTCCAAAAGATCATTTCACCCACCTTGCATTTAGCATCGTGCCGGCACTGTACAGCTCGGACTTTCGTGTCACGAAGGTATTGCAACAAAGAGCTACGTAGTTTGAAAGAGCCAAGCAAGAGTCATGGATTGTGTTGATTCATGTTGATTCATATTCTCCCAAAAGGCATCTCTTCGTGGATGTATCTATCTTGTACACATACACACCACACACGTCTTTTTGTGTGTAATTCCAGCTCACTGATGTTAGTACTGATCTTTGTAGTTGGCAACCTCGAGAACTCGTTGTTGTGCACTAGCAGAGGCAGCCGTATGTGACAGGCAGTCAGAAAAGTAAGCAGGAGTGGTCATCACATTCGAAGCTTGAAACTTGAAAAATGCATGTCATTTCAAGTTGAGCAAACATGGGAATCCTTCCTGTTGACGCGACAAAATGGTGCGATACTGTTAGTTGAGCAACTTGTGCTCCTCTTGCGCACCAATTGAGAGGCCAAGAACTTCTTCCACTCGCAATTGGAATCAAAGCTAAAGAAAGGCCAGCCTGAAAATGGGCAGCACCCTCATTCATGAAAGAAGTTTCAGATGCGGGTGGAGTCGAAGTGGAAGTAACCCGAAGCCGCGGAATTTGGCCTATGTTGTACTTTGCAGCTTGGATCGGTGCATTCACCTACAGCGGTGAGCATCAGTTGTTGCGTGAAGAGATGCGTTAGAAATTAAAAGAACGAAATCATCAGGACGTGTCACGATAGAGGGCCGAATGACCAGTTCAACATGTAGGGCTTGCTGCGCTATGAAGACAGGCTTTGGGGCTTCCCCGCATCTCCGCAGGAACCTTTTGGTAATCGGCGGTTCTATTCGTTTTCTATTCGTTTTCTATTCGTTTCTGCCTGGAGAGGTTACACTGAAAGTGGCAAGGCCAAGACCATCGGCAAGGGATTTGGCAAAGCTCTGCCCAAGGCCGCTAGTATTATGAAGGTCGCTATGAAAGCTGCGGTGAAGAAGACTGCCATGAAAGCAGCTGGGCCGGGCATTTCTCCGAGCTAGTGCAGGTAGTGTCACTGTTGGCCAAGGCAACATGTTTTTTTCCCCTACGCACGCCTGTTCTGCATTAGGGTACCAAAGGATAATAAAGGATACCAAAAAGAGATTGAGAAAAAAACAATACGGGTTGTGTTGCCTACCATGCATACTTTTTAGGCAGTGCTTGTTGCAAGTAGCAGTCTCTCCAGTGCAAAATGCCTTTGTGACATAGCTGAGAACGTGACAAAGAACATTTGGTAAATCACCTTGGAAGCAACGCAGCATCACCATTTGTGCCAGCAGCAAGATACCATTTGACTACGCTGGAAATTCTAACACAAACACACGTAGATATGGAGTCGAATCTGTCAGATACAAGGTGTTTGGAAGCTTGAACAGTATTCAACGTAGTTCTTTTTCTCCAAGCCATATACACAGACAAATCAGATCATTTACCAACTGTCAGCAATTCAGTCACTTGTCTATTCACTCAGTCTCCCAAGTCCCCACTCGACAACCCACCGGGGCCCTCACTCAATCACCCACTCGCTACCTATACGCAACGTCAAGGTCAAGAAACTCATAGATGGCTTTGCCTAGCTTTGTTTCAAGCAAGGCATATGCAGAGTTTGTGTCTTTTTTGTCTTCCCTAATGTAAAACACGTGCCTAGATCATTGGAGGGAACCTCTGCTGTGCAGCAGGCAAGCAGAGTTGGTGGATATTTTTGGTCAGAATTGTTCCTAATGGGTCTATGGTGCAGAATTTCTGCATAATTACAACGCATTTTCCACTCCGCCAAGACCAGTCAGTGCATGTGCAAGGCGTGCTTTTTTGTGGTTGGGTAAAGAAGAGAGACGAGCAAAGTGTACCAATTGATGAACGGACAAACCAAGACAAAATCGAACCTGCTTCTTTGGGTTTCCCTTTTCCCAGGGATTGCCTTACTGTTCAACCCTATTGTGCCCTGCCTGGACACTGCTTGTCTAGTCCTTCCTGTATTGCTGTTGCATATACAGTATGCTTAAGGACAACTGCGAAATCCATCTTCATCAGAGGATATGCCAAGACACTATTCTGAAGCAAGTACAATGCGCCCAATTGAAAACATGACAGCCACCATGGAAGAAGGACACACACACACACAATTGACATGTAGCCCTGTCAAAGCTTCTTTCCGCCTGCACTTCAAAGCAGTCAACCCAGATCTCCTGCCCAGGCAACGAAGCCTAGTGGAGGCACTGCAGAGTCCTTGCGGTTGTGGCGTGGGTTGAAGGGGGGGGCCGGGAGCGGCTTTGTTTTGTTGTGATGCCTTTTTCCTGTCTAACTCCTGGAGGGTGGCATGTTGCAGTTCAGACTTCTGTAGCTGACTGGTTAAGACCTCCCTCCGGGATATTCATTTTTTTCAATTCCTTTTATTTCTTGAATCTAGCAGTTTCATTTCATAAAGGGTCGAGGTGGACATGCCATCCTAGGCTGCGGCGAGGTAGGTGTGAGTGTTGTGCAATGATCCCACGCCTGCTAGATGTTTGGTAGTCACGACTGCTAGATGTTTGGTAGTCCCCTTACCAGATCAGAGACTCGTGAAGAAACTCATCGTTCGGAGTAAGCATCAATGATTCTGTCTTTGATTTTTGTTCGAGCAGTATCCTTTCAGGCCTCTGAGGCTATCATTGCAACTTCCTTCAAAGGTTCTCCACCAGGGTGCACGTGCACGGAGAGACACTGCAGCAAAATCTACTATAATGATACTGGATATACTGGCTTTCGATCGCATTTGCGAAAGCTGTTGCGGACCTTCCATGAGCACTGAACATATGCTAGTGATCATGGACATTGATGGACTACTTTTAGATTCTCACCCTTTCCATGTGGTGATGCAAAGATGAACGTTAGTGTTTGAGTACCAAGTCGTGCTCACTGTATAAACCAAAGACAGGTGGAAAGCTCAAAGGAAAGACTCTGTGCTTCACTGGTGCCCTGGCCATCAAGCGCTCCGTCGCTACCACGCTGGCGAAGAATCATGGGGCCAAGGTCACTGGAACTGTTTCGAAAAACACGGAGCCTTGGCTTGGCAAAAAGACAATCTGAATACAGTATATCTGAATAATGTAATTGAACATAACTGAACATGATTGAACTATTGCTAGAGCACACGGTCGTTTGGCTTCCATGATCATGGCAGGATGTGATGAGTCCGACTTAGCAGACGTTTTTCTTTTTCAATGGTTTCTAAATTTCGGGTGTCATTGTAGGTGTAGCAATGACGCACACACACACACAGAAACACACCACACCCAGTGGAACAACATCTTCGTGCGAGTTGTGTGATGTGAGAAAAGACACTGGAGTGACACACACACACACATAGCATGGTAGACTCCGGCCGGGAAACCAGCAAGCCTCTGCTTCAATCTGAATGGGACAATGTTCTGTTTCTGATAGCAAGTATTGACATTTTAGATTGCGGATGGTGCAGATTTGTTTCACTTGACATGTGCTCCTTCCAACGACTGATAAATTTGTTATAATTTTGAACCCGAGAACCTTTTATTTCTCAAACATTTGCCGTTAAGTCGTTAAGTTTCAGTTCCTGATTGTGCTAGTGGGCTTTGTGCCCACAACAACTCACTAAGGACATTCTGGTGGTGGGCCAAGATGCTGGATCCAAGATGCTTGACTTGCAGATAGAGTGGTAAACAGTAGGGTTCAAAGTTGATAAAGTTGCATGCAACGTGCATGGTGTTGTCATCCAGAGAGAGCTTCTAGCTTGAACCAAGCTCAGAAGACACAATGCTTGGGTATATCCTGCGTTCTGGAGTCAATTTGCCAGAACGGCAAAAGAAAGCCATCTTTCCGTGTTGTAAGGTGCAAACCTCCATGGCTGAAGGATTGTATCACTTGCAGACACATTCCAAGTAGTTTGTTTTTAATGGCAAGATGGTCGGGGCATGTCTCAGCTACGTGTCGGGGTCATCTTACAAATTACAGAATTTGAATGAATTTGATGTATAGGATCTGTATAGGATCTGTATATATATATATATATATACACACGTACAGTATATACATGTATATTGGTTTTGTGCCATTTTGTGCCCTACATTTTGTCTGAGGATCTTGAAGGGATCATCCTCAATCCAATACTGGGAGCCCTGTCTTGGACTGCTGCATGAGGGGTTTGAGGAGGCCTTAAGTTGGACTGTTTGGTCCAATTGTTGTGTAAGGTGTCAGACTGCGTCGTTTATGGTAGCGGTTCACTTGGATTCAATTTATTGTGATTCTTGGAATATGGTCCAGGACAGCTATGTTGAGGTAATAGAGACAGAACTTGACAAAACTCATTTATCGCAATTGAGGAAGGATCTGCCACCATCAGAGCTGATGGGCACTGTGAACTTTGGAAAGATGCCACAAGCAGTTCCTTCAGGCTGTCAGTGACTATTCATAATTTAGAAGTCTTACCACAGGTGCTTATATAGAATATCTTAGAACATCTTAGTACCATGTAAGAATCTAAGGATGAGAAGAAGTTCCTCAAGGTGGTCGGAATGAAATGACAGATCCGCAGTCAGCAGGGTGCGTGAAGAAGGGGACAAGGATCAGGAAAGCTGGGAGAGTAGAGTGGTTTTCAAGTGCGGACAGAAAGAAGCTGCTTGCGTCCGCAATCAATCGATTTACATAGATACTACATTTTCACTGCGACTTGAGAATCGCGAGACGAGTGTGAAAATGGGGATGGCTTGTAGGAGTTCAGGCAACAGTTCACAGCATGAGAAATAGGTTACAGGTTGATTATTTCAGACAAAGAGCTATAGAAGTCCTTTTGGGTGCTGTTTGTGTATAGACGATGGGATCAAAAACACAGCGACCTTGTTTTATCCTTTAGAATGCTGCCATCCCTTCTGCTAGGCGATGTGGAGTTTTTCCTGAAGAATCGCAGAAAGGGGTAGTTATACGTGCTGGAATGGTCTCAATATGTTACATGAATGTGCCATTACCATCCATTACCTCCACAGCAGGTCAGAAGTGGTCTATGCAGTTCCCTTGCAAATGTCCAACTACGAGGCTGGTTTGGTCAACTCCATCAATTCACACACATGATACGCGGGAGCTTTTTGTCTTGCCGCTCGTCATTTTTGAGGTGGGTGTGTTTGAAGTTCTAACAGTGATTTGACGTTATTCTCAGCCATGAACGCGCTTGGGACGAACAAACTTCACATCGCTTTCGTCATTGATGCACGTTCACACATGTATGTATGTATGTATGTATGTATGTATGTATGTATGTATGTATGTATGTATGTATGTATGTATGTATGTATGTATGTATGTATGTATGTATG
>BGPT01000825.1:146265-173765 GCA_003297045.1 Symbiodinium sp. clade C Y103 | reverse complement strand
TGGGAGGCATCCCAATCTGCTTGATCCATGTCCTGATCCGCCATGTGCAGCAAGGTTCAAGATCACTGCAATCTGCAGCAGGCACGGGCAGCTGCGGAGATGTGCTTGGACCAACTGGGTGCGCTGAGACAAATCAGAGTCTGAGCTGGCAGGAAGATTGAAAATCTGCAAGCAAGCATAACACTTGTAGTCAAGGCCATTGCACTTCAACATCTTTGCAATCAGGAGTCGCTGATAGAAACTGGTGAATGCAGACATCGGACCATGCGCCTCGTGCAAATGCGCTGTGAGTTCCGCAGGCATCATCGTTTCATCACAGATCAGGCAACGGGACCTGAGCATTCCCAAAATTGTGGAGTCTGTCCAGAGTGCTGGCAAGTCAGGAACTGTGAGAGCTTGTTCAATAGCAAAACAGCCTGGTCTATCCGTGATGTGCGCAAACATCAAGCCCAATGCAGTGTCAGTCAGAGTTGTCGGAAAGAACAGGGCATCTGGAATCCGCATGTACTGCATTGCCAGTTGGCGCAGTGGCAAACACACATGATTGGCACGATGCAGTGAGATACTTGGATTGCACTGGCACACACCATCTTTGTAGACTAAGTCCACCAGCAGCAGTGTGAGTTCTTGGGCTGCCGACCAAAGAGCTGGGTGAGCCGCTTGAAGATGGCCTGCAAGATCTTGTGCTCGTGTGTATCGACATGCGCAACTCTGGCAATGGAGGGTAAGGCGCAAGCGGATGTGGGCATCACAAAGGGTCATCTCCAGCTTGCCTCCCACGCATGCGTCTTTCCAAACGTCCAGCAGTTCTAGAGACTCGCATGGAGCATGTGGACAAAACTTCTTGCAGCGGCCTTGATTTATGTGACTCCTCAAGGTCTCTAGGGCATCAAAAAGTGCCCCGCAATGACTGCAAGCTGGTTCTCCTGCCACAGAGTCTCGAGCCACATTGTATGTTGTACTCACCAACTTGTGTTGGGTCATCATGTGCTCATGCAAAACCTCCGCATTTGGGAGCGCCTCGGAGCAGATCTCGCACCGGAGTGCCACGTTGGAAATCCTCACATCTGCAGCTTGTCCGGCACCGTAGACTAGAAGTAATGCTACTTGAGTCCAGGTGTTGCAGTGATGAGTTCTGAACACAACACACTGGCAGTATGGGCAAGGTGAGTCCCCCGCATGGAGGTTGCTCAGCTGTTGGCTCTTGGCAAGGACATATGGCCAGTACATGGAATGCTCCTGCTGGATATGCTGATGCATGGATTGAGCACGTCCAACAAACTGATCGCACAACACACATCTTCTTGAAAGATACAAGCACATGTCTGTCTCCCGGCTCAAGTGATGCCAGTGTCTGGAACCAATGATGGTGAGCAATCTGGATCCCCACTCCTGCTGTCGCAAGTTCCGCAGATCTGAAGCTTGAAGCATAGCTGAGCCACGCACTGCAAAATCGGCTTCCATGACTTCTGAAAAGAATGCAGGCACTCGAACTGCAACTGCTCTGGGCAATGCGTCACGTCCAAGAAAAGGACCAGGATGGATCACCTGACAGCCACGTTGCACATGTGTTGTGAAGCTTCTCCATGTTGAAAACTTTCGCATACAAAACTTGCATTGAGGCATGCCATGCAACATGTAGCTCTTGACATCATCCGTACAAGTGCTGTGGCAACAAAAGAACACAACGGGCAAGTCAGTCTCAGAGTCAAATGTGCCTCACTTGTCGACTGCACTGAAGTCACCGCACCTGAATGCAATGAGTCAAGCAAGAAAATCTTCAATTGTTCCAAATGGCTCCAATCCAGTTGATGAACAATGTCAGTGGCCAGGGCAGTGGTGAGTCTCTGGGCAATGGACCGTTGCAGCTGGTCAGCCGTTCGCCAAAGCCAGTGCACAGGATGATCTATACCGTGATGTGCAAGGACTTGTAAATGTGAATGTCCAGTGACATGTGCAGGATTTTGCAAAATACGTCTTATCATGGAGAACATGCAAATCTGGATTTTGTCAAGACATTCCGATGTGAGTCCAACCGCACAAACACTGTAAGTCAGGACTGGGTATACACACGTTGCCCACATCTTCAATCTTGCTTGAATGCTGAGTCCCTTCCGTCCCGTGAGCCATCGCTGCAGACGGGAGAAGGCATCACGTGCAAGTTGAACTCTGTGATGAACTGTCAACGCCTCTGGTGTTTTGTAGCTCATGACCGCTCCAAGATATGTGGTGTGTTTGACAACTGGGATCATCAAGGGTCGACTGCCATGCCCTATTTTCAACCAGGTGCCGCCATCANGTAGCTCATGACCGCTCCAAGATATGTGGTGTGTTTGACAACTGGGATCATCAAGGGTCGACTGCCATGCCCTATTTTCAACCAGGTGCCGCCATCACGTTGATGAAACAGTTCCGTCCGCACTGCCTTGCATGAAGTGCCACTAATTTCAAAAAGAGCTGCAGACTTGCTGGAGTTGATGGTCATACCCATGAGCTGTAACAAATCAAGCGCATAGCCAATGTAAACCAGCATGTCTTTCAGCTCTTGGTGTGATCAAAAGCTACCGCCAAAGGCACTGTCATCTGCAAAGATATCCACACAGCGTTGTATCCATTCCAATGGAACCTTTGTTGCTAGTTGTTGCAAGAAATCCAACATGAAACAGTTGAACAGCCATGGTGCCGCACGGCATCCTTGTCGGACACCCTTGCCAACAGCCACTGCGTGGTCAGTGCCATTGTGATGGATATTGTAGTGCGTCTTCTGATGCCACAGCGAAAGCAATTGAAGAATCTTTGGATTGACAGGCAATGTTTGGAGTTTGGCAGATAAGGTGGGTCTGCAGACATTGTCAAAAGCACGTGACAAATCAACAAACACTTTGAGCCCCCCGCAAACTTGATGCCTAGTAATCCCTTGTTCCCTAGCAAACACATTTGGCCGATGCATCTGCAACATAAGCCGCACTTCCTTGCAATGAGAAACCAAGCGCATGATTGGATCAAGAGTGGAACGCTGTTGCAGATATCCCCAAAGTGGGAAGCTGGTCATCAAATGGTGGGTCTGAGAAACAGCGGTCTTGGTTAATAAACCAACCAAACATTTACCAATTGGCTCTTGGAGCGCAAGTGGGCGTNATGGTGGGTCTGAGAAACAGCGGTCTTGGTTAATAAACCAACCAAACATTTACCAATTGGCTCTTGGAGCGCAAGTGGGCGTAATGAGGATGGATGGGACGGTGCTTTACGCGGTTTGGGTATCAATAGTAACCAAGAATCCTTCCACCATCTTGGGATGTGAGGAATCGGGCAATTCCACCATCGTTGCAGGATCTGATACAGTGGTGGCGCCAGCAAATCTGCATGCGCACTCCATATGATCCCTGGTGCGCATGGTCTGGCGACCGCTTTGGTGGCTGGGATCTCTCTCAGGGATTTGGCTAACTCTCTCTCAGTGAAAGGAAGCTCATGGATGCCTGGATCAGTGATCGGAAACTCAGCTGGACCTTTCCACACTTCGTTCACATGATGTTTCAAAATGGCAAGTTCCTCAATTGGTGATGCAAGTTGTCCATTGGTGTTACGAAGTTGAATACGTTTACGTGGGACCTTGGGTGAAAAACCGTGAATGATCTGATAAAGCTTGAAAGTGTCATGACGATCTGCAGCTCTTTGCGCATTCTGAATTGCTTCATGGAACTGAGCTGTCTGACCTGAATGGCATGCCGTTGATGTTGTTTTCTCAAAGCACTGAACCTGGACAAGTGAAACCAAGCACCAAAAACAGACTGCACATTACAAACAGTGTAACTCAAATATTGTTTACGATGTTGCCATTTGTTGAGCAGCAAAACAGGTCCTACCGTGTCAGGCTGTGAGTGGCTGAATTTGTGGCCAGCTGGAAAATGATGACTGAAACTGTGACTGGCTATGCGATGCAATTCAGGAATCAAATCAGTCTGCTCAGTCTCTGAGGCAATGGCTTTGGCAAGACACCGTTGCAACTGCTGGCCAGAGTCTAGCACAAATTGTTGCCAGTCCACAGAATCTGATCGACAGGCAGCACGGCCCTGCAATCGTTGCTGATATGAAATCCCCGCATTGGTGGAGTCCCACTTCGGTGGAATCCAGAATTTCAGCAGCCGGCCCACCATGGGCACATGTCCCTCTTGATCAGTAGAAACAAAGGGCGCCGTCCAACAGTAAGAGATGTCCTGTGCTACGCCATCTGCAAACTGCTTGCGCGTCAGTGCAAAATCTATGCGTGAGCAGTGATCACCCTTCACATAGCTCGGCCCTAACTGCGGTTTGTGGCTGTTGAGGGCATTGAGCCCATGATGTCGTAGCAGTTGCATGAAGAGATCTCGGTCCGGATGGCCAGCTCCCTTGGTTTTGACAGAACGCCAGAAGAATTCCTCCGGGCCAGTGTAGGAAGGGGAGCAAGGTAGGCTGCAATTGAAGTCCCCTGCCAATAGGAGCACATTGCGTCTTGGCAGGGAGTGTAGACATGCGTCTATTTCCTGCCAAACACGGGCTCTGTCAGCCAACCTCTGTTTTGAATGTGCCATTGTAAATTGATACACTCCGAGCACATCCATGTTGCGATGCTGTGCATAATACGACCCTCCATCACCGGGCGCCATCGGAGATCATGCGGAGAGCACAATTGGCGATCCACCAGACATAAAATGCCCATGCCCTTGTGGGAAGCAGAACCTGTATGCATGTAGCACCACTGATCATCCTCCCAAGAGTTCTCATATGTCCAACGCGTTTCCGTAATGATGCCAACTGTGATGCCCTGATTTCTCATCCACCACTTGATTTCATCAAGTTTTCCAGCACTGAGTCCACCACAATTCCAGTTGAGGAAGCGCACGCGGCGCCGATCTTGTTGCAGTCGATTGCTGTGCCTGAGAGTTGTCACTGGTTTTGGCATTGCTGATACCGATGAGGCCTGCTGCATTGTAGCTGGAAAATCAGCCACCGTATAGCTTCTTCCACGATACCAAGCAATTCCATCCCGTTGGGCTCGAACCAGTGCCCGCTTCAGACTACGCTTGACGATCTGAGATTGAGCAGGATGCCAGGAAATCTTATTGCCTGACCTAGGCGGCTGAATTCCATGTTGCTTCGTGCTATTGTAATTGGTTAGCACCGGGAGCCATTCAGGTTGCACTCCCACAGCCCCNCTTCGTGCTATTGTAATTGGTTAGCACCGGGAGCCATTCAGGTTGCACTCCCACAGCCCCCATGGATGAGCTGTTACCCTCACCCCTGTGTCCCCCTTCAACAAAGTGCAGCATGTTACCAATCAACAGAGCAGCAATGAATCTTCGAAGAAACCAATGGTGGGGGACACGTCTGGACTTGGGACCAGACCTGCACCACAAGCAGCTTAGAAAAGGTGCTATCAAGCAAATCCACTGGAGTTCCCACGCAAATTGAAAGAAATGAAATATCCCAGTACACACGGATGAAAAGACACTGTGCAGAGCCTCAAGGGCACCGTTGGCCAGCAGGAGGTGCAGTGTCGTCACAAAATGAAAAATTGACGATGTCCACAAATCCGCAAGGAGTGAACCAATAAATCCCGTACCAAAGGGAAAGCGCCACTGCAATATCGTACTAAAGCTTGAAATGAATTGCCAAATCACAAGCCTATGAGGAGCAACACTCTCAGAGAAAATCAATCTGGAGAAAAGCGCCAATGGCCTGTTGACCCCACTGCAGAAGGTCCAAAGGATCAGTGTATGCCTGATTGTCAAAGCGGGTTGAAATTGTTCCCCCAACAAGACTGCAAGCAATGTCACCTGTGTCCCAAAGATTTCAACGACCCCACAGCAGAAGGTCCAGTTGTACTGTGTATGCTCCGCAAGGTGGAGAAGAACTGTGCGCTGCCGTTGCAAAAGGGGCCAAAAGATATATCTCAGTACTCCTCCGCAATCTGTCAGCAGAGTCCCAATCCAAACTGCAAGGCCGTAAGCCTGTGTCCCAATGACCCCACAGCAGAAGGTCCAGCTGTACTGTGTAATATGCACTCCTGTTGAACCAGCTCGTAAAGGTCTTTGTTGGAGAATCCAAGCTGGTGGATAAAAAGCGACCCCACTGCAGAAGGCCCAAGCAGTCAGTGTGTGCAGGATGACGCAAAGGCATAGGTCACAAAAAGTCACCAGCCAAATCAAGGAAAAATCGAAAGATGTAATGACCCCACCGTAGAAGGTCTTGTTGTATTGTGTCACCACGACTGGAATCCAATGCAAATCTATCGTGGTCCACCCTAGGATCCACGTTGCCAAATGAAAAAGCACTCTTTGGTAACTTCCGTGGACTTGCGTAGTAAGCCAGGCCCACCTGTAGCAAAGGTGGAGATCGTGTAGCCAATCGTGTGAGGCTGTGAGGCCTCGACCCCACGGCAGAAGGTCCAGCTGTTCCGTGTGAAAAGTCTCCTGAAAATCCACAGACCAAATACCACTTGCCAAAGAGAAGAAATTGAAATGTTGGTCCCACTGCAGAAGACCCTGTTATACAGTGTAGAATTCCAAAGCAGAGACGTTGGTGAGAACTGCAAATTGGTGGTAGCTGCAAAGGATCGGAGCAGGACCCCACAGCAGAAGGTCAACAAGGTCTGTGTATAGTGAATCCCCCACAGCCAAACGATGCAAACAAGCGGGAGAAGCTGCTGACACCAATCTTCGCTCACCAAAATTGCAATTGAGAGTCCGACCCCACGGCAGAAGGTCCAAAATAACCGTGTGCAAATGCCAGAACGCAGCAAGGACAGAAAATTGTCAAAGTCCCAATGCCCGCTGCTGATCCCAACACAAAGCAAAAGGAGGAAAATGGCGCCGATCAAAAGAAAGCAAATGAACGTGGGAATGATCTCCGTCGTGGAGAGGCTTGAGTGCGCCACTCGTGGACGCAGAGGGGCTTATGTGTATGTATGTGTATGTATGTGTATGTATGTGTATGTATGTGTATGTATGTGTATGTATGTGTATGTATGTGTATGTATGTGTATGTATGATGTATGTATGTATGTATGTATGTATGTATGTATGTATGTATGTATGTATGTATGTATGTATGTGTATTTATGTATGTATGTAGGTATGTATATATGTGTGTGTGTGTCTGTATGTATGTATGTACGTATGTACGTACGTAGGTATGTAATGTAATGTAATGTAATGCAATGTAATGTATTGTAATGTATGTATATTAATTATACACAGAGCTCTTATATTGCATACCAGTAGAACCGCACAAGGCGGTGGCGGAAGTTTCAAAGATAGGAAACCTATAGGAGAGGTTGGCTGCTGTGAATCATGGATGGCAGAGCGAACCCACTGATGGACCGACAAGTGGTTGGAGGCAGCGCAGTGAAGTTGTAATGTAGATGTAGATGTAAGTGTGGTTGTAGCTTTAGATGTAGTTGTGGTTGTAGTTGTAGCTGTAGTTGCAGCTGTAGTTGTTGTAGTTGTAGTTGTAGCTGTCACGTAGTTGAAGTTGTAGTTTATTGTAGTTGTTGTAGTAGTTGTAGTTGTAGCTGTCATGTAGTTGAAGTTGTAGTTTATTGTAGTTGTTGTAGTAGTTGTAGTTGTAGCTGTTGTAGTTGTAGTGGTTGTTGTGGTTGTAGTTGTAGTTGCAGTTGTAGTCGTAGTGGTAATGTAGTTCTAGTTGTTGTAGTTGTAGTTGTAGCTGTAGTGGTTGTTGTGGTTGTTGTTGTAGTCGTAGTGGTAGCTGTAGTTGTTATGCAGTGCAGTGTAGGGTTGTGTAGTTGTAGTGGTTATTGTGTTTGTAGTTGTAGCTGTAGTTGTTGTAGTTGTAGTTGTAGCTGTCATGTAGTTGAAGTTGTTGTTGTAGTAGTTGTAGTTGTTGTAGTTGTAGCTGTTGTAGCTGTAGTGGTTGTTGTGGTTGTAGTTGTAGTTGCAGTTGTAGTCGTAGTGGTAGTTGTGGTAATGTAGTTCTAGTTGTAGTTGTAGTAGTAGTTGTAATGGTAATGTAGTTGTAGTTGTGGTTGTGGTTGAAATTGTACTTGTGCTTGTGGTCACATCCAAACTTCACAAATTAACCCGAACCCTCAGTTTTTAACATTTTTGACTTTCAAATGTGCTTCGCACCACAAAAGCGTCATCGAATCGTCAAAAAGTGGTCCGAACGTGACAGTTTTTAACACTTTTGACTTCCAAATGTGCTTCGCGCGCAACGCCGTGCACTTTTTCCACAGCACAACTTCCAAAAGTGATCCGAGACCGACAGTTTTTAGCACTTTTTACTTCCAAATGTGCTTCGCGCCACAGCGCCGTGCACTTTTTGCGACATCTCAACTTCCAACAGTTGCCCGAACGCGACAGTTTGTAACGCTTTTTACTTCCAAATGTGCTTCGCGACACAACGGCGTGCACTTTTTCAACATCTCAACTTCCAAAAGTGCTCCGAGACCGACAGTTTTTAACGCTTTTTACTTCCAAACGTGCTTCGCGACACAACGCCGTGCACTTTTTCGACATCTCAACTTCCAAAAGTTGTCCGAACGTGACAGTTTTTAACACTTTTTACTTCCAAATGTGCTTCGTGCCACAGCGCCGTGCACTCTTTCGACAGCTCAACTTCCAAAAGTGCTCCGAAGGTGACAGTTTTTGACACTTTTTACTTCCAAATGTGCTTCGCACCGCAACGGCGTGCACTTTTTCAACATCTTAACTTCCAAAAGTGCTCCGAGACCGACAGTTTTTAACGCTTTTTACTTCCAAATGTGCGTCGCGCCACAACGCCGTGCACTTTTTCGACATCTCAACTTCCAAAAGTTGCCCGAACGCGACAGTTTGTAACGCTTTTTACTTCCAAATGTGCTTCGCGACACAACGGCGTGCACTTTTTCAACATCTCAACTTCCAAAAGTGCTCCGAGACCGACAGTTTTTAACGCTTTTTACTTCCAAACGCGCTTCGCGACACAACGCCGTGCACTTTTTCGACATCTCAACTTCCAAAAGTTGCCCGAACGCGACAGTTTGTAACGCTTTTTACTTCCAAATGTGTTTCGCGACACAACGGCGTGCAATTTTTTATCTCTCATCTGTCCAGATGTCTCCGCACCCGCCGCTGTAGCGAGCCTACTTCTCGACCCTCCGGAGCCACAAAACATTGGAAAAACAGTGTTTCGCGAGTTCCCTACCTTTTCGCGCACCTGCATCTCTTCTCTTCTGACTTTCTCATCTTCTGACTGTCTCCATCTTCTGACTGTCTCCATCTTCTGACTGTCTCCATCTTCTGACTGTCTCCATCTTCTGAGCTCCTTCATGGCTGTGCTTTTGCATCTGTCCATATTGTCGGAAGGTTTAGCTTCTAAACTTCCTTCGATAAATAAACACCAGCAGCTCCTGTCTTCTTGGTTATGTTTTGAGAGGGAGAAGAGCTGGCTTTTAAGCATGAGTGAAATAAAGATGGAAGGTCGATCTGACCTCAAGGCTAGAGGTATGACTTTGCTTGCTTTCAGATATCTGTTGTCTGTCTGTTTCAAGAGCTGCTATTTGACCTCAGGCGGCGCAGGATGCAGGCTCGGGAGAAGACTAAAAACAAAGCTATGGCCGGTGGCACAATCTTTGACTAATTCTTGTGGAGAATCAAGCTTCCGATGGCAAGAAGAGCCTGCGTCTATTCAATGTTTTTTTTTTCAAATTTGGGGATCTGGTGCTGCAACTTGCACATCGAGTTTTTTCCTTGTGCGCATGCAAGGGCTACAAAGTTTTCAAACAGGGAAGACACAGACTAGTCTTTGCAGAGTCCAGCATGACTCCCAGCACCGATTGAACCAGGCAAGGCAATGAAGACAGCTGAGCCAAGGCGGACTTTGCGTTGATGTTGGAACATCATCTCCACAAACTTAGCCATGGCCAG
Source organism: Symbiodinium sp. clade C Y103 (assembly GCA_003297045.1). NCBI lineage: Eukaryota > Dinophyceae > Suessiales > Symbiodiniaceae > Cladocopium > Cladocopium sp. clade C. The sequence goes on along the minus strand of BGPT01000825.1, from coordinate 163,863 downwards.
GTGACGTTCCCAATGCTGTCAATTTTTTTTGGGACTCAAGCAAAACAAAAAGTTGGTCATGACCTGTGGTGTGAGCGGGTGAGAGATGGTAGAGGTTGTGGAACACGTTGTTAACCCGAATATACTCCTACACTACACAAACTTCCTGTCAATCGATGCAGGTTGAAGAGGCACCCAGAAATATGAACACAGTTAAAGGTTGTCATCCATTTATATGCAGCTCTAAGCACGTTTTTGTATGTGTTTGCTTTGCCGTGGTTTACGCTTTGCTTGGAATACCTTCCAATCCTCCTTGAATGCCTTTGAAACAGATGCCATTGTTATACCTTAGCACTGCTTAGCACTCCTTGTTTCTTTGTTTCTTGGATTGTCCCACTGCTTTATGCCTCAGCATCCCACAGCGAGCCCCAGGCCTTGGGTGCCACCGCTGCAAAGTTTTCCGTCACCAGAGCTCCACGAGGAGAACCCACGCCAAAAAACAGCTGCGTGTTGCAGAACCCATCAGAATCCATGGAAAAACATGTGAAAAAACATGTGAAAAAACATGTGAAATGTATGATATTGATTGATATTGTATGATATTGTATGATATTGTATGCATATAATTGTGTATATATATTGGAACTGCTTTGCTATTTTCGCTACTGGTATCCCAGCGTATCACATTTGTGTGGTTTTCAGACTTTTGGATAGCCCTTTCGCGTACGAGGGAAAGCTGAAGATCAATATTGCAACATGAAGTTGTTTGATCTGCAGTACTTACGACGGATGTCAACACCTGTATGCCTGGGGGTTGAGGGAATTGACCGAAAGACATGCATAGACAAAGGTGTGAGTCCGAAGAACCGACATAGCTCCCGCAAGCGTGAAACGGTGAACTTATCCAAATCAAAACGGAAGCAAGAAGCTTTGGAAATCAATGAGGAAAGCTTCTTAGAAAGATGTTAAGGAAGTCTGTGACACCTAAGTCAAAGTCTTTACAGCAGTGGCAGAGGCAGACGTACAAAACTCTAGCGGAACACCATTGAGAACAAATTGTGCCCTCTACATCTGGAGACGTGAGCAAGGAGCTAACGAGGTGATGCTTCAGGGCCCTAAAGAAGAAACCAAAACACAAGGGCCAAGGCTGACTCTTTGGGGCCGCTCCAAGCACGAGTAGATGCAAAGCACGCTTGGAGTGGAACAGCTACTTGTCGCTGTGCAGTTGTTTACCATTGCGTTTCACTGATACATGTGTGTGAATATATAAATAAATATATATATATAATTGTATATATATATATATGTATATAATACACATAGACTTAGCACTTTCACCTTTCTTTGTGTTCTTTTGCAAGGAGGTTGTGATGCTGAAACTTATTGCAGTAATCAAGCCGATCTGCTACATGAGCCTGATCTATGTACATTTAATTACATAGGGTAAATCCGTAGGCGCAAGATTTCTCCTTTGTTTGCAACATGCTGCTTTGAAAGCAGTGCTTTTGTTGTCTTGCGTGGTGTTTGGAGCCTTACGGTCACGTTGTGCCAAGCCTTCTCAAATTACAGATGAAAGGGCTTACAAGGGGTCGCGCAAGACTATTTGAGATATATTGAGAGGATGAGCGGAATGCAACTCGAACACTGTCCGGGTACGTGACGCACCAAAGAGCCTGGGAAACTCAGTCAACTCAAGTTCTTGCACTGAATTTGCAGCAAGGAACTGACCAGTAGGTTCCATTTGGTCACGAAAGATTTGGCGCTTAAAATTTAGAGGTCCTGGTGAGTCCACCCTCTCCAGGCTACGGCTAGTAACGTTGGTTCAGACGCGCTTGTCGATAGCTCTCACAGCTTTCTGGGGAACACCCCTTTCTCAAGCTTGCATCTCCAGGTCCCCAATGTGTGCTCAGCTAGTGTCCACGACCTTCAAATTTCAGTTTGGACTCGATCAACAGGAACTCACAATTTATTCAACAAAGGATGGATGCGCTGAAAACCAGCAAAAAAATATCAAACAATAACATAGGGCAAGCTGGGAAGATTCAAATAGGCCTGTCGATCTGCAACGTTTCCAACGTGGAAGAAGTATGAAGCATGGTATGAAGTATGAAGAGGTACGAAAACTTTCGGTGTCAGGTCACAGATGACTTTGTGAAGAAAGACTTTCAGCCCAGCCAGGTTGGGGAGCAGCATGTTTTCTTTGTTTTAACGCATTTGATGCAGACTGTTGCAGACTGTTGCAGACGGCTATATAGAGGTTCAGAGATTATTCCTCTGGTGAAGAGTTCTGGATAATCTTGTTGAGGCTAGGCACTGTGCATGACTTTAGATTCCAAGAAATTGAAACTAGATGAACATAGAAGCTGCGAACGCGTGGATCCGAGAATGCCTTTGAGATGAGAAGCAAGACACCTCTAAAGACCTGTTGCTTTAGAAGTTGAAGAAGCTCGGATGTTTCTCGGAGCTTTTGTGAATTGTCATCAGCATTGTTTTGAGTACATCATAGCCAGCAAATCTGTTCTCAAATAGACTGTCATGCATTCTATGACTTATCAAGTTAGGAGGGTCCACGGATGTCCCACGGCTGAGCAGGTGCTTTTAGCGAACAACAGCTGGCAATCTTGTTCTGCGACCACCGATGCGGCTGCAGAGGAACTTCTGGGGGAATTCAAACGATGGAATCCGACGGAATCCGAAAGAACTGCAAGAGTTTTTGGCAAAACTGCCATGTCAGGTCTCGACACGTTTGAGGGAGTATAGACTAAAAGTGAATATAGCAAGGATTGAAAGTGGAAGAACATGTAAAAACCATAAGATATATGGAAATCGACTTGGAAGTCTTTAAATCATTATTTCTTTGATAAGAATTGGTTTCAGGCAGTTGGCAGTCAAGTGTCCTCCTCACCCACAGCGTTGGCAGCACAAGTTGTCACTGTCGTGTCTTGGACTGCAGCAGGTGTTTTCCGATGCGATCAGTATGATTATCTCCTTAGTGTTCGCTGCCACAAATCATTTCAGAATGATGCCATTCTATTGGAGTATGGGTAAAAGCCTGAGGGACCTTTCGGGAATGGTTATACAATGCTGCTTTAGCCGATTTCGAGACATACTAGGGGTTCGTTGTAAACATGCTTGAAAGAATAGTCCTTCTGGCTTTCTGGCAGTTCTTTCTTCAGCCTCATCGGCTACAAAACTTCAGTCTGTCTCGTGGTCGGTTTGGCATTTATGCAGCCGGGTCAGAGTGAAAGGAGGCTTCCTATCAATTGCACTAAATCCAAAGCAATTATGCACATTCTTGTGAAACGCGGGGTTCCTAGTGCTAAGCTTAGTTGATTCTAGGGTGTGTGTAATGAATATTTTTGCACGTGGCAATGCAGTATTTTTTTAATGTATTTTTCTGTTTAACCTGCATCAGAAACATTTCGCAACTGACGAATTGGAAACCTGTCCATCGGCCAAGGCCAGCAACACGACCTTGGCCTCGGATGTGCGAGAGCTCACCGAGGTACGTTTCCCGATTTTTTCCTTCCCGTTTCTTGCTGACGTCCTGTTTGAAAAATCTTGAAACCGAGACTTCAGAATTCACTATATTACTATATTATAATTCTCTCAAGGAATCAATCTGAAAAAAGCAATGTATGCAAGCATCAGTGCAGCGATTCCCGCAGGGCAAAAATTCACATTGATATTCTGGAGGAATGCATGATATCATGCTTGATTGAAATAGAATCTGGGCAGTGACAAACCACTGGTTTTGCCTTTGATTAGCCTACTTTTCTGCACGAAAACTGCCCTCGCGATGTAGAAATACTCTATGTCTTGAGCTCTACGCAATCTGAACGCACAAAATGCAGAAGACTTCTCCACGAGGGGGGTGGACGTTGGAAGACAGCACGTTGGAACAGAAACTCCTGGGCACTGCAGGTGGAGACTTGGTCCATTGGCGATGCTAGGAGGTCAGCGAAAACGGCAGAAACGGATTTGATCCAGCTTGGTTCCAGTTTCAGGCACTTCGAGAAGAGTCAGCTGCATGTCACCCATCTCACCAGCTGCCATCATTTCTATTTCCCAATAATTACCAATTTTTGAAGCTGTGTGTCAACTGCTCGTTGACACAAGGTGTGAAGGATCAAGTCACACATGTTTTAGCACCGCAGGGTCACGGAATCATGGAAGCAGACATTTTGTTACTGTGGGATTGGACAGATCTCAGCTCGTTGGACTCACGATGCTTGACACAGCCTTGGCGAAAAGCAACCATGAGAAGTGCATCAGAAGTGCATCAAATACCGTTAGCATTTTCACACTACTCGTATGTACATAGATCCACACACACACACAACACCAGCCACAGACAAGCAGATTCTGCAGGATGCCAGTTGTTGATGCTCCCCGAGTCAATTTTGACACAAGGGTGGCACTGCTCAGTTGGTAAAGATGTAAGGCCAAGGGCCAAGGGTCCAGGTGTAAGCAGAAGCAAAAGGGCAATCTCCAAAGACTTCGCAGAAGTGCAAATACGAAGTTTTTCATGAGAGTATTTTAATGGTCATGAGTCATAGCATGTAAGGTTTTTCATGAGAGCCTTTTGCATACTTCTACAACGACTTTGTTGGGTTTTCGAACCAATGCACTTTCACCCTATCATGGACACCCTTTTCTGCCCAGTTCGCCTTTGTCACAGCATGGTCCTTTAAGATCGGGTCCTTCAAGTGAAGTGAAGCAATGACCCTGCAAAACAAAAAAAACGGGCGCCTCCATCCTGTGTTCCAACATTGCGTTTTGACTGAAGAAGAGTTGCTGAGATCTGGCTGTTTCTGCTTGTTTGGAGTGGCAACTCTATATGAACCAATTAAAGATATCGAACATGAGTTGCTCCATGTTGCTCCAATCTACCATGCACGTTCCTGATGTTCAAAGGTGCAGACCGCATCGCGCGGATCCCAGCGGGAACTCTACTTAAAGTATCCTAAACGAAAATATGCAGTTGAAATGATGTCGACCCTCAAAGAATCCTCAACGTGCTCAATTTAGATTTTGAAGGCCTTGCATAGAGACTCCATCAGAATTGTAAAACTATAATGAGTGTCAATAGCCCTGGAGGTGCTTGCTTGCTTCGCGCTTTCATTAGCCTTTGAGCCAAATGCAATGGGGTTTGCACATGCAAAACCCCACTTTCGGTCTTGGGGGTAACCTTTGAGACTCACCTGCCGCTTTTCTGACAAAGTGCCCTTTCTTTTGAAGCCGTTGGATCAAAGGCTTTGCAGCACAGAGGTCAAGTAGTAAGTACTGAGGGCATACAGGACATGGTAAGATTGGTAAGTTGCTGGACTAGAATTACCCCACACCATCACCATCCTTTTTCTGGGAGTCCCTCCAACAAGGGAGGCAGCCTTTGGTACTCCTTAGGAAGATAAGCGTGCTTAGAACCCGGGCACAGATTAGTTAATAACAGGTTTCAGCAATTGCAAGCCTTCAAACGCCAGAAATATCCAGAAACGGTCCAGCACTTGAAGGAAAGGACCCTGAAGAATGAGAGCAGCCCTCGCGCCCATTCGCAGTGCTTTTCATCGATGCAGAGGTACGCAAACCGTGACAGTCCAAAGTCTCTGAGTATCATTTTGACTGCAATGATACGTGAGAGTTTGCTGAACTTTGGAAACAACCTTTGACCCTGCCATTTTGGTAGTTCTCCTTTCGCCCAAGTAATGAGACCTATGATATACGGTAGAGCGTTGGGGTATCAGCAAAATATGTGACAAGCATGTGGCCTGCACCACTTCAATTCATTGTGGTGTCATGATGTGGTATGTGGGTTTCCCAGTTCTGTTTGAGGCATAAGCTTCAAGAGTGCTGCAGAACTGCGAAGAGCTTGTCGGTCAAACACCTGGACAGGGCCAACCGCAGGGGAGGCACCTGGTTATGTGACTTGGACTAGTTAATGATGGTGACAGGGAAACCAGAGCCACAAGGGACTCGAAAGGAAAGACCACAGCAGAAATCAGGCTGACATGAAAAGAAGCACAGAGAGAGAGAGAGAGAGAGAGCTAGACATGTTTTTCAGACAATGGCTGGGATATTGCAGGAGAACGGAAAGTGACGATAAAGTAAAGATCGCACCAAACTTATCCAGAATAATTCCAGAATTCAAATTAGCCTTGGATGAGGTGCAATTTGAGGATTCTTGGACTCCCAAAGACTTCGCAGTCACCTCTTACAAAAGGAAGGTGTAGATTTACTTGCTATTATTTGCCCCTGCATTAAAATAATTACTTATTGCTATTACTCCCAAGTGGTTTATTAAAACCACCCATAGCGGTCAAAACCCATTGTAAGACTCACAATGACCCACAAACTATGTGCTCACATTTGTCAGTCCTACTCTTGGACAGGTCTTCCTAGAACTGTGCTGGAATGCTCCAAGGTCCAGGCCAATTTGGTCATCCTTCCAGGCAAGTACGCGGAACAATTTAGAGACTTTTGCAACTCGGCTCGCATGAGGGGCAGAGTCAGAGACATAAAGAACGGTTGCCAAGATGCATGATCAAGCGAGTTTTGATGACCGGACATAATTTAGTACGTTTGGCATTCAACGTTCTTGTTTTTCCGTGATGATATTGCAAACATTGGAAGTAAATGTGCTGAGATTCGATCCTTTAACCTTGACTCCTTCCGGGCACATTCGATTCGCGCTGGCAATTCATTTCAACTTGAACTCCGGGCCAGCTGCATCCAACAGCTTTTTTTGAGGTGCCAAAAATGCAGCACCGTGCCCACTCTTGGAGCACACTGGCCCTGGCTCCTTTGAGCCTAAACACCTCGCGCCCGGTGCAGATCTTCGCAGCGGCCCTAGTGTGTCTCAAAGAGTCTCAGAAGAAGAAAAGGACAGGATTCAACATCCGCCAGCAAGATTCAGCAAGTGGTTTTTTCTCAGAAGGATCTTTGGAAAGTCCCAGACAGCTGGGGGGGGGTCCAAAATCGTTGTTGCCCTGCTATCAAAGTGTTTCCGAACTCAAGTAATGTCTTTCACTCCGGCTCCCTCCACATCTCTTTTAGTCAGTTTTCCAGATCATTCTGGTAGCTGCTTTACAGATGTGTGCACATGTGGGTTGTCCCCAAATTTAGATTTAAGAATCTTATGTACACGGCCGAAAAGAGTCCCCCCCAAAAAGCAAGGGATTCTGACTCTTGTTGGCTACATTTGTGTTTGGGTCAGCAGGTGATGAGATCCAAAAGTAATTACATGTCTTCAATCCTTAGCATCCCAACTCTCCCATTTGTTATTGCCGTGGAGGCACAGACTTGCCCAAGTACCATGTCTGGAGAGAAGGCACAAGGGATCCCGGACAATTACAACTGCAGCTTTTCACTTGCTGTACTTGATGGATCTTGATTGTACTTGCGTGGTTTCCATAGTGGCATGCTATCCCAAATGAATCATGCAAAAGAGGAGCGCAATTTCTATGCAACTTGTTTGTGATTGTGCTCCATGTTCATCTAATGGGAACCAGAGTGAGTCCAGCATTGTTGTAGAAAGTTGATGGGAGAAAAGTTTTGAAAGCATATTTCCCGGTTCGTGATCTTGCTCTTGTCACAGGTGTAATGGTGGAGGAACGACAAGAAGTCGCGGGCCTCTGTGAAGATGATATGAAACGTGTCTCAAATTGCTCTGCTGGTCGTCCTTCGGAAACGACAGCCGCAACATGCTGTGGCAACATGTCCCAATGACTCCAGCAATCCTGCTGTCGTTGGAAGCTGAGGCACGGCTTTCTTCTCGGATGCTCATTCACGTGGGAAGATCTCCTAGCAGAAGCTTATTTGACCCCTCGCCATGTTGAGGCGCAGACGCCTTGTTTCAGACACAATTTTTGACATGCAATTCAAACCAATGCAATTTCAGACTCAACTTTTCTCAAACACACCTTGTGGATTCTTGCAGTGGCAGTGTTGCGGTTCGGTTGCGGTCCAGTTGCGGTCCAGTTGCTGGGTCCTTCATGGACCGAAAGAGCTTCCTCGTGAGTTTAAACTATCAAATCGTCGCAATTCGCCCAGGAGGGTCGGAATGTGCCAATGTTCAACTCATCAATCGAATTGAGGAGTGCCGGTCCTTTTCAAGGCCTGGAGTATGAATATAAAGATTCTGCAGTCTACTGGAGTTTGTCAGGCATTTTTGACTACGTTGACCTACGACCAAGTTATGGACTAGCCTTTTCCTTGCGCACACACACACACACACGTGCAAAAACACAAGATTTTTCCACGGACCACGGAGAAACAACCAGGGAAGGAAGGGTTAAGCGTGTTTAAGAAACAGAAATTGCCGTCTTCCACTGGACTTCTCTTGCCAGAGTAGGCCACATGGTCGTATCGATGCGGCCATACCGCAAAGAAGATGCTGAGAAGGTTTGTGCGATAACAGCGGAATTTCCAGCTGCCCACGGTACCTCGGCATTGTTCGGCTGTCAACACATTTTTAAGGATTGGACGGACGTAGCTCCACCGGAACCAGTATCCCCAAGCCTTTGGATGACTTTTAACCTGACCTCTTTGGGTGTATTTGCAGACATTTGCAGACATTGCAGACAGTTGTGGATGTTCCTGATAATTACTTTTTAAACCTCCGGCGTTTTTTGCATTTCTTTGCCTCATCTCACGTTGAAGTTTGATGCTTCTCTTGCGTCCCTTTGAAAGTGCACTTCTTTGCTTGTTTAACTCCTTGTCGAGTCTGAGGCCCCCCGGTACAAATCGGTCAACCAGCCGAGATTGGTGTGAAGGACAGTTGTGGAGGGTTGAGACCGGTGTATCCCAGGACAAACAATCTTGGGGATCCCCCCACTGCTCCAAAGGCAAGGCGAGCATATTTCAGCAGCTACTTCCGCATACTTGAAAGCCATTCTGCATTCTGCGCTACCACGTGATGCGGTGTGGTGAAGTGTACTGTCCCAAATGTGAGCCTGCCACCGGAAGTAGTCACGGTTTGTCCCAGTAATGTCACGGTCCGAGCGCAGACTCAGATTTACCATTTCTTCATTAGAAACAATATAAAACAATAAGACATACCTTGGTGTATCTCGGAGATGTTCGGAAATGAATCCAAATATGCTTTACATCCCAGTAGTTGCCAACAATCACAAAAGAGAGTGCCGTCAGACAGAGTTGCAAACTGATCAGTTTGTGTAGCGTTGACTCAATGCCGGACACGAGGACCTTCTGAGACCAGACTACGGAGAGGCAGTTTCACTGAAAGATGCATGGCCGCAGAAACTCAAAGGATGATGGATGAAACAAGTTTGCCGACGCAGCGCCCGGCATATTTGGGTTCTCCATGGTCCCTGCCACCGTCAAAACAGCCAAGACAGTATTGCCTGCATGAGGCAGTTCATCCACACACCGCAATAGCATTTTCACACGCTCCGCTCAGCATGCTGAAAACACAAATCCCCGGTTATACACTGCACACTGAAACTGTGTAAAGTCTGTATAATGCTCTTTGTTCTCGTGCCAATCGCATGGCTTCCAGAAGATTCGGCAAGGTTGAGTGAATGAGTTCCCAGTACCAGCATCGCTGATATCTCTCACGTGCAGCATCTATAGCATCAATCGTGATCACGCTGCATGTGATACCAAAACACAAAAAGAATGTTCCTCGCGTCGGTCGTCCTTATATACTGTACAGGCAGTGGGATTTTCATGGATTTTCTCCATCTCATCCTCTAGGAAGATGACAGAACTTTTCTCCTTCAAGGTGCGTAGTGATGTAAAGCGTGCTGATTAGATGTACACCTCCCAAATCAAAATTCATCGAAATTGTTTCAGCAAGTCAGGTCTTGTAAGATTTGTAGCGACCTGTCTTGATTCTTCCTGGTCTTGTTGTCACTGAGGATGGAGAGGTCCCTCTGTTCTGGGCTTGTGGTGTCACACCACAAAATGCATTGAAGCAGGCGAAACTGCCTTTGGTGCCTTGGCAATGACAACCTTTCTTGACCTATCAGCGCTGCAATCATAAGTACAGTAGTAAGGGACAATCATTTGAGCCTTCGAAGATGTTCAATCTACGATGAGTGTAAAGATTTGGGGATCCATTTTGAACATTTGGAACATATTGCAGCAAGAGATGTCATCTGGATTTGCCTACTGCTGGAAAGTCCCACACATATCAGCCAAATAGATAACAACAACGAACACATGTTTCACACATGCCCCACTATTTTCCACATTAAGGCTATTTATTTTTGTATACAAGGGCTTCAGGAATCTCAAAAACCTTCCGTCAGCATTTTCCCTCACATGAAGACACTATTTTGCCAGCTTACCTTGGCCAGACAGTGACCTTGGAAAGCAGGCTTACTGTAGAATCTGGGTTTCCCTTGCCGATTCTTGGGAAATGAGAGCATTTTTCTGAGGGAAGGCTGTTGCTTCACACTGCTGGACTCCCGTTTGATACCCCCTATAGGTTTTCCTGAAGTGATTGGAAAGCTGAAGACCCTTGGGGACAATGAGAAAACTCCAGCGACCCATGCACTACCCGCAAAACAAAGCGTACCTTGGTTGTGAATGAAAAATGGAGGAAACCAGAACATAAATCCCTTGTGGGCAGGTTGCCACTCCGCTTCTAAAAGAGACAGTGAGGTTTAGTCGCATTGAAGGCCTACATCAGACCGGCTAACACAAGCGCACATTTCTCTCGCCTCACCACATGCCTCACCACATGCCTCGCTTTCGTTTCTGATATCAAGATATGGAGAACGGTCTTGAGAGCTTCAAAGCCTCTTGAGCCCGCGGCCTCCGCAATTTGCTTTGAGATTTGCATGGGCGCTCTGCACACACGGCCTTTTGGTTCTCCTTGAAGTGAATATGGCAGAATACGGGCTGCTTATACTTGTCTGGAGGTATGGGAATTGGGAGATGCGAGCCCAAGCAAGATTGTTTTCAGATGCTCTGGTGTTTTGGAAGGTACCGGGGTTGCCAGCATAGATTCTAGATAATTTCGCCGTAAAAACAAGGAAGTCAGGTCAGTTTGCGTGCTTGTGCAATTTAGGTGATCACCCATGCACCTGGTCACATGTTCGTTGGCGACATTCGCAACGATGAGCTCAAAGATTGGCAAGTACCTGGTGTGTGGTCTGCACGCCCCACGCAAGTGGAGTGAGGACTGAAGGGTGTTGACACACTCATGATCACAACATCTCTAGAAGCTTTTGAAGAGTAGTATATTTTTTGCACTTGCCGACATTTGAGACAAGGAAGGCACTCCCAATTTCAACTCGCAAAAGGATTGGGAAGCACTTGAAAACATCTAGAGACATAGGACCCATGCCAAAAACGTATGTTTGCATTAAGATAGGACAGGAGTGTTCTTGTCCCAAATTACTCTTCCTCAACTTTCCCTTACCTGACCACGGCATTGTGATGATTCATCGACTTTGTAAAAGAATTTGATAGAGTTGAAACATGTTGTGCCAGGCCCTCTGCGCGAGCCACTGCGCGTTGCCCTTGGTTCCGCCTCGTTTCACCAGGGGCCCAAAGTCATTGGTTAGCAACCGAGTTCGATGCCAGCAGCGCTGAAAAAATGAATCTGAAATTCGATTGCGCAATGCACGAGGATTGGACACTGTCTCAAGGAGCAACCCAGTGCTGTGTGAAACATTCCACCCTTCAAGCATGAGAAGATTCAAGCCATTACAACAGCACCTACAGGAGGAGCTTGCTGCTTTTTGACCAGTTTGTGCGGGAATGAAAAGAACGGAAAGAACCACCATGGACAGGCATTCACCGGATTCGTGAATCCTCACGATCTTTGCTACTCTGAAGACAAACATCATGACACTGAAGCTACTGCTGCGAGAAGGTTTCCGCCCTGTCGAAACCAGAGTATGTTGCATTCACAGTGATTCAGTATGGAGTCTTGCGATGTCTAGCACATCTTGCAGGCAAGCGGTATATGCTCGTGACTCTGTAACACTGTAGTTTGTCGTGCCGGAATTGAGGCCTTGCACATCCATCCCGAAAGAAGGGTCATGTCAGGCAAGGGCCGAATCATGCCGAATCGCTTTGACAAGAAGAACCACGCTGAAGTATACTTGGATCAATGAACACCGCATCCTTTCATCTTTCGGTGCATATCGGCAGGCTTTGGATACAAAAATTGCAAACAAGGTGAAGACATGTTTCTGGACACATGGTTGATTAATTTCAAGGCTTTGAACCTATACTATGCTAAGCAAACGGTAAGCAATAAGCTGATCAAACTTGAACATGGTATTCTTTGCATTTCTTTGCATTTATTTACATGTCTTTGCGTTCTCCACAAGCAGAGCTTCCTGTGCTCTCAGACCGTGAATCAGCCAGTTGTCATGTCCACATTTGTTGAGGTGCAGAGCTTCTCGCCGCCCGGGCAGCTCAGTGTTCTTCTTGTTGTCACAATATGTCACAGTTGTCGTCGTCCGCTTGTGCTCAGTCTTTGGCAATGTGCAGCACACCTCACTCCAGACCATAGTTGGAGTCAATGGAAGTAACAAAATTCTCAATGTCAATTCAGGATTAGCAAAACCTTGTTGATTGAGTAGTGGCGTTTTCCCCATGTATAAAATGATAGTAGTCTGCTACTAAAAAGGCACACCCCACTGATCAACAAACTGAGGTTGTTCCATATCTATGTATTATATATGCGACGGCCAGTAATATTCCATACTTACCCCCGCAATATTCTATCTTGTTGGTGCCCAACCCTGTGTTTTGGGGTATTCTATCTTGTTCTCACTGGGATTTTAATATTCTATCTTGTCGGCCGTCGCTATACAGTGTCCCAGCTTATGCAGAGGCCAATTTGCATCACAAGGCTGTCAAAGGATCGTTGGATTCTACCATGCAAGTGGCTTTGTAACATAGCCTGCTTGACTCTTCTGCTTGAAAGCAGGTTAGCGGACAAAGTCTCCAGCGGTGAGACAGTGCAAGTTGGCCAAGAACTCAGTGAAGAGACCGGGGAAGAAAAGCCTGTGAGAGAATGGAATTCGAGACAGTTTGCAACATCCTGCTGACAGATTTTGTGGGAGTAGGGATCGGTAAAAGGCAACCAGCAACATGCACTGGAAGCTACCGTACCAGAATTATGCACACAGTTTCTTCAAGATCAAATAATTCGACAACTAAGCAGTAGGGAATAGGAATGATATTAGTGGCAAAACATGCAGGGGTTGCAATGAAGACCTTGTCACAGAATGAACGGGCACCCGAAAGAGAACTTCTCAAAGTCAGCTTCAGACTTGTGGAAGCTGTGGTTTACAAAAAGGCACAGCAATCACAGCAGGAACATTCTTATCAAATCGGGCTTTGGTGTATTCTCTTCAGCATTCCTTGAATGTAGCACCGATCAAACTATAGATATATGATATATTATATGATATAGACGACCTCTTCCGTGTGACTGAAAACGTGAATTTTAAATAAAGGGAAAGTAGACAAACAGTTTGCCAACTTGTTGCGAATCTCTCAGCTTCGGCTTCATATTCTGAGGCACTGGGGTCATCAAGCCTTGTACTCGAGTGCCAACTCGCATAAAGTCGGGCCTCCCCAGTTGCTGTCCGGGTCAAGATGCTGCAGCCTCGCTGAAGCCAACAGCCAACCCATCTGCCCTGTGAACAAACCATGGGCAATGACAATCCCCCGCCCCGCATGTTTTCCTGCGGAACCCCCCTGGAGTCTTTTGATGCTGGTATGTGTGCTTGAGTGTAACTATAGAGAAAGACAATTAATTATAGACATAAATGATACTAGCAGTACTATATATATAATGTATATATATATATATATATTTATGATTGTAATTTACTGAAGCAGTATATAGAAGCCATTGCTTGGCCAGTGAAGGGTCCACGCTTTCTGACACGGAGTAGGGATTTAAGCACGCTGTTTGCAGTTTTCCAGACTTTGCACTAGCTTTGCATCTCCTTGCATTGTGCCTGCATTGTTTTAGACGAGCTCAAGCCGAGTGAAGACACTCAGGTATGCTTGCTAGGGTGCCAAAGCCGTGGTAAGCACAGAAACGCCCAGACCATGACACGAAGGCTGCTGCCAAGTTGTTTCCCAGCGAAGTAGCTTGGAAAGCACAAAGATGGCACAGGAAACAGGATGCCCAAAGGCCTTTGTTGATGCTGATGAAGCTCAGAAGCGTTAGAAGCAGCCATGTCCAAGATGAGCAGGAATGCTGCAGAACAAAGTATGATAGAAGCGCTCTTGCCAATTCTAGTCCGAGCTTTTTCTCTTCATACACAGGAGGGTCAAGAGCACCTGGACACACAAGAAGCTGGTGGTATCACGGTGGCACGACGGCAAGTCTTCCTGAGTTGTTTCGGGAGAAGAACTTGTTCAGCAATCCTGTATTTCACCTTGAAATCCAACAGAGTGGCGATTTGCTCATCAGTCCTCGCTCTGGGCTTTATGAGCTCTTGGAACAGGAGCTTCAAGAACCTTTGCCTGCATGGCTGTTCACTGGAGCCGTTTGGGTTGCCAGTGAGTTGAAGACGTCAGACTATGGAGTGAATGGCGAACTCAATGTAAGTTTGAAAAGCAGTGCGGCACCGAGAGCGCTCTCTGGCAGCACAAAGGCCAGGATCCTCAGACTTCGTCGTTATCGACCAGATAAGGCGTGGCGGATTGGTTGCAATCCAAATGCCATACAGAAGCCCTTCGTGAGCAGCAGTATAAGGGCAAACCTCATACAGAAGTCCACCGGCGTAGAAGAAAGACAGGAGTCGGCAGCAACAGAAGAACCACAGGAGTCTGCAACGTAGCTCAGTTGCAAAGCCGGACCTTCAAATCTCCGAGAAAGCATTGCTGCGGTGACCCGACAGGCCAAGAAGCCAAGAAAGCCAAGGACAAAAGAAGGACCTTCAAAGCTCTTTGGCCAAACTAGCAGTGCTCCTCTGCCATTCTTCCCGATTTGGGCAAAGCAAGCACCAAGAGGCAGCTGAGGCACTGCCACCAGATGAGGAACAAGGCATCGGTGCTGCACCTTCGCCTCGCAACACTGGAAGCCCCAAGACCTGGTGAAGGCGAAGGAAGAGTCACGGATCAGACTGTGAGAACAGCATTAAAAAAGAGCGCAAAGAAAACAATCAAACAAGAAACTTTGTCTCCTAGCCACTCAGAAGTGATGTCTCCCACTCAACGACGGCGCATGCTCATACAAGCAAAGTCCAAGACTGCTGCGAAGGTACTTGCACGAAAGCAGTTACTGTAGGTCAGCGTCCTAAATCAGTCATGCGAAGGCTGCGTGCTGTTTTACATGGTCATTCAAGCAGATGGGTTTTTACCCTTGAAGTTGCTGTTCTCCATGACACCGGGAGCAATGCATCAGAGCCAAAAAAAGGATTTGCGAAGCATTTGCACCAAAGGTCAAGCAGTCCCCAATGTTTGCGCCAGCTTTGCATCGTTTCTGCATGGTTTTTGCATCAGGTTTGACTTCGGTTTCAAGTCTTAAACTCTCCGTGTTTCTTCCCCTATCCCTTCCATTCTTTCTGACGCCTTTGCCATCTCACGGGACGTCGTTCCGCTCAGTTCCACTCGTTCCAACCTGCTCCAACTAAGGCCGGTGCCAGCCGAAGCCACCGAGCCGCTCCAGGCCGTGCAACCATGCAGAAGATTGATTCTTCAGATTCAAACCATGCTTTTCAGATTCTTCTGCTGTTTTCTTTGTTTTCCTGTGATTTCCTAGCTTACTACAGCAGTTAAGGACGTCAGATACACAAACCTATGTACATATGATATATATATATATACCAGATAGTGCCCGGCACGCGCAGGGGCGGAAGTCTTGAGAAAAGGAGATGGCTATAGGAAAAAGGTTGCCTATAGGAATTTATGATGAGTTGAAAGCATTGCGAGAGAAAGCCAAAATCAATGAATGAATGAATGAATGTATGAATGAATGAATCAATGAATGAATGAATGAATGAATAAATGAATGAATGAATCGATGCATGAAATTAATGAACGAACTGAAATGAAATGAAATGAAAGGAAAGGAAATGAAATGAATGAATGAATGAATGAAACGAATGCATAAAGGAACGAATGAATGAATGAAATGAATAGAAGAATAAATGAAAAACTGAATAAATGAATGAACAAATGAATGAATGAATGAATCACATGAATGAATTAATGAATGAATGAATGAATGGCTGAATGACTGAATGACTGAACGACTGAAATGAATGAATGAATGAATGAATGAGTGAGTGAATGAATGAATGAAATGAAATGAAATGAGATGAAGTGAAATTAAATGAATGAATGAATGAATGAGTGAGTGAATGAATGAATGAACGAAATGAATGAAATGAGTGAATGAATGAATGAATGAATGAATGAATGAATGAATGAATGAATGACTGAATGAATGAATGAATGAATGAATAATGAATGAATGAAATGAATGAATGAATGAATGAATGAATGAATGAATGAATGAAATGAAATGAATGAATGAATGAACGAAGGAATGAATGAATGAATGAATGAACGAATGAATGAATGAATGAACGAATGAATGAAGGAATGAAGGAATGAATGAATGAAGGAATGAATGAATGAATGAATGAATGAACGAACGAATGAATGAATGAATGAATGAAATGAATGAATGAATGAATGAATGAATGAATGAACGAACGAATGAATAAATGAAATGAAATGAAATGAAATGAAATGAAATGAAATGAAATGAAATGAATAAATGAAATGAATGAATGAAATTAATGAATGAATGAATGAATGAATGAATGAAGGAATGAAGGAATGAAGGAATGAAGGAATGAAGGAATGAAGGAATGAAGGAATGAATGAATGAAGGAATGAATGAATGAATGAAGGAATGAATGAATGAAGGAAGGAATGAATGAATGAATGAACGAATGAATGAATGAATGAATGAATGAATGATGAAATGAAATGAAATGAAACCAAACCAAACCAAATGAAATAAAATAAAATGAACAAAGAATGAAAGAATGAAATGAATTGAATTGAACTGAACTGCAATGAAATGACGGAATGAATGACATGAAATGAATGAATAAATGAAACGACATGAAATGAAATGAAATGAAAAGAAATGAAATGAAATGAAATAATGAATGAATGAAAGAAATGAAACGAAATGAAATGAAATGAAATAAGTGAAATGAATGAATGAGTGAATGAAGGAATGAATGAATGAATGAATGAATGAATGAATGAATGAAATGAATGGATGAATGAATGAATGGATGAATGAATGAATGAATGAAATGAATGAAATGAATGAATGAATGAATGAATGAATGAATGAATGAATGAATGAATGAATGAATGAATGAACGAAGGAAGGAATGAATGAATGAATGAAGGAATGAATGAATGAATGAACGAAGGAAGGAATGAATGAANAATGAATGAATGAATGAAGGAATGAATGAATGAATGAACGAAGGAAGGAATGAATGAATGAATGAAGGAATGAATGAATGAATGAACGAAGGAAGGAATGAATGAATGAATGAAGGAATGAATGAATGAATGAACGAAGGAAGGAATGAATGAATGAATGAAGGAATGAATGAATGAATGAACGAAGGAAGGAAT
>BGPT01000825.1:126560-145461 GCA_003297045.1 Symbiodinium sp. clade C Y103 | reverse complement strand
AATGAATGAATGAATGAAGGAATGAATGAATGAATGAACGAAGGAAGGAATGAATGAATGAATGAAGGAATGAATGAATGAATGAACGAAGGAAGGAATAAATGAATGAACGAAGGAAGGAATGAATGAATGAATGAAGGAATGAATGAATGAATGAACCAACGAAATGCAGGACTGTGCCGATCCATCTTTCAAGAGCGCCCCGATCCCAACAGTTTTTTGCATTTTATTTGTGAAGTTGAGCTCTCGCTACAGTCCGGTGGACTTTTTGTCGACGACTTCCCCAAATCGAGGCCCGAACCCGCGGAAGCAGAGACCCTCCTTCGGCGACCACGAAAGCCACTTTACCCGAAAAAACACAGGGTTTCGCGCCCGAGCGTGTTTTTCACCCGTGAACCTGACACACGCGTGATGTTGACATGATGACATGATGATGATGATGATGATGATGATGATGATGATGATGATGATGATGACGACGACGACGAGAAGACAACCCCTTGACGTTCGTCCGTAACTCTGAAGTTTGTCAAGTAAATTTCTTTTGCTTATCTAAGATATAAGCATGAAACGCATGCCAAAAAAGGAAACTTCACTCAGGCTAAACTGCACAAGTCACTTGGTCACCGAGTCGCTTTGTCCACAAGACAGCTATGACTTGTTTCACAAGGATGAAATGGAGGTCACCAGAAACAAGTATGCTGGAGACCTCGCACTTGCATGTAAGAGTGCTGCAGTCTGGCCAGCAGACTATGGCAGGTCTCAGAGATTTTTTTCAACCGCGTTGAATACCTTCAGATCTTCCCCTGCTATTTCTGTATTTTCCTATCATTTCTTTGATTTCGATTATAATATAGTTATTGATATCCAGCCCAGTCTGGTTTGCTCAAGTTGCTCAAGTTGCTCGGCCAGTTCGTTGGTACGTGTCAAGTCCAGCTCCCCATGGCAGAGGCCACTGTGAAGGCCGACAGTGTGACACGGGGTCCATGAATATGTTCAGTGAACGTGTTTTCGTTTCAGCATCGTTCTCAATTGTTTAGGCATGTTTAGGTTATTCTCAAATTGTAATGCCGAAACAAGTTTTGACCAATTCTTCTTGCTGACAAGGTGCTTCAATGTAGTGAGGGTTGGTATGAGATGGTTGCACTGATATCTTTCACGTTCTTTCAGAATCGTGGTATACCAGTGCATCCAGTGATTCTGCAGCCGCACCAATGCACAGGTTGACCATGGCCCTTTGGTTCAACAAACTCCGCAGGTCGCGCAAATTGTCAGTCAGACAACAACAATTTGCTGAAAAACTGGTTGCGATCAGCCTACTGTCTAATTGAGGGTCTTGTCTTGAGCATGTGGTCCACTGCCATTGCCAGGAACATGCAAGACATGAGATCAGAGCTTTCCCTCAGACTCATGAAAGTGTGCGGCAGCCCGTTCGATCCCCAGAAACCACAAGTCTTGTGAGAAGCGCGTCTACTGATCGAGTTTACTTCCTTTTCACTGCGCTGAAATTTGACTCCCTATCTCCGCTGATCTCCGCAGATCTTCACAAGTCTCTGCGGTTTGCGCTTGTCGTATCCCCGTGTCACAGGCCTGCCACGAGGCAGCCAACGCCGTGCAGGTGCAATCAGTACTTGAGGACGGAAGTCTTCGTTTATTTCTTGAAACGGGTGGATATTGGACATTAAGATACTTCAAGATATATATATATATATTATATATGAGTAACCGACAAAATTAGCGGAAGACTAAAGTAGTAGGGAGTGGACTTGGGATGTTCCAATTGGTGCGAAAACCTTCACAACCGATAGGGGACACCGATAGGGGACCACCCACTTTGGCCATGTCCATTGCGGGTAGTAAGTAATTTTGTCTGCCGCTCATATGTATTTAAATCGCAAAAGGCATGGCCAGTGACTTTTCAAGGTAAGACGCCGAAGTTTACATACGAAGGACAAGTAGGTGCTCAAGGCGGCCCTAAAAAGAAGGGATGATATCTATGGAAACGAAGATATGTGTGGGAATTTAGCAGGAAACAATTTTGTGAGATTTTGTGAGTATTTTGCAGTAAACTGAAGCTTGGGATTCACTCGGCGGAACCATGAGGATAGGGATTTTGACCTTGTTTTGATCGGTATATTTTTTTCTGGGAACATAGCGAGCCAGTTAAAAAGGATCATGGAGGTGAGGAAGTGCAGCGAGAACTTGGCTAGCGCAACAGAGCTCCAGGAGTTTTGCCCCCAATGTGGGAACTCCTATTTGCCTGATGCAGTCGGGATGCTCAATCGGATTCTTCTAAAGGACAATCGCTGTGTTGACTTCATCGTAATTCCTATTTAAGAGCTAGGAAATGCCACGGAAGCGCACAAATCGATCCTAGTGAATTCTCGTGGACATACTGCCATGCAGTAACAATTAGAATGCAATTTGTGTTTGCGTGCGTGAGCTTTTGTACCGTTTCAGCCGAAGGACAGGCAATAAAGACAAGTCAGCGCCAGCGCCCCATTTGTTCACCGAGGCCTTCTGTCGGCATTGTGGCAGAAAGAGAGACTTCGCTAGCTCCCAAGCAGAGCATCCTTCCTCATCTTGAATTACTTGCGGTGTTGAAAGCATTTCTGTAAGGCCTGCATCATAGTGCCGTCAAGGTTTTCAAGTCAGTCAGTGGTAGTTTTTTGCGTCTTCCTCAACTTAACTCTGGTTCCTCGCCAATCCAAAGCAGACATGACAAATATGCGAGGTTTGAAGAGGTGGTTTGAACATGTTTGAACAAAACATGATTGAATGGTGACAATAAAAGAAGACTTTTCCACGTGTTTCACAGTGTTTCTACTGACCATTCAAAGATACCCTGCTGAAAATCTCAGGTGGCCGTCTCTGCCCAGGCTGCCCTCAGTCCTTCGATGGTACATGGGTACATGAAAGTTCTTACACAACAGGCATAGAACATGTTCACATATGTCTACAAAATCTACAAAGCACATCAAAGCACTCACGGTTTGCGATTTCACTATTGGATCTCTCTAGTCTGAATGAAAGACTGTGTTGATTTTGCGACCTATTCTTATGTACTTTAAATCTAATGGTATGTCACTTTGACATCCTTCAAATCATCAAACCAATTTCCGAACATTTCCGAAACTCCCAGCGATTTGCTATCATACCACCCCATCTTGATGTTTGTCTTTGGAACATCGCGCAATGTATTCATGGATTTGCAGTGAACTCTCTGGCCTGACTCCCACAAGCCTGGCATTGTTGTCCGAGCAATAGTGTCACCCTGCAAATTAGAGATTATGCTTTTCCATACTCTTGCATGCTATTTTCCTATATCTTTGTGGCTTTGTGGCTTTGTGGCGCAAAGCATCACACGGCTATTCAGGCGCCTGTGGCAAGACCTCGTGGCAACTCATTGAAGGCATTTGGTTGTGCAATCGAGAGACATGGCTTGGCAATGCTTGGCAGCAAAGTCCTTTTTTGGTGGGTCCGGATTATTTGTTCTCCCGCTTTGTTTTTTTTCTTGTTCTGTCCGTTTTCATTGCTGTTTGTAGCATTTTGGAGCTCCAAACTGCCATTTCAATGGTATTTGCGGCATTTTGGAGTTCGAATCGTCCTTTTTCATGGTATTTGGTGCTCGAACTGTTTATGTTACATGGTATTTTGTAACTAGGGTTGGTTTAGGGTTTATTGAGGGTTTACTTCGGGCCTGGGTCTATTTAAGGCTTATTTACGAAAGGTTTGAAATCTGTTTAAGGTTGGTTTAGGATCCTTTTAGGGTTGTTGAGGGTTTATGTTTATTTGGGGTTGGTTTCAGATTTATTGAAAATGTATTTGCGGTGTATTTAGGGTTGCTTTTTTTGTTTTGGGGGGTGTTGGTTTGGGGTTATTTAGGGTTTGGATTTATCCAATGGTGTTTTTTTAAGGTTTATTCGAGTCGCTTCGTGGCGAGAACCACCCGCGCCCAGAGAACAGGACAGAGAGGAAAGGAGCGGGCCTATATGGCCCAACCAAAGCCAACTGGGGTCAAACTTGGCCGTCCTTGGTCTTTAGTTGGGCCAAACAGGAGCCAAAGTGCCCAGTCCAACATGGCAGAACTTGGGCATGTTTGGACGCAAGTCGGGCTAAACATTGGTGTTGTGTGGGGACATCTGGCCCCGAAGTTGCGCCCAAGGCACGAGCCCCCACCAAAGCCAAAAAACGTTGGAAATAGCAGTAACAATGGGCGTTTTCTGCATGTCGCATTGAGTCCGCAAAATTGGCCCGGGGTGGGCCCAGCTTGGGCCCGGCGAAAGGTCCAACTTGGGCCCAAGTTGCGCTATGTTGGACCCAACCGGAGCTGAGTTGGAGCCAATGGGTCATTTTGAGCCCAAGTTGGGCCCAATCGATCCAGATGGCCACCAAATTGAAGCCATGTGACGCACTTGGACGCCCAGGTCATGTGCACCGCAGCATGGGAAACCTTGCTCAACACAAAGCCTCATTGACGCCAAAAAACGTGGAAAACACGAGTAAAAGCGCGCGTTTTGACGATTTCGTATTGGGCCGGTCATGTCCTCCAGTTTGAAGTTTGAAGCCGTGTGGACGTCAACTTGGGCCGAAGTTGCTCCCAAACTCCCAAACGGGTCCAACTTGGGGCCAAGTTGCGCATGCTGGAGCCAAGTTGGGCCGAAGTTGAAGCCAAACGGGTCCAAGTTGGGCCGAAGTTGGGGCCTTGTTGGCCGAAGTTGTTCCCAAGTGGAGCTGATGTTGCGGCTATGTCGAATCGAAACGGTGCATGTGGCCGATGTTGAGCCGATCTGCAAAATGTGCAAATTTCATCGGATTACCACAGTCCCGTGCACTTTTTGGCGTCCTGAGAGTGCCACCCCCTAGCTAAAGCTGCAGCACCGAACAGAGCGGTTGAACCGCTGCATCGACTGCTAAACTACCACGCCTCGGCACCTTGAGGGCGGGTGGATTTAGGCTTCAAAAGCAAAAAACAGGGGAAATCGTAGAGGCAGAAAAGCAGACAAGCAGAGAAACAGAAAAACATAGAAAAGCGGAGAAACACAGAAAAGCAGAGAAGAAAAGCAAAGAAGCAAAGAAGCAGGGAAAAACAGAAAAGCAGAGAAGCAGAAAAACAGAAGTAGGGAAACAGAAAATTCAAAAACAAATGCCGAAACGGAAAAAACAATCCCCCCAAACAGATTTGGTGACCTGGCAGTCACTTAGTGGGCATCCAGCCAACCTTTGCATCTGATGTATTTCCGATTCACCCTGGCTGCATGGCGGAACTCGGCGGTGCATGCTATATTCAGAACATACTCACCACGGTCTTGCAGCAGTCTTACGGCAATGGTCACGTAAATTCAATAAAGACTCGACGAAGATAGTTTCACAATGTTTCACATGTATATGTCATGTGGCCAGGCGGCCGTGCTTCAGCCCATTCAAGTGGAGGTGCTTGAGTTGGGAGAGCCTGTCCCCCTCCATGACTTGTACCTCAAGACTTTCAAGACCGCAAACCCCGTGTCTCCTCGGTTGCTGTGCTGTTGGTGGTCCGTGGAAGATCTTTTTGCACACGAGTGCTGTTCCCTGGTGACAGTGCAAGGCTTTGCTTATATTTTCAATCCTTGAAGCGTCCATTGTGCTTCAAACCAAGAGTTGAAACACAAACATTTTCAGCACTTTGCTGTGAAAGAGATGTTTCTACATGTTTCTTAGTTTCTTAGAATTTCTTATATATGATGTTTTGCATTGTTTTGCCCCCCCGTTCTGAACCCGATCAACATGCCAAAAGTGGGCATTTTAATTTATCGGCAGCGGAAGGCTCCAAGAGTCACTCCTTCGCCTCCAAGAGCGTTATCACCACCTCCATCCAGGCAGCATCCGTCAATATCATTCAATATCGTTCTCAAATATCGGCCAATCAACTTATTCTTAAATGTTCTCCAACGTTCTCAAGATCCAGGGGGAAGCGTTGACCGTTGACGCTTCACAACTTCATAGTGCTCAATGTTCCATGGTGCAGCGCAGCCCATCGCGGCTTGTTGAGGTCGCCGGCTTTCGCCTGGCCACAGACGCACTTGCAGGGTGCCCAGTCTGCTCACTTGTCCTTGAAAGCAATGCGTGCATACTGCTTACCAATGTTTCTTCCTGTTTTTCCTTGTTTCTCCTTTTCTGTATTTTTTCTTGCCATCCGCTTATATCCGCTTCGGCCTTTCAGACACACGAGGGATCAGTGCTGAAAACAGATCCTCAGACTGAAGTCTGTTTGAACCGATAGATGTTGATATGGTGTCTCTTATCATACTATGATTTGACATGGTATGTTCTGACATGGTATGAAATGGCGTGATACCGGATTCTATATGGTATGATATGATTGGACTAGCGAATCCATTCAGAGTAGATGATGGTTTTGAGATGTTTTGAGATGTTTCGAGATGTTTCGAGACTGTATTCTTGTGTGTGTGTGTGTTTCTTCTTGTTCAGATATTGGGTGCCCAAGGCAGCCATTGTCCCAAATGCTCTCGCCGGCTGGAACCTGAAAAGATTCGAAAAAGATCACTTTGAAGGCAAGGAAGACAACAGTTTAACATACTGTGATGATCAAGGACTCTGGAAGTGGACATCGGGACACCCTCTACAATCTACAATTGAAAGGTACTGTCCTTTGATGTAGTTCGAAGGGTAATGCATGCAGGCAGGAAGAGCTCAGTGCGCTCTTTTGAACGTTTTGTTCATCGGTTTGGATTTCGCAGCTAAATTCCATTGGACCTCCCAAGTAACAACACTTGCAAAAAGATACCGTGATCAGCAGAGCATTGCCGTTGCCTTTACGAGGAGAGCTATTTGAGGCTCTAGCCAACCAAGAACTTGGTTGATGAAAAGGTCACAACGAACCTAACATGGTTAAGTGTGACTTGCTGGTAAACTTAAGTGAGCAGTGTTCAAAACCCCTGTTGGTTGACGATTATATGGGGCTACTGGTATTATATGGGGCTATACAATCCAATACTATCCAATACATTGGGGACTATCATAATCTATTACCGGAATTCGATTTTTCGTTTTTGTTTGTTTATTTCCCCCTGGTTTCTGATCGCTTTAGTTGGACAAACCCTGCGGCTTCTACAAAATGCAAGAGTTTTTTTGCGGGTACACACACACACACCTGTGCCAACTTACTGGGGTCAGACAATGTTAATGTGTGGAGATCTGACCCAGGCTTAGGATTTTGTAGAGCCAGAAACCTGGTACAATAAGAAAAACTGTATTGAAAAAATGGGGATTGACTGCTGGGATTTTTGATCTGGCCCCGCTCTGTGATTTTGTAGAGGGACCCCCCGTAGTTTTTCACTTTGTACAAAATCCAAGCCGTCCACCCACCACTCCAATAGGAGAAAGGATTATTGATTATTGACCAACCAATATAGTGGAATGACCGGGAGTTTTGAACGCAGCTCAAATGCCAACATCTGAGGCAAAACACTGTACCCTTCTTGTTCAGTACATTTTATGTACTGCTAGCCATGTTCACATGTTCACCACTCGAGCCAACTTCAGGGCGGACATGCGTGGAGTAGTACCCAACCATCAAAAAAGGATTGAGTCAACAGTTGCCGTGATTGACCTTTCGTTCCTATTCGTTCATGTTTTCATCTATGAATCTCTCCATGCGTGGATCTATTCATCGTGCCATATCTTGATAGATCTATCCCATTGATAGCCTCTTCGTATCCGTTTCTTTTCCTATCTCTAATCTGTAGGCTTGGGCCTTTGAAGAAAATCTCGCCGTACCGTATTGTAATACCAATCCTTTTCATAAAGTCTCAGACTGAAACTAATTATTCAAGACCATTTTCCAACCAATTTCTCAGCACCTCTTCAGAAGTTTAAAGTGGTTCAGGCCCGTTTCTCCTGAAATTAATTGACATTTGATTTCCGGGTACAAGGATAACAGGATGCATAGATCTAGTAAGCACCTTTTGTACGCAGGCAAACGCGGATCTCGTGGCACTGCCAACTGTTAAAACAGAACCACCACGTCTACTGAGGCTATGTATGCAAATTTATTGAAGTGGACAAAAAGCCGGGTGAATGGAGATCTGCTGCTTGATCCGTTTAGAGTACATGATTGTACAGGTAAATATGAGACAGGCAGACCAAAAGATAACACTTGAACCCAGGTCTGTTGATGGCTGGTTGACAGTCTCAGAGTATATTCAAGTTGAAACTCGTGTCTGTAAGGTTGAGCGGTTCTGAGAAAGCCGATGGAGCTTATGAGTTGATGAAATCTGACACTTTTCTGACACTTTCTTTTTCTTCGTGTCTTATGTGTGTCTTGTGTGTGTGTGTTGTGTTTGCCTGGAGCATCCCTGGAGCATCCCAGAGCCTTTTGCAACTGAGGCCTGCGAACGTTGTGCAGAACTCCTGAAGGCACCGCCTTGCAAGGCTTGCGGACAACCAGTGCGAGACGCACAAAAGAACGATCCACATCCGCACCTTGGCAGATATCTGCAGATGTTGACGAAGCTTGATGTCTATTGCCGGCCTATTGGCACTATTTGCTGTCGAGCAGGTTTGACGGGTTTGGCATAGTTTGACTATATATATATATATCTTGACTCAAGCTTACTGACACTGATCAAAATGGATTTGAACAGCACTGATGTCTCGTGTCTTAGAGTGTCTCAGTCTACCAGTTGCTGTAGCAAGTATGCATGCTCTTGACTCTTGCCAAGTCATTCCTCCAGGGTCAATTCGTTCCATGGAAGTTTGCCTCCCAAATTTCGTTTAGATTGTCAGGTATCACGAGGAGTGCAGGCGTTGTAGTTCCTGCAACCAAAAGGTCTCGCGGCAGGCGGTCTCCAGAAAGCATGAGAAAGGAAACATTTGTCGAGATTTCCGACACTATTTAGACTTTCCAGATTTTCCAATGACACATGACACTTTTCCTTGAAGCCTGGATGCCCGCTGCCAACTTGACACGGAACTTGAAAATCTTGTCTTTGCCTGGACTGTATCTTTACATCATAAACTTGGAACTTCTCGACTGCCTTGCAGGGTATGCACTTCACTGCTGGAAAGATCCTTTGTAGTTCCTGCGATGACCTCTTCGGAGAGTTCTTTGCACCTGGAAAGCGAAGCGGCAGTGAGTACATGCAAGAGGCTTTCAAGGCCGGGTTTCGGTCATAGCATGGACACTGGATTGATCATGATCGATCACCATGCATCATAGTGCCGGATCATACACTTCTTTGTCCCTTGCCTTGCTTCCGATTTAAGCACTAGAATTTTGACAGAAAGAGACTCTATGGAATCAAATCAGACCAATGCCAGTCTAGAGAGGAGATCGCACAGCTAGCACAATGAAACGATGAACATGATATGTGAGTTCTAGAGTGGATGATGGGAGCATGTGTGCAGTGGCAGAAGCCAAGAAGGCAAGTTCAGTGCAACTCGAGATCCAACAATCTAATCAGGAAGAAACGAGGAGGATATGACCCAGATATTACTAGGAAAGCTTCGAAATGTTTGACGCCACAGCCATACCAATGTCTCAATTGTCTCATCTTACCTTGAGGCGTGGGATGAAGACAAATCAGGCTTCATTGACACTGGTGAGTTGCGGCTGGTGCTCAAGGCATGACTGGCCCTTGCTGACCTGCAAAGTGTTTTATCGCATGAATCAATGAATACAACAAAGTCACAAAGTACAGTGATATTATAATGAATCCTATAAGAATAATATCCTATAGCCTACACTGATATTGATACTAATGTGTACTTGAATATGCTAGAATATATTGGTTGAAGTATATATACAATATATATAGACAAGTTATAGACATATGTATATAAAGGTTTATATAACAGACATTGGATTCTACTAAAGTATTAGTACAATCCCTTCGCAATCCGAGAGATGCCCATGTGGTCAGCTCCAGCAAGGGTTTCGGGAAACCCTTAAACAGTGGACGCTGCTTGAAGTATACTTGCACCGAGGTCACCTAGGTCACCTAGGCATAGATCTATAGAGGCGGCAGCTTTCAGCAGGACTCGTTTTTGGCTAGTGGATACCTGTTGCCATACTGTACTGATCTGTACTGTACCTGTTTGATCCCGTTTTGAGGGAAAAGCATTGATGGGACACAGGAATGCAAGCTTGGTTGACAGATACGTGATACAGACCTGTCACGGACAAGGACAGTTCCATTGCTTACGTGGATGGTACATCTGGTCTTGGACTCGCTTCATGTTGCCTTCAAGATTTGAGGGAAGTCGATGTTCAGTCTTGAGAGTGATTGCCCTGTTGTCAGGCTATCATGCCAAACTTTTCAGACCGAGACCTGAACGATTTGCTTCGTGTCATAGACACAAATGGCAACGGTGTGGTGGAGTATGAAGAGTTGCTCGGTGATCTTGGTGAGAGAGTTGTAGACACATGCCCAGTCACAAGAAACACGTGGGAGAAGGAACTTGAGATCGTTGACCTGTCGTCCTTGAGTGATAGACGAGAGTGTGCTTGCTAGAGCAATCCTTCACACTTCCACAACAAGAAGGTCAGAGTCATAGGTATCAACAACCTGCATGCTGCAACAATCAACCGGGCTGATTGGAACAAATCAAGAGAGGAGTGCTGTAGCAGTACAAAAGATCATATTTTCCTGCATCTCTCAGGTTCTGCCAGTGGCTGACGAAAGAAAACCCATTAGAGTTCTCACAGACGACTTTCTCTCACTACGTGGCGCAACTCATGCGAGAAGCTGGAAAGGCGAGAGAAAAAGCAGATCTTTGTGTTGATGAAATCCAAGTAAGAGCCCTGGCTGGCCAGGATGAAAGGACATTTTCCACCTTTGTAAGCATTTATTTGTGGTCCGATCTACTATGCAGTTTTTCTGGGCCTTCACGATGAGATGGTTGAGTCCTGCACAACCAAAGTTTCCTACGGGGTAAATCATGTATTCCATCCTCTGGCTCCGACAAAGCAGCAACATCATCCATGATGATCCCATGATCCATGAGAGTATCATCGAACCAAGGAGAAGATGGTGTGTACTTCCGCTTGAGGAGTGGGACTGTGCGGCTGGAGACCACAGCATTTCGAAATGAATCTGGCTTGTCCTTGACAGCGCTAGATCCTGAAGAGTTCATCAGCCGCTGGACATCTCAAGCCATCTCAACCAGGATTTTTGTAGCATGAAATATATCTAAAATATCCCCCTTTAGATATCCCTTATAAAGTGTATCAACCTGGGTGCGTTTCCGGGGGCCATTTTATATGGATCCCCTTTTTGGGAAATTGGGACTATTTTGGGAGGAGTTTTTTGGAGGACTAATGGGACTCTCATTTTCTAAGGGTTCCCCCTTTTTTTAATGATTTTTCTTATGTTTTTTGATGAAATTATGAAATGACTAATCCTTATACTGTAACTAATCCCAGGCCCAGGCCACATTTTTTGATTTTTCTTGTCTTATTAAGTTTTTGGTTCGTGGGTAGTCTGTGCACGTCAAAAACGGTCGTCTGTGTCTGTGCACGTCAAAAACGGTCGTCTGTGCAGTCCTTAAGATGACAGGCGATCAAGGTGCAGTGCTGTTGTGTGCAGAGGAACATGAACGTTATTGGCACCCCCCCCCTTCACCCCGGCCCAAGACTATGTTCATGGTGCAATGATTGAGACGACAGGCGATCAGGGTGCAGTGCTGTTGTGTGCAGAGGACCATGAACGTTATTGGTCCCCCCCCCTCCCCACCCCGGCCCCAGAGTATGTTAAAGGTGCAATGCTTGAGAGGACAGGCGATCAGGGTGCAGTGTTTTTGTGTGCAGAGGAACATGACCGTTGTTGGTCCCCCCCCACCTCACCCCAGCCCCACAGCATACACTTTGGCGTGCGCAGATGACCGCGTTTGGCGTGCGCAGATGACTCGTTTCTGGCGTGCGCAGATGACCGCTTTTGGCGTGCGCAGATGACCCGTTAGCCCCTAGGTTTTTTGTTCATGTTTTTTCTATTGAACATTGTAGTATTACCTGCAAAAACTGAAAAACATGAGTATACCGTACCTGTCATCAGCTTATAAAATGATGAATATATTCAGATCATCCTCTTGGATCATGATTGGTCCTGTTAAGTATTATTTTATGGTCATAGTCATAGTTTCTTTAAATGAGAATCCGGACAATTTATGTATATTTTTGAAAATCATTCCGGATTGGCATTTTTTAGCGCAAAATCAGCCCTTTTTAAAAACACAGATTGGCAAGGTTTTAGATTCTATAACTTTCGGATTAGGCATTTTATAAGAGCAACTTTCATTTTTAAGCATAATAGTCATTTTGTCAGGGATTTTCTTATAAAATGCCCCCCCAGGATAATCTCAATATTACGAGGGGGATTCTAGAATCTAGAAATTAACATGTACAGTAATTGTTGATGCACGTTGGTGTAATTTTTGTCGGGCTTCACATGTGTACACACTTGGATTACAGACCCTCAGCCTGCTTGACCTTATATTCTTACCTTTTCCTTCTGTGGGCAGTCATCACAGGAGTCGATTGGCAAGGAATCTGTTGACCTATTACATCCTATAACTTTCCGTCTTTATCAAGACACGATAGATTTGGATAGATTTGGAACAT
Source organism: Symbiodinium sp. clade C Y103 (assembly GCA_003297045.1). NCBI lineage: Eukaryota > Dinophyceae > Suessiales > Symbiodiniaceae > Cladocopium > Cladocopium sp. clade C. The sequence continues at coordinate 132,845 of BGPT01000825.1, read as the reverse complement.
GCTGGACACGCGGAGTGCAGCAATTCTGTTTGTGCTCTGCGAGTCTGCGAGTCGAGGTAAAGTGGAATGTGTGGAAGATGGTCTACACATCAGCTTCAATACTGGGCGAGTAATCACACTTGACGGGAAAGGTGAACTCTTCGGTCCGTTTGAAGCACCCAAGGGATTTTACATCGATGGCTTGCGGACAAAGCCCGTGGAAAAAGGAAATGTCAAGGTGACTTGCCGCGCGTAACGGGTCAGAGACATACCAAAGACATGATTGAAGGTGGCGTCGACTTCATTTCTGTCTTCTAAATCTGGTTCAACGAACTTCATGGGGAGGCTCCATGGTGTAGTTGGATGCAATATGATGCCATTGAGTTCTAGTAGCCATAATGGTGTTTGGTGAATGGCTCTGAATGGCTCCAGCTTCACAAGTGCCTTTGGTGTGCGCTCCTGTTTTCGGGGGGGCGGATTTCGAATCTGTGTCGGTCTGTGGCGATTCTTACAGTGCGAGTGTCCTGCTGCCAGGACTACGTGGCTGGTATTGAAGCAGCACCGTTGCCCTCAGCATCTGAATACGACTGTCCTTGTGCCTTGCTGTATACTGCTGAGCAGGACTTCACAACTTCTTTGTTTGTATGTGTGAGAATCTATACTTTGACTGACTTATATGGGCTTGTTTGAAAATAGGGTACCTCATGGTACCTCCAGTTCCAATGGATCATCATTACTTTCTCTATCAAATGGCCATCTTGGGGGCATACTGACAAGTATTCCCCATGTGTGTCGCAGGTCCTGCAAAAAGCCTCTCTAAACTCCAGCAATCAGATGCGAATCTTTGATAGAAGCATGGTACTCGTAATTTGGCACCTGGCTAACCAATGCTACTCAGATTCCTCAGGCCACGCTTCTAAGATGCAATTCCAAGACACGCCAAGGCTCTTTGCAGATAGATCAGAAAGTAGCTGTGCTGTGTTGCCCCTCCAGGAGTATTTGCGCTCGCTTCGCGAAATCTTAGCAAAAGCCGCAGTTGACGTAAATGGCTTCGGATATGGAGGAGCTGCGTGATCTGACACAATGATATTTGCGGGAAAAGTGTAACAGAAACGGTGCAGAGTTGATTCCAATGAAACAGTCGTCTTGTTTATGGTGGAATGGATGGTAGAGAGTGCAAAAGTCGGATTTCAGAGCGAGAGAGCGAGAGAGAGAGAGAGAGAGAGTGAGAGAGTGAGAGAGGGGGAGATAGATAGATAGATAGATGGATGGATGGATGGATGGATGGATGGATAGCTAGCTAGATAGATAGATAGATAGATAGATAGATAGATAGTGAGGGATACTCGATGATATACTCCTATATATATTTAGATTATTTAGACATAGACTAGGTCATTGATTCAGAGGGAGTGAACTGAGTCATCCTGGTTTTGCTTTAGCAGTCGGCTGAATCACCAAGTTTGAATTTGCCGATAGATGTGCTCAGAGCAGCTTAGATGTCAGATTTCCTCCACTTGTCAGCTTTTCTCGTCTTGGGATTAGCGAATCCCCAGGTAGTGTACCTTTCCAAAATTCCAGAACCTTTTTTTCAATCTGACAATGCTCGAGATCGTCCTGGAACAAATGCACGCACTCTTGCCTCCCTGCAATTGCTCTTCGAGAAGTTCTGCAGTTTTTTCTCTCTTCATTGGCGCATGTTGCTGCTAGCCTTCGATCGAAGTCCGCTTAGAACGCAATTGATTCAACTGACATTCTTTTGCTGTTGGCAAGACTTGAAACCAATCCTTTGACCTCTGTGTGTCAGCACTGCTCACTTTGGTCAATTGTCATGTGGATTCTTGCTTTCAAAGACATGTTCTCTTATATTTATAGCATTTTTTAATTGCGCGCTTATTATATAATCTTATTGGATCTTTGTATGTCTTTTGGGCTGTCCAGGAGCCACTGCTTTGATGCTAGCAGCGTCGAGGGGTTGCACTGGCTCAATGCGTTTCTCGGCTTGTGACAAGTTGAGAGGTGAAAGCGGTGGAACCTGGACCATCTTGTCCTGGCGGAATGCTTCGGCAATTTCTTTGAGTCCTTGAGTTTTCGCTGCCGGCATATGCAGTACTTGCATATCTGCATATCCAATCTTACTGTGCAGGTCTTCTGCTGAGCTCAAAAGCCAACGTCAACCTCGCTGATTCCGATGGTTGGACAGCTCTGACCTATGCCAGTCGCTGTGGTTCACCTGAGGCTGTGCAAGCCTTGCTAGTGTGCTTTGGTGGTAAATTTGCTGGTCAGGTATGTGACATGGAGGTGCATGAAGGTCAACAAACGGGATTTGAAGCGGAGAAATCCATTGCACTCGTCAACTTCTTTTTACGGGTTTTTCCAAACCAAGGAAAGGTGCTAAGGAAGGAGAAGGCGACGGAGGCCGAGCCCTCAAGGAGCCTGCGCTTTACGATGTTCATTTTTGTTTCTTCATTTTCTTTCCTTCTTTGTTTTGGTTCCATCCCTTGTCCTCGAGCTTCCTTCGTTATCCTTCTTCGACTCTCGCCCGTTCTTGCCTCTCCGTGGTCGTTCTTGTCATTCCATTCAATTCTTTCATCATCTTTAAGATTATGCTTATGCTTGCTTTTGGACCCTTGGATGCTTTGGGCATCTCTTGGCCTCTTTTTGGACGTTCTAGGTTCTTGGAGCTCAATTCTTAGTATCCGTAGATTTGGTCTGCCATGCCATATTTGCCATGCCGTGTTTCAGGAGGCACTTCGGAAGAGCCACAACAGTGCTGCACGTGCACTCTTGCGGGCGGGATTTGGCCCAGCACCGGTGGGCACCTTTGCTCTTGAAGGGCAGCCGAAGCCCGAGGACGGGTCCCCACACTTTGACATGTGACATGGATGTGACATGGATGTGAAATGGATGTGACATAGATGTGACATAAATGAAATGGAGACGGTGGGATATTTGGGAAATGGAACACCCGGAAGAAATGAATTCAGTGCTTTAGCAAATCATGCATCATGCAGCAGGCTTCAGACGAACTGCGAATTCATATTCACAAGCAGAACAAGATCCCTGCTGGAGTTTGCAGATATCCTATCAGCAGTTTGGAATCCAGAAGTTTTTGCCATCTTATAGAAACTATGATGGTGAAGTTTTGCAGTCCACGTTTTGTACTGCCGGGGTTTTTGGTACACATATCTATCTCATTCCACTTACTTGCTGTTTGGTTGCCTGATGCTCTACCTGACTTTGGACCTTTCAAGCATGTGCTTAGAATGTTCGTCAACCGAACCCCGTGCTTCGCTTGCTTGTCCGTGCGCTTTGGGAGGACTGCAAGTTGGAGGCACCAGCGATATCGCCCAGTGGGGGCGCATTCTCGCAAGCCAAGCCCAAGGCTTAGTTCCGCAGATCGCTTTCATTTCCTTGTTGACATCCTCGTAGCCGACCTTGCTTTCAAGGCAGGCTTTCGATGTACTCCAGGCTTACATGATTTCGCAAGATTCCCATTCAAACTCGATGCTTTGGATCTGCACTCCTTCCCCCTTTTGCTGTGTTTGACCTCTGGACTTTCCCATATTCATGCGACGTTCATGGCCAGAAGTTGAATTGAAATTGCTGCCACAACCCGTTCAAATATCAAGAGTGTCATCCTTCAACATGCGCTGTGAAAAAAATCAAGAACTTTGTGTCAAACAGAGACCCAAAGTGACAACAGCATATATCTATATATATATATCATACACAAGATTACACAAGTCTAAATTCTCCGAGGCAGATCAGCCTTCTAGTGGGCGGCAATGATGCTGCAAAGCTTCCACAAAACATGAAGGCTCCCTGGTGGCCGCCGTTAAAACACAACTGGAGACATGACAAACGTGAGCATGTAAGTATTTCTCCTCGTCCACCGGTGCGTTCTCAACTGATTCTTTCACATAGACACACTTTTACAAATGACAACCTGCTCGAGAATATCCCGTCAGGGCCTCCCCATCATGAGAGAAAGCATGGAGTGATGAAGTGTTCTTGCTTCTTTGGGCGCATTTGTTTGAAATCCTTTGATGCCAGGTGCTTGTCTATGTACAATGTTCAATAAACGGCATTGCGTCGTAGTATCCAATACTGTGTTTCTCTTTTGTTACGACGATTGCGATTCCAATTTCTTTGAAGTTTTTCGACATAACCAACAAAGAACAATCGGCACTTCACCTGTACTGAAGTACAGGTGCTTTACACCTTGGATGGTCGTGATCCCTTCCTAGCTGGTCAGCGCTCCTTGTCGAGATGTTTCAAGGAGTATCCATGCAGTTGTATCCGATTGTATCCGATGACTTTTATCCCCAGCCAACAGTCTTTTCAGGATACTTGTCAATGGATTGTCAATGGATTGTGAATGGATTGCGACTTGGAGCTATTTGGAGCCATTTGGAGCCATTTGGAGCCATATGGAGCCAAGGATACATTGGGCCTTTCAGCATCTCGAATTCGCGGGTCCAAATTCGAGCAGTGGCAGTTCAGGCGCAAAAGCGATCCCAAGCTGTGGAGGCAACGTTCCTTATTTGTCATACGGCTTTGCCAGACACTTGGCACATTTTGGCACAGCACGTGTGGGAGGTGGATCATAAGGGCCCTGCAGAAGTTGTTGCGAGGGACTGTTCCGGAGTTAGTATGCTCGGGTCCTGCTTTTGAACTGCCTCGTCTTGCTTGCGGTGCTCGCATGAACTTGTGTGCAGTTTCCACGCTTTTCCACAATGTATTATGAATGCAGACACAATTACATATTTACACAATGTATACGCAGGGGCAAATCTCCCTATTTAGTGTTTAAAGTTTAAAGAGGTGCATCATCCACGGGTCCTGTTCTACCTGGACACTAATTCTTGACCTGCGTCACTAAGGATGAGATCGTTTTCGGAACTTTGCGGGCGCAGTAGCTTGACCTGCACTTCAAAGCTCTAACTGGATTGACAACAAAACATTTGCATGTGCTACGGTTTTCCAAGAATTCTTTCTGCCAGGGGACACATTCTCAACTGAATGCCTTTGTTGAGAGAGGAAGGGGTCTTATTGGAAGGTAGTTTGTAAAGATGTTTATTTGTTCTTATAACTTGTGTCCTCAAGCTATAATTACGGACAAACACCTCGATTTGCCCGCGCCTCTCCGCGGCAATGTGTTGGGAAGCCAAAAAACTTGGTATCTGTGGAACTTTTGAGCAACTTTGTTACTTGAACGTCGTATCTTACAGCGCACAGCATAGGGACCTGTGCGCACCTCTTGTACACCATCATCACAGTTATAATCCTATGATCATCCTATGATCATCATCACAATGATCATCATCATCATCATCATCATCATCATCATCATCATCATCATCATCATCATCATCATCATCATCACAATGATCATCATCATCACAATGATCATCATCATCATCACAATGATCATCATTATCATCATCACAGTGATCATCATCATCACAATGATGATGATGATGATGATGATGATGATGATGATGATGATGATCATCATCATCATCATCACAATGATCATCATCATCATCATCATCATCATCATCATCATCATCACAATGATCATCATCATCATCATCATCATCACAATGATCATCATCATCATCATCATCATCATCACAATGATCATCATCATCATCATCACAATGATCATCATCATCATCATCATCATCATCATCATCATCATTCACCATCATCATTCACCATCATAAAACTCAAACCTAAAACCCCAAACCCCAAAACCCTTACACAAGAAAACCCACCCTAAACCCTAAAGCCCGAAACCCTAAAAGCAATAAACTCTAAACCCAAGATGTGCCACAAAAGGGTGTGGGCGAAACGGGGTGTTTGCGCGTATAATTTCTCTTTATTTTCCCAACATGCTCTGATCTATGTCTACTGTTTGATTCATGTTTTAGAGCATGCAGTCCAAGAAGGCTTCGGACTTTCCTCTCAGATCCCGAATTCCAACTATGTGTATGCGATATGCAATGTTTCAATCCATGCTTTTTATTCCCATTTTTGTGCACATTCAAGACGAGCGCCCGTACAGAGCAATTTGCAGGTTGCTGATGTTCCATCAGTGTTTTTCCAGTTTTCTCTAGGTTGCAAATGTATTTAAAATATTCACGCTTGGTTTGTAACAGATTCTTTATGTTCATTTTAACAATCTTCGCAGTTGCTTATTTTTTTACGAAAGGCAGCCAGAGGGCTGACTCGTTGCTTTTTGCGACCGAAGGGAGAATAGGGGGTCTGGGGGGAGAGCGTCGTTTTTGAGGCAAAAAT
>BGPT01000825.1:25248-116564 GCA_003297045.1 Symbiodinium sp. clade C Y103 | reverse complement strand
TAGCTATCTAGCTATCTAACTATTTAGCTATCTACCTATCTATCCATCCATGCATCCATCCATCCATCCTATCTATCTATCTGTCTCTCTCTCTCTCTATCTATTTATCTATTTATCTGTCTCNATCTACCTATCTATCCATCCATGCATCCATCCATCCATCCTATCTATCTATCTGTCTCTCTCTCTCTCTATCTATTTATCTATTTATCTGTCTCTCTATTTATCTATCTACCTACCTATCTATCTAGCTATCTATGTATCTATGTATCGGTGTATCTATGTCAAAAAATGCGCCACTGTACTTGCCCACTTTATTTTCAAGTCCAGCTCCCTGCCAAGCTAGCTTTCGTCCCTTACCCCTGGGCCTCAAGTTTGGTAGAATTTTCATGGGCATATGATGCACCGAGTTCAAGTTGGAACATTTTAGTTGTTCTCCTTTCAGAAACGAGATTTGCACAGGCATGTTCTTTTTCCTCGGGTCATCATTGAACACTATGGCTTTGCATTTTGTGTTGCGTGGGAAAGCATTTCCCAAAACACCGTACGACATAAATGACATAAACATGTTCCACCCCGATTTGTTTAACATATGTTCTGTTGAGAAGAGTGGGCAATTTCCAACTCATTAGGAACAATAGCAAACAAAATCTCACCCAAACATCATACCTGCGCAACGTGACAACATTGACGCCAGTTTATGTTGATTCATCCTTGTCACCCAGTTTTGCCCTGTGGAATGTGCATGTTCCCAGTGTTAACCAGACCAGCTAGCCCCGCCCCGCTGGATGTCAAACAAGTCAACACGCCAACATTCTGCGTTTTTTCATTGCACTTCAAGGAACTTCGGGAGACAAAATCCAAATGAAATCAAACCACATTTGAAGAAACGAAATTGCGAAATACAATGATACAAGCATTTTGATCATTCAGCAGGCGGGGGATGCTCGAGGTAAATATGCGGAAACTACTTCTTCGACTCGGCTCCAATCCACCCATTGTGGTTTCATTGAATCCGGCCAGAAACTCCAACTTTATTTATCATCAAGAAAATACATGAAGATCAAAAAAGTCGTTCGAGAGGCACATTCAGACGAAACAATTTAAGAACAAATGACAAGGAAACATAATGACCTGACTCGGCAATTTTTCACCCACAATATTCAAAAAAATGGCAGCCACACTGGATCCCCACCACCTTCACCCACTATATTTTGATTCAACTGATTTGTCAAAAAAACGCGCGCACTTTTGAGTTGGCCATGCAAAACTGACAAAGTAAAATTCAGATTTGAAACTGGCATCGGGCATGTTTTGCGGATTTCAACGCAGCTTCAGATGTTCAATGCGCAAAGTTGAGTGCGATGTTGTTCCAGTTGGCAAACCATCACAATGTGAACCCTAGAACGCAAAACCAATTTATTGGATGTTGTTGGTTCTCCTCGATCCAAGGGCATTTGAAGATTATGCCTTTTGGTTTGATTGTGCATGTTCCACATGACCGGGACATAGACTGCAACAATTTTAATCAAAAAGGATTGGATAGCAAGCCTCCAAGTTACAGAAAAATGGTCACGGCTACTTCACACCATCATTCTCAACCACATCATCATGTCAATCAAATCATCAAGTCATTCTGCGAAGCGATCACTCGAAATCCGTTCCTTTTTTGCTAAGCCGAAATGGGCCTCGCGGAAAAAATGCCCTCCCATGTTTTTCATGCGAATGCAAGTGAATATGACTGCAACTCTCTTCTTGCTTTGCGCCTGTCATTATATGTGCTAATGTAGGCGCGCATGCACAATAAGCGCGGCACCAATGTTCTTGATTTGCGCGTGTCATCCACAACTGAACTCCCTGACATCAGCAGTGTTTCCAATTCTTCGCACTCCTCCTCAAAGTTGTGAGTTCCAAATCGCATCCTTGCCAACGAAAAACATCAGATGTTTGATCTGAATGCCCATTGACACTGATTTTTTTTCCGAATTTCATCTCATCAAACTTGCAATGTCTTCGACACTAGGTTCGGTATCGTGCTGCCTTCTCATCGTTTCCACGCTTTCTGCGCCACCTGAAAAGTCTCCGCAAAAGATTCCTCACTTCAGTGACCACCTCCATTGACATACCCTCAGCACTAGGGCCTGAGGTGGCCGGAATCACTCTCATCATAGCGCTTTGGATTTGCGAAGCATCTGTATGCCATCCACCAGAAACTGCTGCCGTTTGATCCAACCGCATGTTTTCCGGCAAGGCTTGAGCACCGCCAGGGGATTCATGCACCACCTCATCTTCTGCCATGCTTTCCTCTTCTCCAGCACCTTCTTCATCATTCTGCTCTGGGATAGGTGGATCTGTTGTATCCGCCCTGTTCCTCAAATTCCAAAGCACATAGTTTGCACGCTCTTGAATGAACATATATAGATCGAAGTTGCTCCGCTCCTAGATTCTTGAAGCGGACAAATCCACCAAACTCCATGAACCCATACTTCACACTGGTGATGGAATCATCCAAGCTTGAAATTTCTTCGCGAAGACCGTCCTCAACCAGGGCCATGCGTGCTGACATGCTATCAGTTGACTCTTCCAAGGTGTCAACTCGACCACCCAAAGTTGCGGCAAACTCGTAGTGATCGGCCAATTGCTGTTGCACTGAATCAAATGCGACCCAGTCCAGAAACCCGCTGCTCCATCGTAGACAACATTTGTTCCAAAAACTTCCACATGCGCCACATGCAAATTATCACACTTACCAGCAAAATCACAAGCAAACCTGTCGCAACGTAGCTCAAAGAAGAACAATTTTCTGAAGCATCAGAAGTGGGACATTGAGGTCAAGTTGCACCGACCTCCATTGGCCCAAGGCCCATAGCAACAGTTGGGCAAGTGTCTTTGCAATCCGGCGAAATTGCCCTGCATTGACCACCTTCTCGTTCTGTCGGTCAAACTCTTCCACGCCAACGCTTTCGAAAGAAGGTATGTAGACCAAACCAGATTCATGCATCAACAGGTACAAGCGCTGCTTTGACAAATGCTTTGTTCCTATATCTGCCACATTCCAAACCGTCTGGATTGGCCTCAAAACCAAACTTCCATCTTGCGTTCTTCTCTTGAATCCGCAGCACTTTTCTTGAAAGGTGGCGTGCACGTGTGCTGGCTAGTTGCCTTGCACTGGAGCTGTCTGTATACAGCAAATGCTGTACCTCTTCACCCAAAACAAACGCTGCGCAAGCTTTGATGAAAATGCCATCGCAAGCACCACTCACCATGCTATGCAGCTCACTCTCACAAGAGCTGAGAGAGATCACCTTTTGGCTGCGACTGCTGGCATGCACCAAATTGTTCTTGATTAGTGGAACCACAGCTAGTTGAACGTCTGTGGGATTTGTTGGAGCCCCAGTCAGCATCTGCAAATATGTTTCCAGGATCCATAGGCTATCTCCTCCTGCGTTCGTCTCGCCTTGCCCATGCGCAGGAAAACTCAATGGATCCCAACATCGCCAACATGTTTCATGAAACCAACAAGCTTTCTGGATGTTGCAAGGAACTCAAAGTCGGACTTGACATCACCGCCGCCACCTCTTTGATTGCGAACATGAGATCCGGCCTTTCCCTTCCCATGTACAAACATAGTCCAACTATAGACTTAAAAGCATTGCTATCCCTTTGATCCAACGTTTGTGAAGTGTCTGGTAGTTGGATACGTTGGTCACAAGGGATCTTTTGGGCACGAGCTGTACCAAAATGCTGTTCGAAAAGTTGGACCACCTTTGACACTTTCATAGCAGGTGAAAGGACCAACCCCTCATGAATTTCTGTGCACAAAAACTTGATGCTATTTCCAACACCTGTCAGCTCTTCATGGCTGATGGAAAATCCCTCACTCATTTTCTTCACAAACACATCATTCCAGAAAGCTTTGTCGCCAACGAAAAGACCTTCATTTACATGGATGAGAACCGTGCTTTCTGCCGTACGTGCCAATCAAGGTTGTTCTGCTGAAAACTCATGGCCAAACTCACGCTGCAAGAAGGACTTGAAGAAAAGAAACCATTGTTTAGCTCCAAACCTTTGTCCAGGGAGTGCGCTTGATCACAAATGGTTGGTTCACTTTCCAGATACACCAAAATTGGATCATCCTGGTCGACCTGAAGAAAAGCATCCTTCACATCACAGCAAACCATCACAACTGAATACTCCTCCTTGCTACTTCTGAAGCTTGACTCTTCAAGCATACGTACTTGAGAGGTAAAAGGTTGTTGGTGCCAGCTCCAGTTTGCAGGTGAGAAGGTGTCAAGGCACTTGCTGTCCTTGAAGTCACGGGCCACAAGTCTTGAACGTCGCATCCATCTTTTGCGGACTGAAGATCCATCATTGTAACCCTTCAGCCTGCAGACCCCAGTCTCTCACAAAACGTGTTGTCAACTTGTCCGTGATAGCACCCTCAAACTCAGCTGCTGGAGCAAGCACTTGCATCTGAGTCAAACGCTGAATCTCCAACTTGTCTGCTGCATCATCAACCCACTTCTCAGGAGAACTTGCAGGTGCCTTATCAATTGGATCACCGCTCCAGACTGCATCCGGCACTGAAGAAAACATCACATTGTCTGATGCGCTGCTTCTTTGCTTCATCTGCTTTTTGTCTTTTCAGCACTTCTTCACTTTCTTGTTCGCTTGGCCTCACCGAAGAAGAAGCTCTGGAACTATCGACAAAGATGAATTCACTGTGACCGGAACTGCAAGACCTGGATCACTTTCGTCAACATCAACCATCGCTGAAACTGGTGCACTTGCTGCTTGAGCTTCCACCTGCAAAGGGGCACTTGTTGAAACATCAGCTGCAGCTTCATCCACACGCTTGTCATCCAACAACGCTTGGCATCCAGCATCTTGCAATGGGTCATTGGCTCCCATGGCATGCTTCTCTTCCTCTGCTTTCTTTTCATCTTCTGTATATTGAAGAACTGCATCTGCCTCCTTGTCATACAAACGGTTCTCTTCCATTGGTTCCAGGAGCCAATGCAAGACTCACTGGCTATCGAATGGCCTTCATTGTGGGAAGGATTCTGGATCCAAAACCTGCTTTGAACTACCATGGAAAACGACAATGCAAATAGCATGTGTCACCGCGCTACGTTGTATTGACTCTTCCAACGTTTCGAGAAAGCATAATAAACCTGCCGAACAAAACATAGCTGTCTTCCGTTTCAGCTTCCCAAGACATTCATTCTCTTCCACTTGGCCATTGCTTTTGTCTCCACACCATAACCTGGCTCTCCTAATTCAGACACCTCCCTTCTTCCAACTGCAAGCTCCTTTGGGGCCATTCCTCCTCTACCTGAAAAACTTCGACTGAAGGACCTGATGCCCATGTCCAGACAACTTGCAGTGTCGAGCTGGATCCCTAAGGGCTGGATGTGGTGGTAATAGCATTGGGACTTATTTACATGTATGTATATATACATATATATATATTTATTTATATCGTTAGTTAATACATGGATGATGGATGATGACTGAGTGTGATTCTTCACTCTCTTGGACCGAGGCCAGTGGGGCAGACTGGCTGCCAGGGCACGCACTCTGCCAGCATTCTCTGACAAACTGTTTTATGGTTGGAGGCTGACTACTCTATCTGTCTTGTCTTCAACTCTGTAGCTTCATAATTGCAGTTAAAACTGCTGGAGGAAGAATCTTGTTATGTTCTGGATGCGCCAGGCATCTTGAAGAGGTTTGTCCCGTTGCTTGGTTCAAGCCTGTTTGATCTGTGCAGAACACAAAGTCCTGGCAACTGAAGAGACAATCCTATGTCGCAGAATCAGAATTTCTTAGTCGACGCATTTTTTTTCGTGAGGCTATGAAAACAGTTTCACATTAAGCCTGGATGGATTTGATTCCTGATTGAACGACAGTTTACCTTGAGGTTTTTGCAAACGTCTCGGAGCGGTCCAACTGATTCGTGCTGACATTTGAGCATCAATTGAAATATGGAAAAGCCTTTTGTTGCTCGAAAAAAGCGCGCTGGCACTGAACAGATAAAATTGAGACATGAATAAGTGTGGACCGTTGACATGAACCAAGCACTTGGTTGACTCTCTCCTTCTTCAAACAGATCTTCGGCATCTCTCTCAATTTCAGCTCGAGATTTTCCTGAACAGCATATCCTGAATGGAAATCTCACCTAGACGGTTGTGCAGTTCACCACTTTCAAGCAAATTTCATAGAGATCGACAGGAAGCTCTGAAACGGTTTGGTTTTCATTAGACGCTGAATAATTTTACGAGATTCCGGCAAAAGGATTTTCACTGGTGATTACAGATCCACACGTGATTTCCCTTATGGATGTCAGCCACCTGAAGTCGAAAATCGCAAATGTGAGCAGCCGCTCGTTATAGAAAAAAACCTCACACACTCAACTCGTATCTTAGGAACCTTTCTTGGCCAAACAAGAAAACGTTCAAATGCTAAGCTAAGCTTCCAGACACAAAAACTGCACGCCACACTGGTTTTGTCAGTTTTCACACCGTCACTGCCGAAATCAAATCTGCAGAAGCGACAGCAGGTTTGTTGCAGCCTAATTGCGCTGCGAATTAATTTCGACGGCGTGTTGCAAGGACGTTAGCCGAAGTTTTTTTTCAGCAGTCAGTTGTTGTTGAGCTGGAGAGAGTCTGCGTGGATCAAAGCATTGACGAGCCGTGGTGAGAGGTTACCACCTTTAAGTTGGAGCTGTTTGCAGCTGCATTGCCGTACAAATCAAATGATTTGGGTCAGAATTTGATTCAATGTGAAATGTGCACCTGTAGCGAGTGGACTAAGTGCACATGGCATAGGTCCACTTTCTGGGACCGCGACGATTGTCACTCCATTGGTGCATTGTATTGGCATTTAATTTTGACTGCGTAAGATCATCTGAGAGCCGGGCTGTTTTTTTTGGGACTTCCATTTGCTTCAAAAATCTATTTCTTTCATATCTGTTCAGGTGTCACAGGCCCCGCTGCAGACTGAGGTGACCAGCCGAGCACGAAGATGTGGGGCGGCCATGGGTGTCCTTGTGAAGAATCTGGTTGTTGCTTGACTTCTTCACAATAGGCAACCAGGATGTCGAGCATACGTTGAATGTCTTCCAATTTCTGAAGAGTGGTCCGGCGGAATTCAGCCCAGTGCGGGCAAACCCACCAGCGATGGAAAACAGATTCACCAGAATCGCATTGACAAAAAGGGCATACGCCAGTTTCTTCGCCTTTGGTCTGATGCAGTTTGTGCCTGACTGCAGTGTGCACACCTCCGCAAACAATGGCTCTCAGACAGGCTCTTTTGTATTCAGTCAAATCATCTTTCTTGGAGTGCAAGGCTGCTGTGGTTTCGCGGTCAATACCATTTTGTATACCTGACATGTCACGTCTTCGTGCATGAGCATTTCTCCATTCGCGATGTCGAAGACCCTCACGCAAGGTATCTTCAAATTTGTTTTGGTCAGGCCAGACGCGAGTGGGACCAGCATCAAATAGAAATAGAGTCAAAGCATCAGGGTTATGGGAAGTTATCCGCTCCAAAGATGGCCATTTCCAGCGAGAAGAGTTGAAAATCTTCCGCGCCTGTGTAATAGGGCCATACACTTGAAGGGTGAATGGAATGTGGTAGCTGGTTGTGTTGCAGGACATCATCAAATGCCTCGGCGCCGGGAGTATCAACAACCGGGCCACGGCCCCAAGGTGACAAGATGAGCAATGCAGCGATAAAAGAAAATTACCATTACAATGCGATGACCGCGCTAAATTCTTTGGCAGCGACAGTTCTGGTGTGCAACCCCACCTTCGAAACATCCAGCGGCTACACGGGAACGACCATGCTGTCGCAGCAGTGTTGCAGAACGGTTGCGTCGTGACTTGGGGTGACAGCCGCTCCAGCGGCGACAGCGCCTCTGTGACAGTACAAATTTCCTTCTCGTAGTTCGTGAGCAATGCCGATTGCGCGACCGAAGTTTGTTCGAAGCACAATCGTGGCTCACGCTTTGTCCTTCCTGAAAGCAAACAGTAACGCAGTGGCACTTCAGTGTGCAGCCGCGACTTGTGCAATCATGCTATCGCATATCTTGTTTGCAACACATCGCAACAGCATCCGTTTTTCCGCCTCCTTGCTGCGACCTGCGAGGTGGAAGACGCGTGGCTGTGGCAAAGCATGCCGCAAACCATTTCTGCTGAGTGGTGGTTTTTGGTCACGTTATGGTAGCTTCAATGTTTCACGTGACGTTGCGTTCGGCCACCTCATGCTTGCAAACAGCGCTGGTGCGACCACAATTTTGCAATATTTTGCATGGAGTTGCGGTTCAATAAACGCATGATTTGGTTCTTTCGTTTCAAGTCCGGGGTTTGTCTTGCAGCTAAGATGCGAAGTGCCAATGGAAAACTTTTTTTTTGTAGTTGTTGACGGGCAGCTGTCGCTTGCATTGACGGCGCAATGACTTATAGCCGCAAGAGGGCCGTACCAAATCCAATATACCTCATTACATGCTCACTCATTAATCTTCATCAACACATTCAACATCCATCATCATCCATCATCATTCAGCATCACCAATCAGCAAACGACATTTTTCTGTCTTCTCCTTACTTCTTTTTTTCGTCACCCCCCTCCTGCTTTCCTTTCAGGCCGCAGTGTCGTTTAGTTTTCTATTTGATTATTACCAAGGCTTGCAACACATGCCAAGAGCCGCTTTGCTCCAGCTGTTTGCTGCATTCATGTGTGGGTTCTCGACAGCAATTTCCAATCACTAGTCCAAAAATTTTGGGATTTCAATCCGAAGCGCCAATACACGAACACACACATTGCACACACACACACACACACACTCATTCGCCGAACAACCATTGTAGCAAAAACCGCTCGCACGAAACTTCGTGAATGAAGTCGGCCGCCTCAAAATGAAATTTTCATCTTAATTTTGGGCGCGCAAAGATGTATGCATCATGTCCATGCATCAGTTAGTCTTTGGACCAAGGAAAAAGAAGGACAAAACCGCGTTGAAACTCAGAAAGGACGGGTTGTTCGCATTGTTCCAAGATGGGGAAAGAGAGATGAAAGAGAAAAAAGGAAACAGACAGCATCATCAATCAAACCATGCTATTGATACTGATGCTGGTCATTAAGGCCAGCTGACCTGGAAGGGGTTGGTGAAAACCAAACTGCAGAGCAAACCAGTTTGCTTGGTCGCAAGGATGGTACACACGCGATTGTCAATAGTTTTCGGCACGGGTGGCCGAACTGCAACTTCCAATCATTTTTTTTAATGCTTCCGCATCTAAGGTTCGGAGGGGAAGAAAAAATACCGGAAAGACAAACCATGGGACCATGAAGGAATTGATCACTGGAAACCAGTGCTGCTTAGCATTGCATCAGGACGCTGCTTGAGTGCGTTGTTGTATACCCTAGGTGTCAAGATTCATGTTTTTTGGTCATGTGCCAAGTTAGTTCCGTTTCTGAGGGCAATTACCAAAGACGATGTGCCGTCGTCTGGTGTGCTCATGGAAGAGAGTTCCTTTGCGACACTGTTCCCACAGTACCGGGAACAATACCTGAAGTGCCCCTAGCCCATTGCAAGTTGATGCAAAGTCACAGCGAATCCATTGGTCCGATGTCGTTTGAAATGGTGCCTTGAAATGTTACCAGCAGCCAGGCAGGTTTGGCCCGATGTGAAAGCATTGCTTTCAGAGTGCCTTGTCACAAAGACATGTTCGCCAATGTTGCCTCACCATCAGCTTTTGATCCATAGCAACAACCACTCCTGAGGCACGAACTTATGGGCGAGCTGAACTTAATCGAGGGCTCCATGACAGTGAGGACAACAAAAAAAACCTGGGACCCATACATTATCCTGAAGGCCATTGGGTGTTGGGAGACACGAGTCAATTGTGTTTGACTCGGCACGTAAAGTTTAACTCTTGCCCACCAGACTCTGCAAGACATAAACTTGGATTCTTGACTGTTATTCGGATTTGTAATACTTCTCAGGAGTTGCTGCACCAAAGGAAAGTATGATGATGTTCCGTGCATGGTTCAATGACTGTCTTCAATGAGAGTCAGCAACATGTACACATTGGACAGCGGACAACGGCGCAGTCCAGGCCAGGGACATGATCAAACTTTTGGCCAGAAGTGTGCCCTTCCCACAAGCGAAGAAGGTTTTAGAGGATGAGGCTGGGTGGTACAGTATGTGGCCTGGAATATCGTGGAATCAGCGAAATGATATTTTGACGTTGATGCTGGACCAGGTCTACTGCGACATCATGAAGATCGGAGGCGCTTTGGTACAAATCAGTTTCTTACCATTCGCAGTTGGGTATTACCATTGTTGTGAATGGTGGGTTTTCCAATAGCTGCAGAACTGGCAGGCTTGGTGAGGTCCAAGGAGCGTTTTGTGAAGCGCCGGCAACGGCTTGTGGGGCCTAACGGCTCAACATTGAAGGATCGGGGGGCTAGGGAGTAGAGCACCTTTTTCCAGGCCAATTCCATGAAAGGGAACAGTATGGACGATCAGATTTGGTTGGTGGTCTGGTTTCAGAACTTTGTAGGTTTCTTTCCATTTTTTTCCCCATTTCTAATTGGGAGTGATGATCATCCCAATTGGATATTAAAGGTGGTGCCCACGACCCAAATCAGATGCCATACGTGAGGCGATTGAGCTCCTCACGCAGTGCTTCGTCCTGGTTCAAGGGCAAACCGTTTCCATCATGGGGTCGGTTAAGGGTATCAAGCAGGCGGGGCTAAAATATCAGCGATATGCCGACCACCGTGGCGTTGTGGTTCATCGAGATGGTGTCGCAGGCGCGAAGAATCGTGGAGGATTGCTTTCACAACATCCATCCGAGTCTTCGTCAGAGTCGTCCGGTATTGCCGTCCGCTTTTTGACCCCAAGCAACACATGACGCAATCTTGTCACAAAAAATCGGCACATGTTAGTGTATAAAGTGAAGATGATGGACCAACAACCTTCAAACTGATGCCAATTTCATGTGCAGCTCCAAATGCCAAGCAAGCATGTATGTAACCCCAAAGTCTATTTTTATCTGCGCAAGCAAACGCATGCAAATTCAGTGCAGGAAAAAAAATCAGCGGTCTGTCATTTCACCAGGTTTTTCTTTTTGTTCAGCCAAGGATCTACCACATTAAAGAGTTGATGATCCGTCGGGAGTTGGAGAAGGACCCAGAATTGAAGAATGAAAACTGGGAGCGGTTTCTGCCTCACTTCAAAAACCGCAACGTGCAGCGGAAGAAGAAGATCAAGAAGGTAGGGAGGTTTTTTGGGTGGTATAGCCCATTCCCAAATGGGTGGTTTATTATTGTTTAACTTACATTAGATGGGTTCAACACGATTTGAACAAAGGTTCTGTTCGGGACAAACCTACTTGCGGAGGCAAAGAAGAAGAGCAAAGACGTGTTTCCACCTCAGCCGACGCCCAGAAAAGAGGCTTGGTTCTTCTGCGGTTGCTAATAGTCAAAGGTGCTTTGGTATGTATCGAACACTTGCGCAGGACCTGCAGATGGAGACTGGAGAGTACTTTCTCAATGTACCTGGCTCAAAGTGCTCCAATTCCCACAATTCCGTTTGTGCAGCCTTTCATTGTAGAGGAATTCTTGGTTTCTCGTCATTCAACGGCTGTTCTGAGTTTGAAATAAGGAGAAGGAGAAAGAACTCAGAAAAAGAGTTGCTAAGCGTGAGGCAACCAACACCACACTGTGCTGATGGCATATTGCAAAAACCACAGAGTCCGATGGATTGCATTCAACTTCATTTGATTCTGCAAAACTGCAGTGCCATTTCAATATCTTGTTGGTGTGGATACAGTGCACCAGCCTTTTTTCTTTCCCCTTCTGATGCCGACATTGCAGAGAAGGGTTTTGTGCAAGCTTCCCATCAATTTCATTGCGCATGCTAGCGTTTTTCAACTTGATTTCATGCACGCTCCTGATCTGGCCACGTAGGCTCAGCAAGCCAAAAGTGCAGAGAAAAGAAGAGAACGTGCGAAGGCTTTCGCAATGCTGGGCATTTGCTCTTTCAACCGTCTCTTTAGATCACCTCTTGAGATCAGGAATTTGAGCCACCTGCACCCTCGAAAGCCAAGAAACAGAAGGGAAAGGAGGTGGACGAGAGCGCCAAGGCTTGAAAATGAGATGACGTGAGCGTTGCCGCTCTTGTCACATTCTTGGCAGAAAGTGGCTACATTGGTTTTGCCAGTTTGCCATTTGCCAAATGTGGCTGTGGAGGAGATGGCTCAACGTTTGGCCAAAAAAGCGAAGGAAGGAAAACCACCGAAGAAACGGGCAGCTTCCGAGCTGCTGCTGTGATCATGCACCTGGACCAGTGCATTCGACTTCACTCGACATTGCTCGAAAAAGTGCGCACAGATGTTCGTACGAAACAGACGTGTTGCCACATGTTGCAAGTGTGATGCAGATGGGGTGGCTTGGAAAAAGTTTTGGCCTCTGAATCCAGAAAATTCGTCTAAAACCTCCTGTGGCTCGATAGAAACGACCGGCTTTCAGAGTTGCAATCTTGACATCAAAAGCAAGCTACTTCACCAGAGATGGCATCCCAACATTAGCTGATTGCATTGCGGTGGTAAAAAATCTCAGAAGGACAAATAAGTCAGAAGAATCCAGGAGCCGTTGTTTTTAGAAGAGTCTTGAAGGAAGAGGTGGTTCTGCCGAAGGGGTTTGGAGAGAACCATTGCCACTCTACTTCTCCAACATTTCGACTGACCCAAAATGCAAGCAGAAACAGTGAAACTAATCCATTAATCCAGCTGTAACATTTCAAATTACACAGGCACACTCAGGGTGTTCCCTCATCCTGCGAAGATGGTGCATTCAGGCTGCAGCTGGCTTTCGCTTGAAATGTCATCGTTGCACTGGCAAAGGGTTCGAGTCGGCTTTTCTCAAAGCGAAGCTAAGCGGCTAAACATAACCTTGTGCTGCTAGGTGGCAGAGGTCTTGCGTTTGGCATCGTGCCCTCCTCAGTTGACATAGCAAGACACATCCCCAAGCAGTGTCCCCTGCTTTTGCACAGGCGACTGTGCTGGCTGCCACGCAGCTCCGAGATAGGACGAGCTTCGTTGAAAGCTTTGCAGCTCCACTTCAGAACCTTGTTCCTCGAGCTCCTGAGCATGGCGTTGCTTAGCTGAGATGTGGTGCGTTCTGTTTGGACTCTTCTGCCGTACTGTAAAGCTGGTTTGTGAAGCAAGGACCAAACCAACCTTATGTCTAATGATACTTATCATTGAACAATGTAATTATGTCTGTCATGATAGCCTAATTAATTATAGCTATATATATATATATATACACATATATAAACATTATACATTATCTTCACACAGACATGCTGTAGATATTCATAGTTTGTTTCAAACATAACGTATTTTCTACAGCTGTAGGATATGTGTCGGCCTTGCTGCACCTCAGAGGTGGCCAGAGGACGCAGTTCTTCAAGCTCAAGTGGTTTCACGTTGGCAATTACTGCGGCAGCTGCATGTCAATTTTCCATAGTTTTCCTTGGTTCCTTGTGAGGCTTGAGCACTGCTAACAACAGTGACAGCCATAGCTAAGGTTCAGAAGCAATCCTCGCTGCCAGCATTTTCATTGCTGCTGCATCTAGACATCCGCGAATACGTGGCACTGCTCGCCATGCAGAGGATGGCAGTGATGCAAGATCCAAAGATAAGAGCCATAGAAAGAATACGGAAAAAGCCATGACTGACGAAGTGGTGGAAGAGACTTTGCTGACTTTAAGGATTCAGAATTTCAGCCTTTTCTGGATGAGCCATGCCTCCCTGATTGGTGTGACTGAGGACATGGACCGTCAAATGGTCGACTGCGCTGAGGCTGGAGACTACGAAGGACTGCGAGTCGTTTTTGCTGCCGGCCTCTGTCAGTCTCTGTCAGCACTGCCAGCCCTGCCAGCCCTGCTGTGAAGTGGCAGGAGCTGCTGCCTTTCGGGATAAGCTTTGTTCTGCCCAGCTAGACGATGAAGCCAGTGTGCTTCAGGCGAATGTGGAGTTTTATGCAGCTCAGCTTGACTTTGTCATTTCGGGACACTGTGGTCTTGCAAGACTCCTTGCATAATCCATTAGTGTCAGCGAATTGTGCCAACCGGCGTGTAGAGTAAAGCTGCGCTGAGGCAGCTTTTTCGCAAAGAGATTTTGAGAGGATAAAGGCTTGTTGGTTGCCATCTGCAGCTGTGCAGTGTATTCATCCTTATGTCGCTCGGCTCCATATCAGGAGATTGGCATGTCTTGCAGCTTGCAGAACCTTCCAATTCTGAGTTGACTTAATTAACTGACTGAACTGCCAAGGACAAGACTAGTTTCATTCTGAACGGACTTTCCGAGATTAGCATCTTGGCTGCACAGCCCGACCGCGGCTGTCCAATGTCCAAGTTCTGAAGCAATCAGCTGCGGGCTTGGTGTCAAGTGAGCCAGACCTAGCCAAGGTGAGTCCTTCAAGCGAGTGTTTGAAGAGTCCAAAACCAAAAATCGGTTAGTTCCTGAAGAGGTGAAGGCACACCACTGCACGTGATGGGAGTATCTGCAAGGCAACGCAGAAGCCGTTGAAGTCTGCCGTAAGTAACTCCTATGTTCTGCAGGTGAACTTGCGTGGTGCCACTGCAGTTGTCACATGCCAAGAGAAAATTGTGAATAACAAGAAGGTTCAGCTGGGTCCTGAGTCCTCAAAGCACATCGCATCACCAGATTTGCTAACCCTGGCGGACAGCTGCCTCCTTCTCAGGAGCACGCTGCTGGCAACACATGTATTCAGAAGAGGTCCCCGTGGCAAGTGGCTGCTCCTGCACAGACATGCCAGCAAGCCACCAGGAGCAATGGGAGCTACAGCATGCTACAGCTGTAG
The DNA here is from genome assembly GCA_003297045.1 of Symbiodinium sp. clade C Y103. Lineage (NCBI taxonomy): Eukaryota > Dinophyceae > Suessiales > Symbiodiniaceae > Cladocopium > Cladocopium sp. clade C. The sequence continues at coordinate 101,666 of BGPT01000825.1, read as the reverse complement.
GCATTGAGTTTTATTGCTGGATATTTTTTCAGGGACTGAGGGACCGGCAAATAGAAGGACGCCGAGGCTTGTATGTAGATGAGTGCAGTAAGTTGCTTGGGCGCGAACATGCACAACACTTTGCATACAACTGCTATGTTTGTGATTGTTGGTTTGTGTCGTTTTTGTTTGGATCCATCAATGTTTTTCCCGATTTCTTCCACTCATATTGGCGAAATGTACAAGATGAGATGGGTGATGGGTAAATCTAGAAATGCTGACACATCTGCCAATAAGTGCATTGCTGCATTTCATGCAGGAGAGTGGTCGATGATCAATAGCGAAGAGAATGGAGTTGCATGGAACGCGCGTTTGCAACAGCTCATGCGTGCGGCCCAAACCTTGGGACCAGGAAACGCTCAATTAATCGTCAATACAGCCAATCCCTTTGACGAGGATGAGGAAGGTGATGGTCCTTTTGGGCTCACTGGGGTCGTCACAGCTCATGACGACGACGAGGACTCTTCTGATTCAGATGATGATGAGCCTGGTGAGTTATACGTTGAAGATGATGACGAGTTGATGATGGAAGAAACACGGGACGTCTGGAAAGCTTTGAGGACTGATGTGGGGGCCCGCCAGTAACGGCCAGTATTTGTGCACGGGTGATAGCAAAACCACATGGGCAGCAGTGATTTCTTTGGCAGTCCCTGCAGGGTGAGCTTTCATTTCGCGCGAAGAACCACTAGATTCACTAGATAGAAAGGGGACGCCAGAGCAATAGAGTACTGTAACAGTACTGTCTGTATGTATGATAATGATATGATGTGCGTTCATACCTTTTCAATATTATCTATATTACATAGCCTACATAGCTTTAATTCATTCTCAGCTGCTGGTCATTCCATCAGGAAGCTGGTGATTGAAGGCTGGATCACCTCCGAAGAGAAAATCGAGATCCTGGCGGACATGCTTGAGCATCCGGGAGTGAAGACCTCAGTTTTTGCTCCCATCCCAGCTGATGCCGATGTGTGGCCACGAGGAGGCTTAAACCTGAGCTGAGGAATCCATGGTGGAGAAAGCTCATCGGTTGTTATGTCCCTTTGATGCAAAAAGGAGTTTGTTGGAAAAAGACGTGTGGCTCTTGACTGCCTCTCTTCCTGGTTGGAGATTGCTGTTCAAAATTAGAATATATTGCATGTCTATTATCATGTGTATGTGCATGTCTATGTATCTATGTAAAAGCATATGCATATGTCATATGACTTGCACAAGAAAAGTATGACGGATAGAACATATTAATATGATATGAATTATGAAAAGTATATAAAATGATATAGAAATCTCTCTCTCTCTCTCTCTGTCTGTTATATGTATGTATATATCTATGCATATATTTATATTTTCGTCATGCTGGTTGGATGCATTCGGTTTTCGTTGGCACTCTGTGCGGATTGACTCGCCTTTCGCTGGCATGTCCCATCCCGAGACGGATTTTCTTAACCATCTTTTTCCATTGTCCACAGCTATTAGTTTTGCTCTGGCCAAGGGGTCACGAGCGTTTTTTTCCTAGCGACTTGTCTGACATCTAGTCATTTCACCTGCCGTTGGCACTCTGCAGGTACCAATCTTGGGGACGACGAAAGACGCACCGCCTGGGAAGACTTCGGCGAATTGATCGCCCTCCAGGTAGGACAGAGCTCGCCACCAGTGTCCAGGGGGTGTGGCCCTGATAGCCGGCCAGGTGAAAAAGCTCAAGTCCAAGGCTTCCAAAGAGTGAGATGCTGGGAACGCTGCCTGGCTCAGCACAGCTTGCTTAGGCCAGCGCAGCAAGTAGCTCGAGCAAAAGGTGTTTCCACAAGCACGTCACACTGCTGGGCCAAGGGGCTGTCATTTGCTGTTTTATTAGCAGAAATTATGATAAAGCGCGCCTACTGGTCCACCTGTTATCCACGGTTTCCACAGTCTTTTAGTTCTTGATTCCTTGAACCCTGTGGAATTGCCTTCCAACTTTATTGAAAGTTTCTGTAGTCAGACCAATGGGGCCTACAAATATAGACCTGGAATCTGAATGTGGCGTCGCAGAATTGTCCACTTGGAGGGCGCAGACCCAAAAAAACCGGAATGCTACTGCAACGTTGCAAGACCTCTCCCTTGACCTCAGCATTGTGCGGCAGAGCTTTGTCATGCCAGATTGCAAGCGACCAGAAGCAGGCGCTCCGTGGAAGAATGCGAACATAGGCAATGCAGGGCTGGGTAAGGTCATCCTTGGTGCTGTAATGAGGCCCCTTTCTCGGAACGCTTTCAAACGGTACTGGTAGTAGCTTGCTGGGACAGAAGCATGCCAGGTGCAGATAGTATGGTTTGATTTTCAGGCAGCACTCCACCAAGCGGGGCGGGATGAGTCCCTCTTCAGGATGACAACAGCACCAGGTTGTAGCGTTTCAACTTCCCAACTTCCGCTTTGAAACTTGGTAGGTAGGTCATCGGTCATCAGTGATGGAGCATCTGTCTTCATTGATCAGCATCAAAATACCAGCGCGTTTTTTTTTTTGCTCAATTGCTTGTCAATGCATGACAAATTGCCACCTTATGTAACAAAAATCAATTTGGTTTTGCCGCTGCATGGCCTCGCTATGAACGGTGCCTGAAAATCAACTGGCAAATCTTGCCTTCCCGGCCCCTTCTGCTAGGAGTGTCTTGGGCAAAGCCCGAGCTAGGCAGTTGTACACAGCATTGCTCAGCGCTCAATTTTCTACAAACTGTATCTCTTGTGCAGTTCGATCCCGCTCAAAAAGTGTCATTGATAGTTTGCCTGGTTGCTTGTCAACTGTAAACATTCCATAACCGTAGCTCCAAGTGGAAACATGTGACACTTAATTCTTCATGGGCCTTCCCTTTCGTCACTACAGCCACTTGCATCTTACAATGGTCTTGGAAGATCATTGATAGGTTCTGTGGGGGAAATTTTGCCCACACCTGTTGCTCTCAATGGTTTCTTCGCCGCATTTGCAGCTAAAGCTTCTCGAGTGCTGCCAGGGCAAGCAACTTATAAAAACAGCCAGGGCGTGACGCTCACTCACAGACAGCTCAGGGAATCGTCTTTGACCTGTATGCTACGGCAGAATTCAACCCAGCAACCATCATAGCCGCTCTCGCGGTAGAGCAGTTTACTCTTTTTGCACCTTGTCACACGATGGTAGCAGGATGGGAAGTGAGCATGGAGGAGAGTATGAAAGGCATGGTGCCCAAAATGGCCAGGTCCATCGCGGGGAAAAAACTGCCTCCAGTGCCTTCCCTGCGCCCGGACAAGAAGGGGAAACCATTGACTTCAATCATGCTCTTCTACCAGTACGTGGAACCTGCATGGACTCCAAAACAGCACCGGAGAGCGTTGACCTTTGCCCTTGGCTCAGACATTTGGATGGATTAATTTCAACAGTTAGGAAATTCCTTCTGTTTCCTGTCGTTTGTTGAGGTGCATGAGCTTGGCAAGAAACATGGAGTCACTGGTAGAGGGCGCTGCTCAACAGAGGGATTGAATCTTGCCTTGACTTGAAATAGCTCAAGATTTTCAACTCTCACTGCGTAAGCAAAGAAGTTCTCCATTCTCATGGTGGGTACCCGAGAGTTTCGATACACATGGTGCGAAACAGTCACACAATCACAAGTGTCTTGGCCACTTGTGCGGCGAGGAATTGTACTCTCACCGGGACCGCAGAAGGTGTGAGAGCTTTTGCCCAAGGATTACGAGATGCGTGGCAGCAGCGATCCTTCTGTTCCAGCATGTCACTGTGAGTAAAACATAGTAAAACTCCATTTGCGTTCTGCTATGTTTCACCATCGGCCTCCCCTCAGTCATTTGACAGCTCTAAGGATTGGGACTCGTTGTTTGATGAGACCGACTTCAAGATCACTGACGGCTTAGAACATCACAAGAAGTTCAAGCAGATTTAGCTGCACAAAGCTAAAGCCCAGCTCACTGTGAAGTTGTGTTTGACAGCATCCAGTGACCATCCAGATGTGCCTTGGGGAAACACTGTGCCAGATCCTGCAGCCAAGGAGCCTCACGATTCAAAAGAAGGAGGAGCTGGTGCCCTGGTGCAACTGGTGGAAACAGTTGTTCCATTTGCCCAGCACTGGATAGCACTGGCACTGTACAACTGTGATCCCAAGAACGTTGAAGTCTCCTGAAACCTCGGTAGATGCCATGAGAATTCGAGAATGTGCCCTGTGCTGAGGTTGCATACGGTTTGCCTGTCAAAGCTGCGCCATCACTCAAAGACAACGAGACAAAACATGTGGAAGCAGATGATTATCACAAGCTGCTCATCTCAATCTGGTCCTTTCTGGGTTGTATGTTTCCATACATGGCAGCACTTCCGTTAGGATGTATAGGTAGGCCTTGCGGAAACGGTAGGAAGGTGCGAGGACAGGATCCACCACTTGCTGAGGATGATGGCAGAGCCAAACACTGTGATCATTGATGTGGCTTCTCTTAAAGCCAGTGGGTCAGCAGTATGCCCAAAAGTTTTGAAGACATGTCAGTTGAGCCAGTTGCGGAGCGTTTTGCTGAACTGAGGTAAGAAATAGGTATGAGACGGAGATCGGACATTTTCAGCCTCCAATGGGAGGCGCCGAGTTCATTGATCCCAAGGCGAGAACTTCAGATATCGTTTGGGCAAATTTGGCCGTGTTTCCAGTGGCTGTCTTCATGTCATCCATGGCAGGTTCGAAACAGCCACGAGCTGCCAAAGTGGCTTGGGATGCCGGAGACGCAGGAGTGAAGTCAATGGAATCATGGCCAGATTCTGCTGCATATTCAGACCATGGAATGTGTTGAGCCGTTGATCCAGGAGAAGCTCAAGGGGAAGAAAGTCATGATGTACTGTGGCTTGCCTCCTGATGCCCTAAAGAGAGATGGGGAAAGGACAGCAGAGATATCAGAGGACTTATTTAACGGGACATGCAGATGCATGAGTCATTTCCTTTCAAGTCTGCTTCAATATGCTTCCCTAATTTCTTGTTATTGTATGTAGTGCAGATGATATGTTTCATTTGTTTCCTGTCTCAATCATTCTCAATCCGTTTGAACATTTTGAGCGTTGGATCTCATGTGAGGCACGGGAGGCATTCGATGCGAGCGCTTCTCTGCCTTGATGACCCAGCTGAAGTGCGGATCTTATGGCAAGATCTCTCACAATCTCCATGCCATGAAGCAGCACATGGCAAAACAGAAAGGCTTCAAACTGCACTTCTTGGGGCGTCAGAAAAAGAGTTCCTGTACTCGCGGAGCCCACTGCATCATAAGGACTGAAAATCCCGACTTTCAGACGGAAGGAGAATTTATGCTCAGAGGAGGCATTGAGCGCTATGTGCGCACATTTCCAGAAGGTGGCTTTTGGAAGGCCCAGGGTTTGAAGCTTTATTTGATGGACAGTCCGTTTGCTAGTTCACTACCGGGTCACTACTGTTCCCTAGCTGCGCTAGTTCTATAGCTCCAGATTTGGTGTCAGGGCTGGTAGCACTTCACTGCTCATTGCTTTGCTTGAACAACTGCAAGTGCCTCCCAGGGGAAGAACTTTCTTTTCGACAAGCGGCAGGAGCAGGTGCCAGAGAACAAGCCCCTCGAAGAAACAGAAAAGGAGGCAGGTCCAGCATGATGGTTTGGTTTTAGTGACTTTGGCATGTGCACCAAAGGCCAATGAAATAGAAATAGATTGCTCTCAGTGCTCACTTCCCTCAGACTTGACGCCTCCGTATGCGACTTAAAGCCTCCGTGAAGGTCGACAGCAAGTGCTGCGTTTGCAAAAGACTCTGGGGTCTGTACCGCGGGCAGTTCAAATGCTCTCAGGAGGTGAGGGGGGTTGTCGGAATGCAACAGGTCGCTTTGTTAAGCCGTTGGGCTTTATTGGCTTCCTCTTGGCAGATCTGCCAGGATTGCCAAGTCCCCGTGATTGTTTGCCCCGACTGCAGAGCTGAGCTGGAGACTTCACCAAAACCGATCCAGTGCCCATTGTGTGAGGACAAGTGTTTCAGTCACCGAGCGGCGTCGTCGCTGATGTGTGGGAGGGTTTTGTTTCTTTTTTCTCCCAGGACCTTTCCAACTTTTGTTGCCAGGAGGGTTTTAAGTTGAGAGACCTTCACGCTCCAACTTTGAAGACGGGAAAGCGTAAGGCCTGCTGAAAACCCGATGAACCAACATGAGCTGGGATGAGCTGGGAAGCATTTCTGTATCTCAGGAGATATCCAGGATCTCTTTTTCGGTCAACCTGCAGGTTTTGTTGTTGGCTTCTCAAGTGGTAAATTGGGTTGAATGGATAAGCTGCTCGGCTGCTTCAGGCTGATGCCCCGGAAGCGAATGCGCCGCGAAGCAAGAAGAGAGTGCACACCTCAATATCTGAGGTCCGGACATACGATGACCGACTCAAACATCTCAAGACTTGTTCAAAAGCATCTGCTCGCTGGGTATGTGTGTCTTTTTTTAATCCCATCAGAATCAAATCTGCGTGTATGTAGCTCTTGGGTGATTTATTCATTTTTTTATACAATTTTTTTATTTTATATAGAGGGTTACTAGCTCTAACATCCACAGGCTCATCCAGCAACTGATCCTCCCAGGCCTTGCCAAGCAAACCACCTTCTCAGCGATTGTTCGTTGGAAATCTTCCTCTGGTGATCGATTCGTCCAGAGTATCCCAGTTGCAAGAAGCTGCTCAGGGTTCCCCTCCGTTTGAAGGAACATTTTGGAAACTAGCATATCTCAATTCTGTTCCTGTTCGGCTTGATTCAGTCTTGCTGCTTTGGACGCGGTATTGAGATGTTTGGCTTGAAAACGGGAGAAGGAAGACCTCTAGATTTCATTCTAGTTTCTCATTTGGAGTGAAATCTGCCATTCACTACTGCAATCCAACAATCATCCAATCATTGCGAGTTTTGTTGCTTGCCTACTATGCCCAGCTGACTGGAAACCAACTTTCCTCTGGTGGTGTGCCTGGCAGGTGAGAGATGCACTTGGCAATGGTGCAGCTGCCCCAGAGCACAGTGATAGAGAGAATCAAGGGGTCTTCGGTGCATCAAAATATCTCATGAAGAGTTGGATTCAAAAACACTGAGATGAGGTGCGCTATATACATTGGATTCCAGACAGAACGACTGGCCTATGGTATGGATCTGCATTTGTCCAGACATCCTCTTTAAAGGAAGCAGAGCGTATTGTCAAAGAAGCCGCTGCAAAGAGCTTCAAAATTGGGAAGCGTTTCTTGGATTGGAAAATTGCTCAATTTGATGTTCAGCTCTTGAACAATTTGAGCTTTTACAGATCATTTCAACCCGACTAATCTCCATGTTTGTTTGTTGAGATCCTCCAAGAAGGGAGGGACGTCATCCTCTGAGGAAAACTTCGCATCAATTTTGCCCCAGTGGCTGAAAACGAAGAATGGCCACCAAGCTCCAAAGAATTAGAGCGTCCGACGGTGCCAGTCCAGTGAATCAGTGAGGAGAGCTAGCGATGAGAGCTGAATTTTTTACATTGCTTAGATTATCGACAGAGACACGGCTGAACATGTAGAGCTTCGCCGGGAATTTGCCCGAGCATGTCGGCCTGGCATGTCAGCCTGCGAAACCGCAGCCGTGCAGCGGACCCTGTTTGTAGTTTGCATCAGTTGCCTCCGCCAAAGGTGGTTGAGATGCCAAGGCTGCCTGTCAGTCACAAAGAACGGTCGGTCTCGCCGGTCTCGCCTTTTGCTTCAATTGGCGCTCCAATGAACCTCCAGTTAGCATCATTTTGAATCTTTTGCAGACAGACTCCGCAATACTGTGCCATGCAAGTCTGTCAGGTGTGATTTGCTACGCTGGCTCAAGCCATCATGTCGGCTGGTATGACCAACAGTTAATGGAAGCTTGAATGGACGCAAATGGATCAGCCCATGGTTTGCAACATTTTGAGTCAGATAGCAGCACTTCTATGGCTTGGTGGCTGCGTTGTTTGGGACATTGGCTGAGTCTAGAACCTTCGATTTCACTGCAACAAATCTAAAACATGGCCCACTGCAGCGAACGTTAGCGAACTCTTGCATAAACCCGTATAGCGAATGCCCTAATGCTGACAACGTTCCAAGCCAAGCAGATGGAAAACTTGAAGAACTTGAACAATTTTATTCTTTTCATTCAACGTTCTGCCAAGGAGTTGACGCTTGCAACACCCAAGGGGGCCTCATTTTCCAGGACACACCGAACGGACAGCTTAGGGACCTAGATGGACCTAGACCTGTATACGGTGACGAGCGGAAGCATCTGAAGAATTCGATGTTTGTGTCACAAGTCGTGAGGACATGCGAGGCCAGTCCTGGCCCTTGAGGTCAAGCTCTTGGATTTCAATGACTTGATTCCATGTTTGCACCCGGATTGAGAATTCTATTTCTTTGCCTAGGGGAATGCAGAGATTCAGGGAGTAACACCCCAACTTTGGAACACCCCAACTTTGGTCGCAAAAGTGTTTTGATTCCTGAGCGGGTTGCAGCGCGAAGCGTTTCGAAGCCCCATATTGATCAGGTATATACGGTATCTAGTTGCTGTAGATATCTGTAGATATCAGATAAGTTTCCGTTCGCTTGCCTCGAAGACGCGCACAAAAGCACCTTTCCCAATAAAACCGCCGCGTAGGCCGGGCGTAGGCATTCGCGAAGGCCTCTTGTGTAGAGGCCACAAGGACCACGAAAAATTTGATTCTGTTTCATCCGCCTCACAGGCACAGGGGTCACCTTGTACTGTGAGTTTGGCCAACTCGAAGTGTTTCGACTTGGAGCCTCCATGGCTACTCTGTTCCTTTGTCTTTAGAGTCCCAAGTGTGCGATCCTCTTTGCACGGGCAAAGCCGCGTTTCCATGCTCATCTCATGTCCACTGAAATCCACTGAAGGTTGTTGCTATACCTTCTCATTGCAGCAGGCCAGGCTATGTGGTGCAGCTGAGAAGTCTGAAAGTCTGGAGACTTTGGACACCTCATCACATGTCTGGGAACAATCCTGCCGAGGAAATGAACTTCCCCCGACACCGAGAGAAAGTGCTGTCCTCATACTACTGTTTCGAAAGCGAGACATGCTTCAGTGCTACTTTCATTTGCATTCAGTTTCCTCATCTTTGGGTACTTCCCTTGTTGAAGCATAGTTCCATGGTCCTGGAAAGCTGCTTTCCACATATCTCGCAGCTTGGAAGCTGAGTTTTCTTCTCCACGCCACCAGCCATCCTGGTGAGAACTCTGGTATTTGACCTGGATGCCACTAGATGGAGCGAGTGCCTCAGACGCTGCGAATGAACCATGCCCACCATGCCCTTCAAGTGAAATGCTTCCTCGATCTAGCGCCGCTTTAAGAAGGCAATCACGTTCTTGTAAATAGCACCAAACACAGATGTGGAATGTACGTGGTTGCTGGTACTTTGGTCCTTGCTTAGTTGCCAACTTTTGTCGCCCGACCGAATGGTGCGGTGTTATGATTCATTTTGGTCAATCTGGCTCTCAGGCATTTATCAAAGCTTCGCTTTGGAGGTGATGTGTGGCATGGAGAGACACATTGTCGCCTTCGACTGCACAGAACCCCCACCATGTTCTTTTCGGAGGTGACTGGTGAACGCTTGAAAGGTGGATTGACTGGTGGTTTTGGGCTCAGGTTGCACACCAATGCTTGCTTCTTTGTATCTAGCATTCTTTCACTGCAGGCCGACCTCTAATTGTGGATGGTGAGGCTGGCCTAATAGCAATAAATTAAACATGCATCCCTGTTTGCATGATAAGAGGAGTGGCCTGAGATGTGGCTTCCAGAATTTGCCCAGGCATGCGACATATCAAAATCGATGACTGCAGCCCTCGTGAGGGGCTTACATCAACAGTCCCCAGCCTGAGCGGGTTTGCTGCTTTGGTTTTCTGACCAGGACGGCTTCCTACCGCAGGGAGACGCCACTTCCGCGCCAGAGATGTCGTCCGACGACTTGAGTGAAGTCCGCGTCCAAGTGGAGCCATGACCATCCATGGCCGACGATGTGATGTTCGAAGTGGCGAGTGTTTCACCAAGGTTTGGAGATTTCGGGGCCTTCGCCTGACGACTGGAGGTGTAAGCTACAGATTTTTGTAGCCTGTGCAGAGAAAGTCAAGCACACAGTCATGGTCTTTAGCAGTTGACACTTGCAAGTCCAAGGTGCATTCTTTGTGTTAAAAAAGTGCAGCATTTCTGTGCTCAAGTGACAGCAATGGGTTACTTCTCTTCTCAGGCGGTTCATCCTGATGTCCCTGTCCCCCAGGGCGCAGTGGGGTCGGTGCCAGTTGGCGGGCCAACCACGAGCGTGTCCAGCGGCCATGGCGGCCATGTCCCTGGTGGCAAGGTTTTGGAACCGGAAAAGATCCGGTTGCGCTTCTTCTGTGATTCAACTGGTATGAACTGCGAGTCATCGGATAAATGGGGAGGTCCCTCTCGACAAAGGATCGAGGGGGGTACGCAGCCAGTGCTGTCCGGCGTGCAGCCAGACTTTCATTGCTTGGCCCTGCAGTTTCTTCACAGAGATGCCAACTCCGTGGTCTTCAAGAAGAGGCCTTCCCGAAGGATGCTCAATCTCTTCATTTGAAAAAAGAGTGAGCTGTGCTTAGCGTGGTTGCACTATGTTGCATTGAACTGGCCAAGATTCTGTTGAGTTCAGGGTGAAAGACTGGGATGAATCAATATTCAGTCCCTAATGGATAGGAAGCAGGACCAAAGTGCTTTTCCATTTGCCAACCATAGATGTTCACAAAGACCTCCCTGAATCTTTGTGGCCTTTCGGTGGTGATGATGATGATGATGATGATGATGATGATGATGATGATGATGATGATGATGGATTATTGATGATGGATGATGGATGGATGATGGATGATGTATGATGTATGCATAAAGATGGATGCTGGATGCTGCTGCTGCTGCTGATGATGATGATGATGATGATGATGATGATGATGATGATGATGATGATGCTGATGATGCTGCTGCTGCTGATGATGATGATGATGATGATGATGATGATGGATGATGATGGACGATGATTGATGATGATGGATGATGATTGATGATGATTGATGATGATTGATGATGATTGATGATTGATGATTGATGATTGATGATGATGATGATGATGATGATGATGATGATGATGATGATGATGATGATGATGATGATTGATGGATGAAGATGATGAATGATGGATGATGATGATGATGATGACGATGATGAAGATGACAATGAAGATGACGATGATGATGATGATGATGATGATGATGATGATGATGACGATGACGATGATGATGATGATGATGATGATGATGAAGATGATGATGGATGATGATGGATGATGATGGAAGATGATGGATGATGATGGATGATGATGGATGAGAAAGGATCTTGATGATGATTATGATGATGATGATGATGATGACGACGATGATGATGATGATGACGATGATGATGATGATGATGATGATGGTGGTGGTGGTGGTGGTGGTGGTTGTGGTGGTGGTGGTGGTGGTGGTGGTGGAGATGGATGATGGATGATGGATGGTGGATGATGGATGATGGATGATGGATGATGGAAATGGATGATGGATGATGGACGATGGATGATGGATGATGATGATGATGATTATGATGATGATGATGATGATGGTGGTGGTGGTGGTTGTTGTGGTGTGGTGGTGGTGGTGGTGGTGGTGGTGGTGGAGATGGATGATGGATGATGGATGGTGGATGATGGATGGTGGATGGTGGATGATGGAAGATGGATGATGGATGTTGGACGATGGATGATGGATGATGATTATGATGATGATGATGATGATGACGATGATGATGATGATGATGATGATGATGATTATGATGATGTTTTTGATTTTGGATGATGACGATGACCGCTCTATCATGGACAAATTGGATGCGTTGACCCAATGCTGCAATCTATGCCATACGTCGAAGAACATCATGCTCATCATGACACCGAGCGGCTTAGATCACAGTCCGATGCCATAGTGTTCTCCGATTGCAAATCTTTAGTTGGTGGCAAATTCCCAGGCTGTGGTTGCTGATGGTCAGGGTAGTTGCTTCATCTCGTGGTTCTGGAAAAATCCCTGGTGATTATTCCAGTGTTTTGGCTGAGTCGCCCAACTCTTGGCATCTTTTGGCCCAACAGGTGCCTGTTCCAGTAGTTCCCGGCCGCAATTCATCACTGGATGGTCGAGTGGATGAACGGATGAACGGATGACTGCATGGAATGAATTAATGCATGAATGAAATGAGAGAGAGAGAGAGAGACAATGAACGAAGGAACGAACGAGCGAATGAAATGACTGACTGACTCCATGAATGAACCAACGAATGGATGAGCCACTTCCTGTTTGAGCTACCGTAAATTGGAAGTTTTCCAACTAAGTTTTTCTTTTTTTGCTTGTTGTTATTGGAAACACGTAGGTTAGAGACAGGTGTTAGGCAACATTTTTATACATTTTCCCTAGCCAGTAGTGATTGCCGCATAGCCTTCCATGGGGCCACAGAGGGCAAGCAGATCCACGGACAGTGCCCAAGTTGCTCAAGGTTATGCCGGGAAATCTGGTGATCTTCCTCTGGACCAAGGCAGTGTGTGGCATACAGGGCCGGTGCAAGTGGCTTCATCGGATGAAAGGTATGCCCTCTTCACTCCGCTTGAAATTTTCGGAAAGTCCGGGGCAAGTTTGCGACGCGTTGATGCTGAGGCATCTGACATGTTATTCGATGATGCTTATGAAGCTCTTGTGGAAACACAAGACCAATGGTATTTGGACCGAAGGGACGTGAATCAGCCGCACAGTTCAGACTGGCCATCTTTCAGCCCCGACTTCTGGTGTTCGAGTGATTGTGGAAAGGTCTGTTTTCTTCCCGTGTCTGACAGTAGCTCCACATCCAAGTCCAGCCTGCGGATGGGTCAGTATCATAAAGCTGTGGGGGAAGAATGGCAATGCTACGGCGCAAAGACTTCGCCGGGCAATGTGGGTGGATTTCACAGCTGTTGTGTTGACACTGGGCAGCCTGGGTCAGATTGGACTTTGGTGGCGCGGCTAGCTGACTTTGGATCAGCTTTGGATAGGTCTGCTGGTATCAGAGTTGAATTTGCTGCACTGGTACGAAATGACTCGGAAAGTCTGGTTGCATCCCTGGGTACGCATGATGAATGCCGAGCTCTTTTCCGAGTGGCTGATGTGACTCTTCCTACAGGCAAAGTGCTTCTTACTGATCCTGCAGACGTTCACTACTTTGCCCAAAGTTCGGCGACAAAGATCGCTGCTTCCAGTGACGCATGTGACGCAGAAGTATCATCCGATGACTGCGTTGATGATGGACCTTGTGTGCCAAGTGGACTTGGAGCTGGACTTTATCCAGTCATCCTGTCTCAGGACATGTCACAGAAAATCTGCCGGATTTCTTTGGTCTTCCACCCGCTGCGAGCCTCTAAGATCTCCAAGACATTCCCACCAGGCCATCCGCAGTACACTTCACAGCCGTCTCCACAGGCGGTTGGACATGCACGAAAACCGCCGCTCGCACCCAGTCGAAGTCGATCAAAGGATACGACCCTCCTGGTGTGACCAGAACGAAAAAGATGCTCGCTCAATATTTTCAGCAGAGTCTGAGCCCAGTTGGCACAATGCCCACATCTCTACACAAGAATGCAAAGCATGCAGGAACCTCCAAGTTTTGGGGCCTTTTCCAAGTTACCGTTGGTCAGTTTGTGTTGGTGCAATGGGAGGTGTGTTCAGTGCCTGCTGGTGCCGGCCGGAAGGCAGGGTTCAACGATGTTCAACGGATGCCCGTGTTTGAAGCCAGGTGCCAAACCTGTCAATGCTCACTTGGGCCAAGGTCAGCAGAGCTGGCCGGGAGAGACTCCAGCTGTCAATGGCAGAGTGTGTGAGATGGCAACAGGTGGGAGATTCCGACTTTGCAAAATCTGCTTGGAAGGATTTGGGGAGGATAAAGCCGACTAAGTTATTTTTTTCGATTTGGTTGCACCTTTTCAGGTGGACCCTTGCATGTTGCAAGGGCCTCAGTGTGTGGCCGCAACTCACTACATAAGCTAGCCGGGTGCACATTGAGACATGGAAACATCCTAGGTGGGACCTGTTGAGCTGCTGGGAGCGGATGGCCTTCCAGAACAGGACAGATGAGCAGGAGGTTGATGCAGGTCTTGAACGTGGACAGCTGGAGATGAATGAGCGTTTCTGCAGGATCCTCAAAGTAGCCGTGCTCCGTATGTGCAGAGCTCAGCACCCATTGTCAAAGCAAAGCCTGGGAAATTGCCAGATGAGCCTGCCAAAATCACTGGCAAGGTGCTTGATCGCTTCTTGTTGGATGTTCAGGGCTACTCTTTGGAGGCTTTGATTATCTTGATGCTTTGGTCGTGTTTCTTTCTTTTTCACCTTGCAGGTGCCATAATTTTGGAAGCGCATTCGCGATTGTGATGGGCAATTCAGAATCTTGTAGGAGGACTTTGACCGAATCAGAGTGGTTGACGAAGATGTTACGCCTCAACCTGAGTTTGGTGAGTGAACAAGGTGGCATGTCGACGTCAGATGCCAGACGTTATGCTGACCCAAATCCTTCCACTTGAATGGTTGGCACATTCTGTTGGCACCCTTGGAGCAATGCTCCTTGCAAAGACCAAGGCAAGATGCTAAAGAGATGTCGGGAATTGTGAGAAAAGTATAGGGCATCTGCTCAAGCTGTGTCAAGACTCCACAAATCTTCCCAACATACGCGAGGTGCGGTGGCCCTGGATCCTCTCTCTCCAGTCAGGTTCGGGCTCCATGCACACATGGTGGTGTCCCCTTGAGAAGCATTGGGATCGCTGTTGGTGAAATGGATGTTCTGTTTGGGTGGTGACTCCTGGTTTCAGGCCTTCCTTGGTCCTGGTGTTGGAACTGTTGCAGCATCTGCTTGGCTCTCTGCTTTGCAGCGAGTTGGCATCTTCAAATCGGGTCCAAATGGGGACCCCTTAAAAAAATCAAACATAGAATTCCCTTCACAACTATTCACACCTGTTCACACATAGATGGATACTTTTGGTGTTTTTTTAAAGTTTGACTTGTTGACCCCAGATTATCCCAGATTCCTGTTCGGCTCAGGTGAAGCCTGGGATTCAATTCGTTGCCTCACTGGGGCAACCTAGCACCGCAACGCCGCCCAGTTTGAGATGACCCGACCCGCTGGGTCAGTCACTTTCGACGCCAGGTTGGTACAATGGAAATTGAAGATGCACGTGGATACCATGCAGAACTGCGGGTGCTTATCTTAATCCTCAAGGTCTTGGACAAGTCAGAGATGCTAATCTCTTCGCGTATCTGAGATGTATTTCTTGCTGCTACTCCATTCGTCCAGCATTTTTTGCTGGAAGTTCTTCATAGTTGCTGATAAAACTCGAAAACAATCAGAAATTGGCTTATATAGTATACATATTCTTGTACTTTGCAAATTGAATCAAAGGCAGTGGACAGAGAATCATTGGGACACCACCTCGGCTGAGGCACCGCTTGGTCCTGGTGTTGACCCCAACGGTGAAAATGCTTCATTGGTTTGGCGTTGTCCCTAGACCTTGCTGAGATGACCCAGACTTGTCTGCTGCTAGCGCTGCCTGTTTCTTGACTTTCCTTGCATAGCAGTATTCGCAGTGTGCTAGGTCTGATCTGGCAACAACAACGGCAGGAGTCTACCGAGCTTGAAGCTGAGAGCTGTCTGCATGGTTCACCTATTCCATGTGGTGCTTTTATTCCAGCATGGCATCATGAATGAAAATGGTCATTATCCATCCTGCTAAAAGGGACTAGGCGAGAGCATCGTGTAGTATAGGTAGTCATGGGGACATGATATCCATTGTCCGGACTGGCCGTAATACATGGCTCAAGACCGCCATCTAACAAGGAACAAAACGTGTCAGCCGCATGTGCGTCTACATCACTGCCTTGAGCCGCATGTGCGTCTACATCACTGCCTTGACCTTCGGCAAGTAACATTCCACACTAACGACATAACCCAGAACAAGGGTCATTTTGTTCACAACTGGCCATCTGTTAAATTAAGGCAAGCTCGACTACTCTACCCTTCCTCCCTGTACAGGTGCCCTTAATTTTGGCGGCAGCCCTCGCAGTGGTGAATTTGTGGTTCTCTCCGGGGAATACCTGCAAGGCAAAGCAAAAAGGTCTTGTTGTGCCTAGCTTGAAGTTGGCAACATTTCCCGGCCATTGGATGCTTATTCATTGCAAATCGCATTCGCCACCATCCAGTGCTGCTCCCAAGGCCATTAGAAATTAAATCCAATATAATCCAATATCCTCTGCAGATTCTACAGATTTCTACAGTTTTGGATGCAAAAAGTCAGAGAAACACCACGTATTGCACCAGTTGAAAACTCAGAAGGGGCACTTGAAGGCACCAAAATCACTAATTCCCTTCGTGTATTTTGGCTGTTTTCAGTGGTGGTCCCATTTCATGACGAGATTTTCGGGCCATGCTGACCTTTGACGACTTGGATCCGGAGCTTGAAGCTTTGGACCTGCAGAACCAGGAGCTAGGGAAGAAGGGAGCCCAGAGGCCGGAACCTGGGAGGCCAATGCTGAAGCTGGAAGAAAAACCTGTCTTTGAAGTAGGATGCACTTTGTGGCTATTCCTTGAGATGTCATGTGGACCCATGTGTGGAGATGACAGCAGTTGATTTGCGTGTGAGTGTCCGTACTTCTAATTGTGATTTTGCTTGGTGCGATGAAATGGAAGTGGGCTGCTGAAGTGCAAGTGGAATACCCAAAGACTTGATGATTGATGTTTCTAGTCAGGCCCGATGATTTCTAGTTTAGGCTAATCGCTCCTCGCTTGAGGCTTGCGCGTGCTTTGCTGGATCATCAGTGTTTGCTAGAGCTGAATTTGGCGACTTAGCGAGGTGAGATCTACGGCTTTTGCTACTGCAAAGCCAGACCCAGGTTTACAACCTGTTCTTTCTGCAAATTCTGACTATTTGGATCTGGCAGCTGTACTTGACTGTGCTACTTTGATTCATCTCAAACACATTCAAACACCGACACCAATTGTCCAGCATCCAGCGGGTGCCAATCCAAGGCTTGTGCGAACATCGGTGATGCCGGCTGTGCGTTTATAGCTGGTGCACTGCAGAGGCCGTGGCCGTTTGTCGAATCGGAGTCATTTGCTGGCAAATCCACCAACTTGCGAGCAACAATTTAGCACAAACTATATATATATATAAATTTCTAAATACATTAATTATACATTTAATTACTTTGGTTCTCTTCAACAAGTGCCCTCTCGCACTGCACTTGGGTGACTCGAGTTTGAGTAGCTTTGATTGAACAATATCAGGTACCGTATCCAGCGTTGCTTCACAGTGAACAATACTCAAACCTGGATGTGAACCCCAGCCAGTAAGTTGTTCATCGCCATGGTCAAGTTATAACCCAGTTTCAAACATGTTAAACATGACAGAAACAGCAGATACAAGATGTTTTCCAATTGACTGCTTTCTAGCTGGGATGCACATCCAAGAAATGTGAGAATTTAAATTGAGCCAGCCACCCTTCGGTGCGATCGCTTCGGGCGAAGGAACTCTTCTTTGCGGTCGGTGAACTTGCGAAACAATCATATTGGAGAGGAAGGTGTGGAGAGCATCACAGAAGGTTTGGCTATGTCCTGGAAAGAGACCTTCGGCTGTTGCAAAAAGTCACACTGTCGCAGAATAAGGGCTGTTTTTTGATGCTTTTTGCGGCTTCCCTTCGCCGTGGTTGAACCATTTGCCGAAGGAGAAATTTAACATGGAACTGCAAGGGCAATGCCACAACTTGTTCTTAATTACATCAGCAAAAGATAGCAAAAGCCTTTCAATTCTCTACATGTTTCAAACAGTATTGTATAGTATATGGCAGTTTGGGATTTCCAATACCAGGCATTTCAAGTGTTGAAAAAAACGTTTCAGCTATTGCCAAAGAATGAGTCATGTGAGAGCCACAACCACCGAGGAAGGGCGCGGGGATCCAGCTGAAAGAGTCGGATGCTGAGCTGATGATGTTTCTGCTGGTTGGTGAAAACAAACATGGTGTCACTGGATTGGTTTATGGAAAAATTCACAGTAAACCCTCATATGTCATGGTAAAAACCATGGTTTCCTGTAGATTTTCCCATAAACCAATCCAGTGATGGTGTTGACAATCCTATCCATCGCATCCTGGGATGAAGATCCCAACTCACACTGAGTCAATGTCTTTCGGGTAGTCTGGATTGGTTGTTTTGAACTGAGCTCTTCATATTCTATTTTTTGTATTTTCAGTTTCTATTCAGCCACATAAAGAGGTGCATGTCTACCACTTGTTCGGAGGGCTGAGGGATGTTTGACAACCGCCTCCCTCTCGCCACGGATATTCCGCTGTGTATTGTCATATTATCGTCATGTTGCGTCATCATGATCATACCGTACCGAACCATGCCATCCAATGGATTTCACCATTTTTCGGTGGATTGTTTTTTTTTCCGGGAAACGTTACAGAAAACCTCAATAAAATTCATGGCAAAAACATGGAAACACAATGGTTTCCGGTTCAGATTGTCCCAAGAAACCACTCCATTGAAGTTTGCCCGGCTGCCGACCCAGACCGGTTGATGCCCAGGTTGAACTTGGGCCACAACCTCTTCGGGGACGCAGGGCTTCATGCCATTTCCAAGGTGGGTAGATGGAGCGGATGGAGGAAGTTCCACCTGTTTCAAAGGCTGAAGGCAGAAGGAATTGATGCATTTCGGGCGGCCATGCCAACGAAACATTTGATCTATGCAAGGAGATTGACATGAATGTTTTCTATTGTTTTCGTGTGTCTGTGTTTTGTTTTCGTGTGTCTGTGTTTTGTTGATGTGTTCAGATTGTACCAGCTCTGTGCAGCCGACTGGGTGACAGTTGTGTAAGGTCGTGGCCTTGGGCTTCTTACAACTGTTGGACCTTTCAAATCTAAAGCGCCTTCGCTGCAATCAGTCGCTGCACCAGTTTGGAGGTAGGAAGCCCTGATTTGCTCGCTTGATGACACACTGCTAGCCTTAGCCTTGCAACTTGCAGCGTTGGTGCTTGGAGATTAATCCGAGAAAAAATGGCGACAATTGGCTGGCCATTCAGTGTTTTGATGTTGTAGTTTGTATGCAAGCAGAACTTTGACATTTAATCCAATCACCATCCAGAGTGGAACAAGGATGGTCACTTCAGATGGATGGCAAAGATTTTGCTCCACCTTGCTGGGCTGCCGTGCCTTTGTAGCAAGTTGCCCTGATCCAGCATCCTCGTGCGCCATGTTTTTTTTCCATCATCACTCATCACCACCATGTTCATCAACTCATAACTCATCCGCATCAACGATCATCCTCACCCGACATCTTCCTCAACCAATGCGTCAATTGCCACGTGTTCAATCCTTGGAACCCAAAAGGTCTGACCACTTTGAATTTACGGCAGAACGACCAGCTGCTCGAAGCTGCTGCTCTTGCACTCGCACTGGCGCTCAAGACGGACGTAGGCTGGTCATAGAAATGTTCTCGCATGTTCTAGCACCCGCAATTATCAATTATCATCAATTATCCAGGGTTCAAAACGTAACGCGCTTGAAATGCCCGTCATTTGTCTATTCATCCCAAGAGCGTTTCTTTAGTGCAGCAACCATGCATGTCCCAGTCGTGTAGGAACAAGTGCCAAAGGACATGTTCACGACAAACTGAAGTTAATGGATTTCATGTCGGATTTCAGTTTGGTGCATACGTTATTTAGCAAAGGTTTTGCATATTAGGTGTACTCGTACCTCACTAGTCTGTACTACATAGCCTGTATGAACAGTTGGCCGCTGGCACATTCCTCGAGGTGCTTTGGAAGAGTTGGATTTGTCGTTGTGCTCAGTGAGCGCCAAAGCTGCGCCACAGTTATTGCAGCTGCCGCTGCGGCAGTTGCAGTTGCTGGGCAGTCAGCAAATGGACGTGGAGGAGAGACGTCGGGAAACGATGGCAACGACGACAGTTTTCTAGGGTACAGTGCAGAAAGACCCTAGGCCCTAGATGGTTTGTGTCAACCGTGTTAAAGGTGAAATTACGCCAGCTTCATTCCATGCCGTCGACAAGCTCCAGGAGCTTGGTTCTGCCTTGGCTGGTAGTGTTGCTTTGCGCTGCATTCAGTGGGGGATATGTTGAGAGTGCAAAACGGGAGGGGCTGATGATGTATTCTGCATCTAGGGAAGGATGGACGCAGATGGATACAGTCTGGACTTCCTGGTGACTTGGTGTTGAGCAAGGTTGGTATCAACTGACTTGACTTGCTATTTTGTTTGAGATTGAAATTCATAAGGATTCCCAAAAGTTGGGAGGCGGTATGGATTTCCCATAGGTTCCCCAAAAAGAACAACGACATCAGCTGGTGACCCCTGGGCTGCTCTCCGCATCGCTAAGTCCCTTGAGATGCTGGACCTGTGCAACTGCCAGCTGGGTCCAGCGGCTGCTGCCGCCTTAGCGGATGTCTTGCTGCCAGCTTCAGGGCCAAGGAGGGCCTTGATGATGCTGCATTTGGATCGTGCCTCGGCGAGGCATTTTGTTGGGCTTGTTTTGTTGGTGGGTGGGTCGGCATGATGAAAAGCCGCCCAAGAGAAATGGGATGAAATGGGTATATGATTTAATCGTAACGTATGTATTATAAATATTTTTAATGGCAATGAAATGTTTTATTGCTGGATATTAATGGAATGGTTTTGTCAGAACTTGATGTAATATTGATCAACTGTTTGGGTCCACGGTGCCCCATCGTTGAACCATTCCCTGATTCCAGATTGGATCCATCATCAAACATTGAAGTTCCACCGTCAACAGAGCGGTTTCAGTAAAGTTTGCCATTGGCAATAGCAGAACAGGAAGAAACGTTTAGATTCTAGAAATGTGTTTTTTCATGTTTTCTCTACAGGTCCAAGGCTCATCTTTCTGTTGCCCCGTATGGCCATATGGTGATTTTTCCACATCCATCACACTGGTTGCATCCTAACAATTTGGAAATCAACATCCAGCTTTGGCCCAACCCAGCCGATCATTGAGGCAATCTCTTGGGCTTTGATGGTGCAGTGGCCTTGTCCAAAGGTCTTCGTGGCTGGCCGGCGCCCGGCTGCCGTTTGCAGGTTGGGCCTTGTTATTCGTAGGACTTCATGAGCGCCATTTGTTTGTTCATGTTGTGCCCGTCTCCCACCTCCACCCCGGTGTGGGGTACTTGGTGCAAGAGGTGCTGACGCTGCGCGAGAACCGCTTGGGTGATGGTGGTGTGGGCGCCATTGCAGAGGCAAAAGGAGGGTTGTGAAGTTTATTCTTGTCTTGGATCAATGGAAAATCCCCTATAAATGATTATAAATGGAGGTTTTCAATGGGAAATGACATCCTGGACTTCTGAAGCCAACGCAGTCGCAGTTTATCGAGGCCTTAGAAGACAATGTGGCCCTCAAAGAATTGGATCTCTCCAGCAACGAGGTTCTTGCCACGGCTGCCCGGGTGGTGAGGGTAGGGTTAGCTGAAAATCCCTCTGAGTCTCAAGTGACTGTGCTTTGTGAGGGATGGACTTCCATTGAACATGATTTATGCATCTGCGCGGTGATTATGACAGTCACCACGTTTTCAATACTAAAAAGGCGCTCAGGCATGCAGTCAAAAATTCAGGTGGATTGGTGGAACTAGCCAGTGAGAGTACCCACTCAGTTTGATCAGCAGAGGTTGCAATATTGAAGGGCCAGCTGCAGGGATGGAATTTTGACGCATTTGGTTTATGTTGGGTTGTTATTGGACATCCAACTTTTTCATTGTGCTTTGGACCAGCCCCCTGGAGGTAGGTGATTTGGGCGGTCAAAGCATGGGCCTTTTGCTCCAGAAGGATCCTCGTTTGGCTTCACTGTCCCTGAAGAGCAACCACATCGGTGCCCGGGCTGCAGCATGTGGAGCCCAAAAGAGACACAATTTGTTCGAGCTCAAAAGATGGGAGATGAGGTACCCTTCATGGCTGTTGCAATAAGATTCTGTGTCCCCTTACTCTGATTCTTGGTGGTCAGGATCCATCCATGTTCTCTTTCCATTTCCCCATGCTTCTTCATCAACTCTTCAACCTTAGACCTGGGGAATCCCGAAAAAATCTCGAGAATCCTGGGAGTCTACGGCAGCAAACCAACCATTTTGAGGCGATGCAGGAGCTGAAGCCTTGGCGCAGGGCTTGGAGAAGAATTCATGGCTGGAGGAATTGGATCTCAGCGAGAATCAGATCAAAATGGTAGGTGCCAAGCATGGCGCTTGACGTGGTGCGAAGGGGGGAGCATTCAAGGATCTTCAAGTGATTTCTTATGATTTCTTGTAGGAAGTACATGGAAGTAAGTACTGTAACTTCCGAGTGTGATTAATGCTTGATATGTTTGGCTCTGTGTCCAGGCATATTTCCACGATCCCACTTGAGAAGTGTACACTTATTTTTGCTGTGTTTCGCATGGATCGTGGATTTTGTTTGTTTACTCTTCGTCTTTCATCCTTTTTGTCGATACCACTGGTGGTGCCAGAAGAACAAGCATTGAACCCTTGAACCCATCAACCCATGATGATCTGATACCCATGGATGGCATGTCCTTTTGTTGAGTTTCCCTTCGATAGCAACTTCGTGAGTTCATGGCGCAGCACACAGGTGTCAGCAAGCTGTGCGCAGCGCTGGAGCATAATGGCACTCTGGACACCTTGGAGTTGGGAGGAAACGAGGCGATCGAACGTTCGAACGGATCCCCTGATGCGCTGGTGGGATCTGGTTCAGTTGAGGCAATTGGGTGCAATTGGATACCAGATAAGAGGACAGCAGTGAGGGTGGAACCCAGCTTCAAGGTAGCCATTATTAGATGACATGCAGAAGGATCATCAACGATTGCAGGTGAAGTCAGATATCCTCGAATCGGTGGAAGACTTGGCGACGGATGTGATGTTGCGGAGAGAAAGGTTAGAGAGGCAACCATCTGGGGAAATCCCTTGGGGCAGCAGATTCTATGTTTTGCTGTACAGCTCAAAGTCAAAGTATGTTTCAAGGATGTTCAGGGTTCAGGGTCCATGTTTGGTAGGTAGGGTTGCTGGAAAGATCTCAGCTTGCAAGACCGTGGCACACAGCAAAGTTTACTTGTTTATGAAGATAGCTGGAATTCGGTTTTGTATCAGAGCAGAAACCACAAACTTCTTGCGCGCAGAAAGCAGCCAATGTGAGATGCAAGTCGGTAAACCGGAGAAATCTCCAACCATCTCCAACCTAGCTGCCCAATGATTGTACTCCCTAAAGATCCCTAAAGTATTCTAAAACCCAGTGGGTGGTCTTTTGCGCCCCTTGCCTGGAGGCAGCCGCCAAAGATCAAAGCGGTCACCATTGAGGAGCCAGAGAGCCCCATCGCCAGTGACAGCGAGGCTAGCTGGACGAGACCATCAAATTGGAGGGGAGCCCGAAAAATACTCCAAGACTATCCCAAAACTGATGACTCATGGGAATTTTCATGGCGAAACCAGTGGTTTGTAGACTCATGTAGGTTCCCATTTTTAGGAAATTTCCCGATATTGTTGGATGCTAGATGCCAGCCAAACGTGACCCAATGTGATGTGAGGTGGAGTCGAGCCGAGGATCCTCTGCGTGCCTGGTTTGAAATGGATTCTCCGTCCACTTTGAGGGGATAGCCAGCAGTTTTTGTCGATGATAGAACTGCTTTCAACTTTCCAGAATACTTCAGAAGCACAACACTTTCTTGCACGTTTTGGCCCTGCCCACTTAATTTGCGTGTTTTCGTGCTGTCAATTTGCGACCCCATTCACTGTTATGCGGAGAGAAATTAATCCAGATAAGATGTCCCTTTGGTAATCAAGCACGCCAACGGAAACTCCCCCAATTTGTAGATTTGTGGATGGTTCTCCTACGTAATTAAAATAGATAATTACACCTGGCATCACCTAGCTATTTTCGTGTAGATGGGTTGTTTCCCTTTGTTTAACTTTGTTTTATAATTTATAATGTTGTTTTATAGAGGGATTGCATGCCCATTCTTTGAGGGTTAATCTCTCTCGCTGATGGTTGCAGAATTTCAGCTTAGTTTCGTGACAATCCTTGAGGTCTGAGGAGGCACGAGAAGAAGAACCTCCAGCCGCAGCCTCTGAAGACAGTTTCGCTTGCCATGAGTTTCCTTTGTTTTTCATATGATGTTTGGATTTGTTCTGTCGATACACTTTGGATATCTTTGAATTACTTGGGTTCATTTGGCAAACTGCGCTGCCGGATGATCGGTCAAGGTCGTGGACAGGGTCAATCATGACACCACGACGCTCGTGGACAATTTCGTCCAGCGTCGGATGCCTCGGAATTCCATAGATGCTGAAATTTTCGCGCAGTGCTTGTCATTGTCAAGTTGTTTGGAAAATAATTTCACTGCCAGTCTATTAGCTTCCAAGATCATCAAAGTAGATTTATAGTCTTTCATAGTAGGGTCTGCAAGGTGCTTTAGTTGTCCAAAAACAGCTTTTGTGACAATACTGACTGGGTGCCAAGGCTTTCTCTCCCCGAACCCTGGAGAGGTGGGCACTGTCTCATCCAGTTGTTTTATCATGGTGGTTCTTTGCCGTTACGAACAACTGTGCATCAGTACATGACATGGGCAATGGCAAGTCCCTTGGTGAACCCTGACTGACCTGCAAAGGCGGCACTGCCAGAAGGCACGGGATGTGGGACAACTTATCAAATTTTCGGAGCCGCAGTCTTGCGCGAGCCTGTTGTTGACATCTTCACGGAAGCCTTCGGATTTCTTTGTTTTCTCCTAGTCTCTTCCTCTTCTTCCTCTTCTTTATATCCTTCTTCTTCTTCCTCTTCTTCTTCCTCTTCTTCTTCCTCTTTTTCTTCATCTCTTCTTCCTTTTCTTCTTCTTCTTCCTCCTCTTCTTCTTCCTCTTCTTCTTCCTCTTTTTCTTCATCTCTTCTTCCTCCTCTTCTTCTTCTTCTTCTTCCTCTTCTTCTTCCTCTTTTTCTTCATCTCTTCTTCCTCTTCTTCTTCTTCTTCCTCCTCTTCTTCTTCCTCTTCTTCTTCCTCTTCTTCTTCCTCTTTTTCTTCATCTCTTCTTCCTCCTCTTCTTCTTCTTCTTCTTCTTCCTCTTCTTCTTCCTCTTCGTTTTTTCCGTGTTGTTTGTTTCTTGTACTTGTCGTCCTTTCTCTTTTTCAAGTCGCAGCTTCATTTTTCGCAATCTGCACCTATTGAGACCTGCAGGTGACCAAAGAGCCACGCCGGGGCAACCAGCGGAAGGGGCCTGGTGCGCTGATGAAGGCAATGTCAGGGAGTGGAGGTGGACCAACGGCCTTTTGCACAACTGCGGCTTTGATGTTGATGATGTTGTATGTGTGTTTTTTGTAAGGGCTATGGCTATGGTTTGTTTATGTTTGATTATTCTTTGCATATTGTTATTGTGCTACAGTTTTTGTCCAATGGCGATACGTCTTCAATGTGAGATCCCTACCCCCAGGAAGCACAACTTATAGGTGCTCCAAACCTCCATCCCCAAGTTGTTCAACGATGTTCAAAGCAACTCTTCTTGGATCGGCAGTTATATACAGTTATCATATATTGGATCATTGCCGGTCACCGCGGGAAGACTGCTGAAGGTTCTGTAGATCAAAGGTCTGTCTTGGCCATCTCGGGGCTGCCCAGTGCTTCTCAAGGCGAAAGAGCACGACCAAGCTCGGCCTCCGCTAGGCCACAGGGACGTTGGAGGGTGGAAGGCTGGCAAAATGTTGCTTCTTTTGCAGATGGACCGAAAAAACTCGATCTTTTCTGCACAGATCAAGCATGAAGATGAACAAAGAGAAACTGTTCCATCCTATTCCATCCTATTCCATCCTATTCCATCCTATTCCATCCTATTCCTATTGGATGCTGTTTGTTCATGTCGAAATTTTAAGCGGTCAATTGTGATGGGCTGCCATTGGGCATTGCCCTGACACCACTGGGAACATCTCCGAACTACTCCAGGCCACCTAGACCTGAGTCCAAAGTGCTGCCGCGCAGTGCATCGGAGGTCAAGAGCCAACAAACAGCTGTGCGGTTGCTAGGATCCTGCTGGGACAAATGGGTCGGAAACGAGTTACCAATTGACCGGCAAAATGGTTCTCCTTTTTGCAATATTGAATATTGAAGTGTCGATTTTTGGGGATCGACAAGCTTGAGACCAACACAGTGTCTACCTGTTCAAAATGTGGAAACGATGCACTGCACATTCCTTTGAAGACCTGGCCGAATGTTTGAGGCTGACATTTGATTTGAATTTGACACTGATTTCAGAAGTGGAACACCTGCGATTAGCTGCTTGAAGTTGGACTGCAAAGAAAGGACAGCTTTGGGAATCTTAGTGATAAGTGTGACAGGTATACACTTGTCTTACAAGTAGTATTAAGCACGTCGCCTGAAGGTACATAGCTGCTTATCTACAGTTGGCACTTGGCACAGTGAATGCCGCGGCATTTTGCTCAGCTGATTCATTGCAACCCTTCCCCATCTCCCAGCCGGTCTTCGGCAAGTTGCAATGGATGAGGCGGGACCTCGAATCATGAAGACCAGATCAGATCCCTCAAAAAAATGGTTTGCGGTTCCAAATCACTACAGGAATCTATTTATTGGAGTCCATTGATTGGCTGATCATTAACTGCGATCATTAACTGCGACTCTGTAGTTGCCTGTGAAAAACTCCATTGAACTCTAGTGATTATAGCTTTGCCAAATCATGAGGTGCCAACGATGACCTCTGGTGATTCTACGATGGGTCCAAGTTCAAGTTGTCCGCGCAGCAGCAGCTCTGATGCCGAGGCCTTTTGTGTTTTCTTGATGTATGGAAATTGAGTACTCTGAGGCAGACTGAAAAGAAGAAACATGAAACTATCATGAAATCATGAAACTCTTCAACATCAAAGACATTCTAAAACTATAGTTCAAGCATGTTTGAGTTGAGTTGTACGCCATGTGGACTTGGACACCTTGATGGGACATCCATAGTTGCACTTTCCAGTCATGGGATCTGAAGCTATCGACAGCATGTCATTGGAAGGTGCCTTTCCTGAGGAAAGAACCTGCAGAGCCCTTGATGCAGGACGCCGTGTCATGTACCAGTTCGTCTTGGATCCACATTCTCGGCGGTGCGACGTGACATCCAAGAATTGAAGACACACTAAAGATGTTTTAAGATGTGTTAAGGCAAGCCGAACTTAGATTTTTCAAGATGTTAACACAAACATTACGCTCTGGTTATTCAACATAGCCATGGAAAATGGGAAAATATCATCCCAAGTCCCAAATTAGTATAAATTAGCAATTTTCCATAGCTATGTTAGTCATAACCAGAGGAGAACTAACTTTCTGTACAGTACCATCCTGGCAAACCTCAAGCACCCGGCCCGGAGGCTTCGAAGAGCTTGAAACCCAAGGCCACCACCAAAGTCACCCGAAAGATTCGCGGATGCGAAGCTCGCTGAGAAATCGCAGAGTTCACCGGTCCCTAAATGCTTTTGTGGATAGATAGGTAAATTTGGCTATAAGTCAAAACCCTGGTACCTAGTGAACATCAAAATAGCTGGTAAACGGATGTTCATCCCATCAAAATTGATAATACTAGGTTTTGACCCATCCCCATTTGTACTTGTGCTACATTTGTTGGGTACTTTGAGTCTTTAGGTATGAGATATCATTACCATTATTGGAGGGGATATGCTTTTGTGATCAAACACCCCAAGGAGCACAACCTGCCTGAGAATGTTTACCCAACTGTCAACTGTCGATTGAATTTGTAGAGGATATTAAAGATAGAAGTAAGATATGGTAAGATAGACAACTGTTTCGAGTCATCCTCAGGCTGTTGCCCCAAGCCAATATGAAGGCCATGAAACCATTTTCAAGCAATGTGGGCAAAGTGGGCCTGCGTGATCTCAGGACATACAACGACTTTGGTCGGAACAGAGCCTGGGCAGCAAAGAGCCAAAAACCGAACTTAACTTGTACTGTTACTGATACTTGAAATGTGTTCTCCTTCAAGGTCCTTCTGATATGCTTCTAAAATTCCAGAGAACAGTCAACAGTCAATTTAAAAGACAGAGTTGAAGTTTGATCTTGACTAATCTTGACAAGTGTAGGTGAAGACCGGTGAAGTGATGATTCAGCATGTTTCCCAGGAGCAAGATCCGAGAGGAGATTGAAGCTGGTCGGCCATACCAGGTCCAAGGCGGGGCTGTTGCTGGATCCACGGGTCTACCGGGAAGCCATGGTTGAGCCATGGCTTTTTGGAGAACCACCCCTTATGATTCAGCCAGAAATATATTGAAATCTATAGATATTTTGAAGTGTTTTGAAATGTACTGAAATAGATCTACACCACAACTATGCCAAAGTACCAAAGTAGGTTTCCTTGGGAGTCTTGGACTGTACTACTTGCGTTGTGAGCATTCTGAGGCTTGAATTTGAGTTTATACCTTTTTTGAGTCTGAAATCATGGGTGTTTTGTAGTTTGCTGAATCACGAGCCGTAATTTTGGGAGTTGTGGTGACTTCTGGGCTGGGTGGTGTTGGGTGAGCGCTGCATCGAAACCGGATGTTTGTCATGAGCATGTTTTCTTGAACAACCAGAGCCATTTTGCCGTGCAACGTCCACCTCCAGCAATATGTTATATGTACTTTCTTCATAATGTTGATATACCCATATATTGATATAGGCAGAGATACTCTGAGTGAATATGCACAGAATATAATTAATGTAGATGATGATGCCCTGCCCGAAGCACTGAGTCGCACAAGTGTCCAAGAGTGGCTGTTTCTCTGTCGCGGGGCAGGTCTTTTGCAGATGGAGTTGCAGTTGAGCAAGTTCATGGCGGAACTTGAGGACGGCCGTTGAGCATGAAGCTCGCTTCTCCAGTCTCAGTGTTGGATTCTGACCCAGTGTCTTCTCGCCTCATTTATCATGATTGGCTTTCAAGATCCATTCACCTCAACAAAAATCAGGAAAATATAGAAAGATGCCAAAGATCTCGGATGAATGCTGAACTTCCACTGTGAGTTCGAATCAACCATGAGCTCCGCCATGAGTGCCATGTAAGCCACGCAGGCGAAGCATGCCAATGCCGAGTCGGTGATTTTGGATTTGGCCAAAGAGCTGGTGCGAACGGCTCAAGAGGCGAAGCGAGATTTTGCAAAACCATCAAAGCATTCAAGTGAATATTGCAAATAGTAACCAATAATTAGTAACCATTCGAAACCATTTTTCTTATATATATGTATATAATTAACTAACTAATTATATTAAAACATACATCGTCACAGGTGTTCTGTCAATGTTGTAGATGCGATCATCTCACCCCGTGATGCAAATGAGAGCCGTTTGAGCTCGTGGACAGGTGGAGAACATCAATTGCCAAGGGGCATCGGTCGAAGAGCGTTTGGAGCAGTTGGAATTGAAGATGTGTCCTGGTTTCATCGGATCATGGGTCTACTGGTAAGGCATTAGGGAAGACTTGTTGACTCACTCCAGAAAACCGCATCAAGCAACCTTTTCCGCATCGAGCGACCTTTTCCGCCTGAGCTTCTTTCATTGTCAGAAAATTAGGTGTGCACTCCCAATCACAAGTGATACAACATGATACAACCAGTTATTGCAGAACTGGTTTTGTTTTCTCCCGCACTAGACCTCTCTGTAAGAATTTGGACACAGAGTGCAAAGAACAAGTTTTCCAGGCTCCAGGATGCTCCAGGGACGAAACATACCATATAGTCAAATTACATTCTTGAAGCTGAAATATTCCTATTCTGTGAGGGTTCAACATTGAAATGGCATCACCAGGCTTATCACATCCTATCACCATGGCATGGTCATGCTCCCCTGCTCGCATCTTGAGGCGTCAGAGTGCACCAAGCTATACGCTGGAGGAGAGTTTTGAATTGAGCGGATTCAAAACGGCTGGGAGATGTGTTGCAGGGTTTGAGATGGTTGGAGGATGTTTGACAGAAAAACAACTCTGGGTAGTAGAAACCATGCTTTAGTGCTCTCTAGTGTATGTTTTCCTCAAATCCATCCATTGAAATAGTTTGCAAGAAGGGGTGGAGCTGCCTGTGCGCGCTTGGGAGGATTCCCAACGCCCGAAAGCGGATTTTGATGGCCTCTTCCATTTGGACCTTGCCACGGCAGCCACAGGCCACTGTATCTCTTGGTAGCTCTTGGTGCTAACCTAGTGGGGTGATGAGGTGCCCTTCGACAAACTATGTCAGAACGTGCGGTCAGTGAAATGTGACACGGTAAAGGCATTTGTGTTTCGTTTTCGTTCATTGTGATGTTCAATGGTTTTCAATTTGCGCGGGTTAAGGAAGGCAATTGCATCGTACAATCTGACCAAAAAGCGCATAAATTCTTTGAAGTGTGAGAGGGAATTTAGGCGAAAGTTTTTCCTCCGCACTTTGATGGGTACAGCTGTGCAGCTTGCGCAAGTCAAACTTGTTTGTAAATGTTTCAATTTTATCCCCGTGGCCATTTCCACCACAGAATGGTGGACTTAAGTCCAAAATCTGGTACCATTTTATGGTGACCTGGCTTGAGAATAGACCCAGAAAACCATNCCATTTTGTAGAAAGCAGTGGGGTTTGGATATGTGTTTCATTTTTACTTTGGGACATGATCATTTTTTGGGCACCAAAACCCACCATTTTGTAAGAGACTAATGTCCATTTTGTAGAGGATTGTCAGGGTATGTTTTGTTGTGTAAAGATAGTTTTTACATATTGTTCCATCTTGTTGGTGGAATTAGATTATCCAAGANCCATTTTGTAGAGTCCCTAAAACCATTTTGTAGGCAAAACCATTGGGTCCCTATAGAATGGTACCCCCTAAGTCGACCCATGAAATGGCCATGGGGATTCAATTTTATCAATGTTTATCTATATGTGGGACAATGGCACGGCATGATTGACGGCTTCAACATGCTTCAACTGCATATCTTCATTCCCAATGATTGTCATGGATGATCATGGTATATCCCCAATGATTTTCCTACCGATGGGGGTTGCTTCAGCACCAAGCAGCCTGGTTCCGATGTGGCAGGTCGTCGTTCTCCTTCTGAAGTGGCCAACCGTCCTCCCCGCAGGGAAGTGGCCACGTGGAGCGGCTATGAAGCTCCAGGCAGCCCAAAAGGTGATGTCCTGATGAGGTCGTCATCCCAGCTGTGGATTGTGGATATGTCATGATATGTCGCAGGTGAGCTCATCAGCAAAGCGAAAGAGAAATTGACGGCAAGGCGCCAGCCAAGTGGGGAGTTGGTGAGTCAGGACAGCAGAGGCAGCAGAGAGAGCCAAGCTTAATATTAAATGTGTTCCGATGTGTTCATATTTCTTCCATTTGCATTGATGAATTTGCATATGAAAGCTGGGTAACTGTGGTGTTTGATATTGTTTGATCATAGTATTCCAACATGTTCATATGATACGTATTCTTTCAAACATATGTTCCCTATATTCAACAGCTATTCAAGGTGTTCCGTCCTTTTTGACAAACCCACATATCACATATGCCCCTGCCATTGGCAGGCCTCAGACATCTCAGACCTTGCCTGTCATGATGAGTAAGGTGTGCAGCTTGCGGAGATGTTGATGAAGAAATATCAATCTGACAGAAAGTGCAAGAATATAATGGCTTTCAACTTTCTTGCATTTTCATAATAACAAGATATCATACTAGCAAGATCTAGTAAGTATATTAATCATCCATGTTGCAAAAGATTGGACTGATTCAATTCAATTGTGCAATCACACATCTATCAACATGTTGTGTAATTATGTTCAATGTCATCCACATGCTTTACAGGCCAGCAGCGTTGATCACCGGAAGTTGTTCGAGTCAGCAGCTGCTTGGCGGTTGCCCAACGTCTTGAAGAGACTGCAAGATTTCTTCCATCAGATCCATGAGTATTGACTGAAGGTAAGGTAATTCCTTGCAGAATCTTTGCTCTTGTGATAGACTCTCATTGACTCAACAAGAGGAGACAATTATATGTAGTTATTCTTTGGTTTGCCTTAGTTCATCTTGGGTCCATGTTTTGATGTTGACCCAGCCATCGCAGCAAGGCATCGAAAGCCATCGCAGACGCCTTCAACGAGGCCTCGCTCCAGCTACGTGCGCTGAGTAGCGAACTGATGTCCTCCATGCAGAGACTCAGCAACATCATGGCGGAGATGACATGTCATGGGCGGCTGCCAGGATGACAGATTGTTTCAACAATTTTCAAAACGGTTTAAAATAAATGTTGCTTAAATTGGAATTGATGCAATTTGTTTCGAATCTGTGGTTATTCTTCATTGACTGCGTATTTGAAAGATTTGACTACGAATGTTTGTTAGGATGGGTTGAAACACCAACCGGCTGGTTATGATTTGTGTCAAAAAATGGGTGCGAGAGTTTGCTGTGACTGTCGTTTTTAGAGCCTTTAAAACTTTCGATTTCGATGAACACGTGGGGATGTTGGACTGTGCCCATATCAGCAGTGCTTCAACTCCATAATGGACTGTGCGGGCATCCCCACGTGTTGCTTGTGATGCTTGTGTGAAATTGTTGCCATGAGTTGCAATTGCAAAGACTGTAACATTCTCTATATTTGCAAAATATTCAAAAATTGTCCAACTATTTACAGTAATTCAAAATCCAAAACATATTCAAAATCTAC
This sequence comes from Symbiodinium sp. clade C Y103, assembly GCA_003297045.1. NCBI lineage: Eukaryota > Dinophyceae > Suessiales > Symbiodiniaceae > Cladocopium > Cladocopium sp. clade C. Next base: position 68,877 of record BGPT01000825.1, on the reverse strand, counting down.
TATGTGAAAATGTGAATAGTGGATCCGTCTCATGATCCACCAAGATAAAGCTGACGCACTGGCATCCCGGGGCTGCTTTGTGCCAGTGACATGACCTGTGTTTCCATCACTAAGGAAGGCCACAACCCTCGACATCGAAGCCAAAAAGAAGGCACAGCGTGAAATCATGTGCCATGTTGGGTCCTTGGTGTTGGCTTCCACGGCTTCAACATTAACAGAAGGTTGATGTGCCGGAGCATGTTTCATCGTCATTGCCCTGGGTTCACCTGAAGAGATATCCGCACTTCTTTTCATCCCTAGATGGCTTGATCTAATGCATGTCAGCTCGTGTGCAAGAGCCCCAAGTCCTCCCAAATCAAATCATGAACCATTCTGAAAGAAAAAAAAAACATCATTCATCATTCTCCCCCAAATCCCAGTGATTCTCAGTGATTCCCAGTTGAAATCGCTTGAGAAAATCACTTGGATCACCATTGCCCCCGTTGTAGCCCAGGATCTAGGCAGCGAGCTGCAGATGGCCCTTGAGTCGCTCCGCAGTGCGGCGGAAGTGGAAGCCGCAGCCGCGGTGGCTTCAGCGCCTGCGACGTCTGCAGCGCAGCTGGGCATCGAAAATCCTGGGGGAAGGTGCAGGAAGTCGTCAAATTTTGGGTAAAATGATCCCTTCTCATAGAATATATTTCAAAAATAATCCAAGAAATCCCATCGAATTCCTGTTTCCTTAGTAGGGGATTCGCAGTTTTTTGGGACCATTCATGGGGCGTTTAATATTAGGGGATTAGGGGCATGGGATTTATACAGACAATCCATTCATACTTTAGGGATTGATACATCATGATATATCATCCATTACGCCAGGATTACCATAATGAGTTGGATGACCATGGGGGTTGGGTTGAGTTATTGTTGTTGTTTCTAGGATTCCCCAAGAATGCCAAGAATGGCATGGTTTGTACATGAGGCTCGTAGTTAATAAAAATCATGGTTGCTAGTTGCTAGGTTCGGTAGAGATCATCTCTTATTTGTGACTCTCTGTGAAAGGCGCTTGAAGCACTGCCGCAGTACCATGATACATGGAACGCAGGATGCCATGACGACAGGTTCACTAGGGATGAGAAGCCCCAGCTTACCACATCAAACCACACCGACTGTCCATGACTGTCCTGATTTGAGGCAACCTGAAGCTGGGGAGGCATGGCTGGTATTGCTTTCTTCTAAACCCACCGCCTTTGATGCTGTTCATCTGCGATTTGTGCCAGGCAGGCTTGACCATGCCATCAAATCAGGTTGCTGCCACCACTACAGGCCAGGCGCAAACTGTTTGGTTCACAGGAGCCAAGCCTCCAGCACCAGAATGCATGCACCACTGTGATTCACTGTGTGCAGGGGAGAACTTCTGTGGTTCGAGCACTGCAGGGCAGGAGAGCCTTGAGTTGCTCCTATGTTTCCATTGTATTCCATTGGATCCCATTGTATTCCATTGTATTCCGTTGTTTCCTGCGAGGCACATAATTACAGTATCTCTTCAATCATTTGAACATGTGTGTGTACGTGTGTGCCGTAGGTTGCCAACATACAGGGCTTCCAGGGCTGTAGGCTACCAGGGCTGCAGGCTACCAGGGCTGCAGGTTGAGGACATACAAGGCTATGAGGGCTGTAGGTTGCTGACATACAGGGCCAAGAGGGCTGCAGGCTTCCAACTTGCTGGATTATCAGGGCTGTAGGTTGCCAACATACAGGGCTAGAAGGTCTGTAGGTTGCCAACATACAGGGCCACGAGGGCTGCAGGTTGCGAACATACAAGGCCATGAGGCCGTAGACTACCAACATACAGGGTTATGAGGGTGTAGGTTCCCAACATACCATGAAGGCTGTAGGTCGCCAACATACAAGGCTATGAGGGCTGCAGGTTGCCAAGATACAAGGCCACCATACAGCGCTAATGAAGGCTGCAGGTTGCCCACATACCACAGCCATGAGGGCTGTAGGTTGCCAACATACAGGATCATGAGAGCTGCAGGTTGCCGATACAGGGGGCTTTGACAAAGACGGTCTTTGACCTCCTGCCAAACCTCAGGAGTCTCCCAAGACCAGAGTTGCAAAGCGGCGGCCCAGTCAGAGGATCCTGGGAGCGTTGGCTTGTTTTGGGGTTGCTCAGTTGCATCAAGTGTTCGGCCGATTCACGGTGAGGCAAAGGATGCTGGAAGAAAATGTTCAGGTTCGAGCAGCAAGAGATAAAACAAGTCTTCCATTCCTCTCCATCAGCAGTTTGAAAGTTTCAGCAGCGCAATGAGATTCCCGTGAGTAATTCAGAACGGTTCAGTCAGGTGTGAATAGCTAGTTGGTTAGCTCGAAAAACTAGCCTTTGATAGTTTGCATGAAAGAGCAACGTGGTGCAGGGGAGCGCAGGTGTTGTAAAGCGCTCTTTGACATTGTTTCTTAGGACCAATTTGTACGGATTTGGAGGCACTGCATGGCGGAAAATATTTCCAGGACACTCCTCTACTGGATTTTAAGTCAAACTTGAATTTCGCATGTTTTGATTTTGCCATGTTCATGTTTGATGCCACATTCATTTGTAGCTTCGATCTGAAGTTGGGTCTGTTGCTTCAGGTTGTCCGCCCTGCTGATGATGATCGCTGAATTCTCCAGAGCCAAATTTGCTGCTGCATGCAGCAACCAATCTGTAGGATTTTGGATGAGAGATGGACTTGCAAGGGTTGCGTGACAATGCCTGAAGTCTAGTTAGGCAACAGAAGTCCGAATTGATCCGAATTGCGCGTTGGTAACGATTCATGCAACCTCTTGTCAATTTTTCAAGCATGCAGGGCTGAAACAGAAGCCAAATTCAGCGTGCTTGGCCTTTCACGCGCAATCTCTTTGGCTGAAGTTTGGGCTTAAACTTGCATTCAATGATATTCAATCTGACGTATTTTTGTTGGTTGCGCGTGCGAATGAAAAGTGCGTTAAGCTCTCCCATTTGTACAGATTCTTGGTTTGGGCCTTTGGCAGAGCACTATCCCTCAATGTCCCTCAGGTTCTTTGCGCACAAGCGCGATACCTGGACGGGTTCGAGTCAATCATTTGACCTCCTGTATGGCTTAGAATGTGGATTTCAGATGCAGACGGCATCAAGATTTGTACAACTCTTGTCTCCAGAAAGTTGAGCTGTGCCCAGTGTGGAAGATCCGGAAGATCCAGCAGGGGATTTTTCGTCGTTTGTGTTTCCAACATCAGGTTCTGTGGTGCAAACCAGAAACATTCAGAAGCAATGGCGCCAAGTTGAAGTTTTTGCCTAACTCAGAGCAACCTGTCAAGAGCCTGGGTATAGGCATCGCAGTGGATCTAGCAACGAAAGTATGGCGCCGGCGTGGTGACTGCAGCTTCCTGGCTCATGCAGTGGAGACGAAATAGAGTAATTATTCGATTTCCGCAGTGATTAGTGTCAGCAACATTGATGCGTTCCTGGTGATTTCAGGGACAAAATTGCACTAAGACACAAGGAGCCTCTTAGCATACTGGGCATATACTAGAGGATCATACAGGCATACAACGGCATCAGACGTGTTGCCATCTGAGGCATGATGTTCATGTCCTGCATTCACAAAGTTGCATTTCTTGAACCACCTCTACAGAATTACAGCTGGCATATTCAGTACCATGCAGTTGCAACCAAACACTTTGGTCATTAACCGCCTGTAAACCCTCCAGTAATCAAACGTTGCAATGGAATATCCCCTATAAATCGAGGTTTTACTGTAATGGGAAAATGCATCTATGTAGTCTGACTGGTTGCCCTTCCTTTTTCTGGATGCATTTGTGGCTTTTCTGCTGCAGATGTGTTTGCACCTCAGCCAGCTGTTTGGTCCAGCATTTCCAAAGTCTCAACACCTTGGTTGGTCTGAAAATATGGCCCACTCCCAATTCCAATGGAATATCCTGGTATATCATCATGTTCCTCGTGAATCGCTTCTTCAATGGCTATGTTTCCCCATTCAATGGTTCAATGCCCATTTGATATTATATATATACTGTGAAATCCATGCCAGTTCCCAATGTCATGCATGTTCCAACGATCTCCATGAAGGTTGGGTCCGATCACCTTGCTTCACCCGATAGCCGGGGAAGGCTNTGTGAAATCCATGCCAGTTCCCAATGTCATGCATGTTCCAACGATCTCCATGAAGGTTGGGTCCGATCACCTTGCTTCACCCGATAGCCGGGGAAGGCTCAGTGCAGTCAGTGGCGGGAGCGGCTTAGGTTTGAGCCATAGGATTGCAACGTTGTGCTGCGGACTTGGAGGAAAAGATCATTGCGAGTCACAGGGTGACAGGGAAGATTCCAGCGGTGCTGGAGGGTTTCAAGGAAAGGCCTGCTACCAGTTTGATACTGGTAGCGGAGCCGGTTGATCATGTCTGGTTCCGAAAGTGCACCCGAGACCGGTCAGGTGCCGAATCAATTGGCTTTGCTGGTGCCAACTTTTGACCCATCGACAGATAGCGTGGAGATCTGGTCGAGCAAGGTTGAGCTACTTTTAGCTGCATGGCCACAGGGAAAGATTCTGGAATTAGTCACGCGCTTGATTCTGGGATGTAAGGGAACTGCATACCAAAAGCTACAATTACATCAAAAGGAACTCCTCAAGAATGACACAGCCGCAGTGAAACGTGTTGTAGAGCTGGTTGGAGGCACTTGGGGTGCCATACCTCTTGAGAAGAAGTTTGAGTTGGTGGAAAAGGCTTTGTATCGCAGTAATCAGAAGAGTGATGAAACAAGTGATTCATTCCTGTCTCGAACCGATGTGATTTGGACGGAATTACTAGCCAAAGGCACCAGCCTTGCAGAGATTCAATCCTATGTCATCCTGCGTGGAAGTCGGCTCAACGCTGACGACAAGAAGCGGGTGATCGTTGAATCTGGAGCAGAACAAGGAGGTGCACTGGAACTGACTAAGGTCAGGGCCNNCTGCGTGGAAGTCGGCTCAACGCTGACGACAAGAAGCGGGTGATCGTTGAATCTGGAGCAGAACAAGGAGGTGCACTGGAACTGACTAAGGTCAGGGCCGCGATCCGTATGTTGGGTTCAGGTTTCTTTCAAGATATGACTGGAAGTAAACGTGANAGCAGAACAAGGAGGTGCACTGGAACTGACTAAGGTCAGGGCCGCGATCCGTATGTTGGGTTCAGGTTTCTTTCAAGATATGACTGGAAGTAAACGTGAAAAGGGACTCCGCACGTACGATCATACAGCATTCACCATGGATGAGATCACTGAAGAGGAAACTCAGGAAGCTTTCTGGGTACAAGATGAATTAGATGACAACACACTGGAAGCCTTGGCCGCAGAAGATGACGACGATGCGGCATTGGTCCTTCAGTTTGAAGATGCAATCAGTGAAACAATTCAGAATGATCCGGAAATGTGTGCTTTCTACTCCACATATCAAGAAGCACGCAAAAGACTTTCAGAAAAGGTCCGATTCAGAGGGTTGCTGTCGGAAAAGGTAAAGGTTTTGGAAAGAAGGGGAAGAACAAAGGGAAAGGAAAGGGATCTTTAGCATCCCGAATTGCCAATTCCTACTGCAGGATTTGCATGAAAAAGGGGCATTGGAAGAATGAGTGCCCCAGCCGAAATGCTTCCGGCAGTGCTGCTTCCACCGCAGCCACATCCGTTCCGACCTCCTTTGCCGTGGTTGATGACATTCCCGAAGCCCTTGTCAACATGGCCATTTCTGAGGACCCTTGGACTACTGAGTATGAACGGGGTAAACGGGGTAAGTTTGGACTTAGGACTAAGACTGGGGTAAGATCGGTAAAGGGTTCATGTTCACATGGCATCCTTGAGCCACTGAAAGAACGCCTCAGGAAAGTCCTGACTTCTGACAAGCTGAGTTGTGCAGTCCCCGTGCAAAGATCAAATCCGTGTCCGAGCATGATGCCTGACCATCTGACAACAGATCAGGTGGAAAGTCCGGAAATCCCTAGTCTGTTTGCCACATCCGGAACGGTAGGAGTTGTAGATCTTGGAGCATCACAGACTGTCATCGGAAGTGAACAGGTTCCTGACTTGCTTGCACAATTGCCGGAATGGGTGAAGCAACAGACTCGTAGATGCGCATGTCATTTAGTTTTCCGCTTTGGCAATCACCAAACCTTGGTGAGCAAACATGCTCTGGTTCTACCCTTAGGTCAGCTGACGTTCAGAATTGCAGTGGTGGAGGGTCGAACTCCTTTTTTGATTTCCAGTGCGTTTCTCAAGGGTCTGAAGGCCGTGATTGACACTGATCAAGAAACATTGTATAGCCGTACTCTGGGCAAATTTCTTCAGCTTCACAAGTCTAACAAGAATTTATTTTTGATGGACATCAATCAGCTGTGGGAAACCGAAGCATTGCATGCCAGTGTTCAGCTGCCTGTCACAGATCGGCTTGACGACATTGTGTCCGAAGTGCCCAAAATTGCCGAAGATTCTGATGTTTCGAAGTGTCAAGTGTCTCAAGAGTTTGCACATTCACATTCAAGTTCACCTGATGTACAGAATCATCAAAATTCTCACTCAGTTCATCAGCCAGTTCAATCCCATGCACATGTCATATCCACAAGCAAACACATCAATCATTCAGAGATGCCACCCATGTCCAGTGAAGTCGTGATCAATGCAGTCACTAAGGAACAGGAAGTGAATGAGCGTCAGGTTGATCACATGTCTCAGCCTGCTGGATCGAGTGTTTCGCCCCACAGCTCATACCGTGTTTCATCAGAAACCTCTCCTGACCATGTCGATCGCCCAAAAGCTGAAGCAGTATCGCAATGCCAGCGAGGAACAGTGCTCGGAGGAGCGCATGAAGGCGATCTACCAGATGACGATCGACGAGTTAGAGAAGGAGGTGATCAGTTTCGGAAAAGCAAAGGTGGGTGTGCCGTTCACAGAAGCCTTTCAGGACGGTCGATGGACCGATTGGTTTGTCACGACCTACGAGAAGTCGCAGAAAGAGGGCCATGCCAAGTACGTAGCCTATGTGAGCAAAAGGTTGGACGCCGAGATCAACATGGATGCCATCGAGCGCAAGTCTGCGCAGAAGAGCGACCAACCAGTGACTCCAAAGATCACCAAGCAGAGCCAGCCACCCATGCTCTCCAAGAAGGAGAAGGAAGATTTCGAGGACGAGAGCCTCAGCGAATTCATCCCAATCATGGAGAGTCAGAGCCATCTGGAGGAACAAGTAATGGTGATGCAGGAAGAGAACAACAATCTGAGAGGCCGCATGACGCAGATCGAGATGGCATTGCAGGACCTGATCAAGCATGTGAAGAATCTGACGCCCAACAATTGAGAGGCCCAGCCGGCGATGCCAATCACATGATCTTTCAATCAACTGCAGTGGAAGGTGACTTAGATTATGTTTTTCAAATGCCTCAAGGTGTATCGACTGAGTCTTTTCGAAACAAGGTTGTCAGATTGGCCAAACAATTCAGAATGGAATTCCATGCTGTTGCTCAGTCCATGAAAGATCGACGCATGTCATCAGCCCGTGTTGATTTGTACGAGATCATGTGCAGCAGTCAGAGTGAACTGACAAAACAGGTCCTGAATTTAGGCGGCAAGGCCTTGCGATTTTCTCAAGCTGAAGGGGATTTGTCAACACAGGAAGGTCGCCGAAAACTGTTCATCAATCTGTTGATTCATCGACCTCGACATCTGTGGTATAGTCCGGTGTGCAATCCCTGGTGTTTGTGGAATCAATTCAATGCAATGAGATCATTGTCTCAGAATGAACAGATCTTCAAGAACCGTATGGAAAGCCTGTGGCAAATTAGCCTGGGGATTGTGTTGTATGAATTTCAGAAATCCATTGACAGCCACTTTCATCATGAACAACCTCATGGCTCCAGCATGTTGAAAGTCCCAGGTGCTCAGGTGATTTGTGACAATACTCTCAATTGCAGTTTTGACATGTGTACAGTTGGCAACCTTCGTGATCCCTCTTCTGGAAAGGCCATGCGCAAGCGTCTGAATGTGCGATCCACTTCTCAACAGTTGCATTCGTTGCTGCATCGCCGTTGGTGTCAAAGAGATCATGATCATCAACTGATAGCTGGGAAGACATCTCTCAATGGACAGCCCATACTGCGATCTCAGTATTCAGAACTGTATCCCACTAAGTTTGCCCGTCAAGTTGCCAAAACTTTGCTGAGTGACAAGTCCAAGATGCATCCGATTTTGGTAGGAGAACATGAACAGGTAGGGGAAGAGCATCCGACCAAATATCGTCGTCTTGACACCAAACTCAGCCGAGCAGCAATCGATGCACGATTTCCGAGCATCAACTGGAACACAGTCATGCAGCTGGCTGATTGAATGGCAAAGCGAGTTGGCACAAGTGTCATTGAGTCCGGACCTTTAGTTGATCAAGCTCAGCATATGTGTCCTGATCACCATGTGCAACACATTGTCCTGTGTAGGGGTACAGATCGCTATGTTGGACCCAATAAACACATGACCAAAGGTGTGGCTCCAGTCAGACGCATGGTATGCATCCGTAGGAAACATGAAGACATACACTTGGATGATTGGGAACCCTGGGAGAATCTCACTCAAAAGGGTCTGCGACGAAAGTGTGTGCCAGCACGGGTGAATCTCACCATTTTTGCCCAGGTTCGTTCAAAGCCCGTGGTAGACTCTCCAGATGCTTCAATCCCTGAGTCATCTCGACTCTCCCATGATCGACCAGAGATCACAGTTCCCGAGAGCAAGCGAGCACGAACGGATGCCAATCATGATGTCACATCAGTGCCCCAGTCACCAACAGATGCACCTGTCAGTAATCACCAACCACCTCCCAATAACACGATCCATAATCCACCCAGTCAAATTGATAACATAGAACCATCCACAGTACCATCACCAAATGTTCCAAGTGAGAGTGAAGCTGTGTCCGATGATCATCATGTGACCGATGACCGCCAAGTAATTGACCTGGTTAGTCAAAAGCATGGACCCAAGTTTCAGAAGCTGACCGATGAAGAACAATCATGGCTTATCAAGATCCACCGAAATATGGGACATCCAAGTGCTCAGAAGCTCCAGCACTTTTGCCGGCAACTTGGTTGCCCTGATACCATCCTCCAAGCAATCCCTGACTTGAGATGTTCAACGTGTCTGGAAACGAGTCAACCCAAAATTTCCAGAACAAGTGCGATTCATGAACCTGCTGATTTTGGTGACATTGTTTCGATGGATGAAGTTGTTTGGACCAATCAACACGGAGAACAGTTTCGGTTTTATCATTTTGTAGATCAAAGCACCACTTATCAAACAGCAGTGTGTGCACCACAAAAGCAGGGCGAAGATGCAGCCCAAGCACTCCTTCAAGGTTGGATACAATGGGCTGGACCACCAAAACTGTTGTGTATTGATGCGGCAACAGAGTTGAACTCTCAAGCCTTCATGCAATTTTTGCAGAGGTACAGTATTCGCAGCCGAACCTGTGCTACAGAAGCACACTGGCAAAATTCTCGTGCTGAGAGCCCCTATCCAGTCTTACAGTGACCTATCCATGTCACTAGCACAGGCAACCATGACCAAAAATCAATGGAGTAGACATCGAGGCTTTGCCCCAGAAATGTTGGTGTTTGGTCGAAGTGCTCGCATACCTGGTTCGGTGATTTCGGATAACTCTCATGCTGCCCACCACATGGCACTACAGGACTTACCCGATGGTCAAAGATTCAGAGAGGAATTAGCGGCCAGAGAGAGAGCACGAAAAGCCTTTGCCATGGTCGACAATGACCAAGCGATGCGGCGAGCCATTGTAGGTAGGAGTCGTCCCAATCGGGGTCGCTACGCCAAAGGAGATTGGGTGATGAGGTGGTCCAAGAAAGGGGAAGCTGATGGTGTTTGGGTAGGTCCACTCCAAGTGATCATTCAAGAGGATCAGCGTGTTGTTTGGCTGTCTCAGGGAAACAAACTGTTTCGAGTTGCACCCGAACATGTCAGACCTCTCTCAGCAGTCGAAGAATGGCAACAACACTCACAACCCAATGAAAGCATTGATGTGGATAATGGCCAATCCAATATACCACGACATGGAGGCATTCAGTTTCACAATCAAGTTCTCAATCCACCAATTGTCATACCTGACAATGTACCAGCTGTAATACCCGAGACCACTTCCATTTCCAATCACAATCATCAAACCACACGTAGCCAAGACAGTCAAGAGCAACCCGATGTTGAACCAGAGGGCTCCAGATCGCCAGTAGAACCAAGTGCTGTGGAACCGGAAACCGTAACAAGTGATGGTGCCTCGAACAATGTTGTCCCACCAGAAGGAATCACCTCAAATCCTGTGGAAATTCCGATTCCTGATGGCGATTCTGATGATGAGCTGTTTGTCGAGAGCCACGATTGTTTTGCACTCTCCACGGATGAATGTTGGAAGTTGGAGATTGATGTCACTCAGAAGGACATTGACAATTGGAAAAGAGAGGAAGTTCCATCTCATATGGCCTTTGTAGCAACAGCTGCCAAGCGACAACGAAGTGAGGTTAAACTCTCCCAATTGTCAGCAAATGAGCGTCAACTCTTCCAACAAGCTAAGTGCAAAGAAATTGACAGTTGGTTATCAACTGACACTGTCATGCGTGTGCTCCGTCATCAAATACCCGAGAGCAATGTACTTAGGTGCAGATGGATACTAACGTGGAAGCCTGTTGATCCCAGCGACCTTCAAAACAATCCCAATCAAGCAAAACATACTCCTAAGGCGCGACTCGTAGTGTTAGGCTATGAGGATCCCCTCATTCATGAAATCCCACGTGACAGTCCTACAATGACAAAACTCACCCGTATGTTCATTTTACAAACAGCAGCTTCCCGGCGTTGGTCCATTGAATCCTTTGACATCCGTACTGCATTCCTACGAGGCAGTGAGACAAGTGCCAGAGTTCTCGGGCTAGAGCCGCCACAGGAGATGCGTGATCGCATGAAGCTCAAACCCCAAGAGATTTTGCAGTTGCTTAAAGGTGCTTACGGTAGGGTTGATGCCCCTTATCTTTGGTTTCAGGAACTCAAAGCGGGATTGGAAAATGTAGGCTTTGTGTCTTCACCATTTGATCCCTGTGCTTTTCTGTTGCCTCACCCAGTCACCAAGAAAACCGAAGGTTTGCTGGGTGTTCATGTGGACGACGGACTCTGTTGTGGATCCGCCTACTTTCAGGAGAAATTGCGTGAAGTAGCCAAGAGATTTCCATTTGGAAGCCACAAGAAACATCAATTCACCTTCACTGGACTCAGAATTCACCAACAAGAAGATTACTCCATTCATGTTGAACAAACCCAATACATCAAGGATATCCATCCCATTTCACTGACCCGTGAGAGACGAGCCCAACTGGAATCTCCTGTGACTGAAGCAGAGCGTCAATCACTGCGAGCTGTCATCGGTTCCCTTCAATATGCTGCTGTAAATACTCGTCCTGATATTTGTAGCAGGTTGAGCTGGCTACAGAGTGAGATCAATAGAGCAAAAGTTGGCACCTTAATTGAAGCAAACCGGATTCTCCATGAAGCCAAATCACATGCTGATGTCAAGATTGTGGTCAAAGCCATTCCCAATCAGGATGTTCGATTTGTTGCTTTCTCAGATGCTTCTTTTGCCTCGGCCAAGAACCCCAGCTCTCACCAGGGAATGATGATTATGGCTTGTAATGCTGCAATTGGTCACAACCACAAGAGTGATGTGAGTCCTTTGATTTGGCATTCCAAAAAGATCCAAAGAGTAGCAGTAAGCACATTGTCAGCAGAAGCCATGTCTCTTGCCGGTGCTGTAGATGTTCTCTCATGGATGCGGCTGTACTGGGGTTGGATCCAAGATGTGTCCATACCATGGCGACAGGCAGATCAAACACTGCTCAAGCTGCCTCCAGCATTTGCTGCATTAATGCCTGTAGACTCCGATGATGCTTTCACTCCTTCCAGTAAAGTACAAGAGATGTTGAAGAACCTTCCAAAGACCTCCGATGCAATCATCACCACTGATTGTAAATCTTTGTATGACCTGATTAGCAGAACCGCACCTCCAAGTTGTGGGGAATTTCGTACACAATTGCAGGCCAAACTGATAAAAGAGCACTTAAGCAGTGGCATCCAAATTCGTTGGGTTCCCTCGGGAGCTCAAGTCGCAGACTCCCTCACGAAAATTATGGATAACACCATGCTCAGAGAGTGCTTACGCATCGGCCGATACTGCTTGCACGATGAAGCTGAAATACTCAAGGTTAGATCGGATTCAAGAGCTCGTTTGCAGTGGCTCCGTCAAAGTGCAGAACACATGCAGGGATAGAATTTCAGATCAGCCAAGTGACCGTTTGTTGATGCTCTTCAAATCATATCTTGCGAGTATACTTGACCTTGTTTGTTTCTTATTTTGTGATCTACATTGCGGCGGCAGAAAGTGATAAGCTGCAAAGCTCATCTGCACTGGTGAAGAACACAAGTGATTCTGGAACAGCTGCTCAGAGGATTTTGTGACAACATTGATTCGAAGCGAATGATTTTATTCTCAAGATGGTTTGCTCATCTGAAACTTCTGGGGAAGCATGAACTCTACACTGCGAAGGGACATTGAGGAACTTTTTTATACTTTGGGAATGTGAAATCCATGCCAGTTCCCAATGTCATGCATGTTCCAACGATCTCCATGAAGGTTGGGTCCGATCACCTTGCTTCACCCGATAGCCGGGGAAGGCTACTTGGAGGAAAAGATCATTGCGAGTCACAGGGTGACAGGGAAGATTCCAGCGGTGCTGGAGGGTTTCAAGGAAATGCCTGCTACCAGTTTGATAATATACATACCATATATATATATACATATATATATATATATATCATATACCCCAATTTCAGAAATCCCCAAATGACCTTTCTTTTCTTCCTGACAAAGGCACTCCAGTGTGAAGCTGGCCATGGCAGCAGCCCTGCAAGAGTCTGGGGTTCCCAGATTAGCATTTGAAGCCTCTGGAAATCCAGTGTTATCATTTCAAGATGCTGCTGATGTACGCTCATGTTTCACAAAAAGCTTCAGGGTTGGTTGGATCATGGTGGACTTGAATATTGCGATCAACATACATTTCAACATATATAACTGATTCAACATATTTCAACATACATGTCTTAACATATTTGTTCATACCTTGCCGCGTATTTCCATAGTTCCCCGCTGCCATTTTGCTACCACCAGCAGGCCCGACCAGCGGACCATCGAGCGGATCTCCTGCTACCGCAACGACAACCGCGACAAGGAGGAAGTGCTCAGCATAATCACGGTGCGCCGCTGGCTGCGCCGAGTTGACGACCGAGCTTCCACCCCTTGGTTGAAAATTGCTGGGGATGGAGAATCACGGTGGTACATGATGATATATGGGTGATGTGTCCTAGAAAATTCCTAGAGCTGATTGAGGAAATTCAATTGGGTGAGGAAATTCAATCATTTCATGAGTATGAAAGAACAAATTGGACCCAGACACAATATACAACAATGTGTGATGGGTTGATCTGCACAACCTATGCTTTGCAAACCCATGATAAATCTCTTGTTCTCCCTTTGCATGTGCATCTCAAAATGATCAGGGACCACAAACAACTTCAGATTGATTTCTCTTTTTGCTTCCGATGTTTCGGACGTTTCCGTTTCAATGAGTTTGGTGGTACCAATGCTGTGGTCTTGATATTCTTGATGCTGCGAAATCAGATCCCCGCGCCAGAAATATGGCTGGGCAATCCGCTATGCACCGCCTCTCTTCAGAAACTCTGAGGAAGTCTGTGTCACGTCCTGAGTCGCGGCATATCGGGGGGCAAGGAGCAAAGCTGAAATCGGCCTCAGACCTCGAGGTCGCGGCCATGAAAACCTATGGTCTGGGGCTAGAGTTCCTGTCACCAGCCATGCGTAACAATGAGAAGGCGGCGGTGGGTGCTGAAAAACCATTTGTCAACAGCCCCTTTGGGAAGGAAATATGTGGCAGAAACAGATGGTTTGAGTTTGTTCATGTTTGGTCCTGTTTGGTGGCAATCCATTCCAGTTCAGGCAATTCTGAGAAACCTGAAGGATGAAAGCAAAACAACGGGTACTTAGAAGCTCTCCAATGCCGGGGTTGCAGTGTGGAAATACTTCAAGCGTGTCAGGAAAGTGACATTAGCATACATGATCATCATTGATCATCTATATTGTTGCTATTTCAGATACAGGGCACAGGCTCAAAAGGGGGGGAATCGATTTGGTGATGCTTGATGTTCATGTTCTAGAGTGAGCTGTGAAAGATTGAGAGGTTTGAGGACAGTCACCTGCTTTGCCATAGCAGGTAGTGAAGGCTGCAGTGAGCCATTGCGGAATGGCACTGATTTTCGCTCCCAAACCCAGCAGGGGGTTGAAGGAGCTGACCAGTCATTTTGGCATCATGCTGCTAGTTAAGAAAGACTTGTTTGATTCGATCATGGCACTTTGGTGAAAAGTTCTTGCAAGAACACATACATTTGGAAGCTCCATGCTTACTGCTTACGCTCCATGTGTTTCACGCCCAGCACGCTTGTTCTTATCTCTCTGCTTGTCCTTCCTCTTTGCAACTTTACTTTCAATCCGAGGCACCTGCGGAATTTCGAAATCGACGTGACATTGTCAAGCAGGTATGAAATGAGTCGATCGATGTGCCGACATGCAACCAAACTCTGGGAGTAGCCATGAACACTGAGTCATTTTCTTCGTAGTTCAACGAATCCAGAATCCTTTGCTATGGGAAAAAAATGAATGAAAAAGAGGCTGAAGAGACAGAGTGAGGTGAACCCAAGGGGGGCTGAAACTAGTGTTACTGTATGTTACTGTGAAATGACATCTCCCTGACTTGTGCAGGCTGTCCAAAATGCTGGGCTCGCCCTGGAGTTTGCTCATCCGGACCAATGACATGTTGCCACGCTCTGTTGGAAAATGACATGTTGCCACGCTCTGTTGGAAACACATTCTCTCGAGGGTTGCTTGTGTCACTGAACAAGGACGAATGTATGCGATCATGCTTTGCCGAGCCCACGATGCGCGACATGTGAACTGGTTTCTTTGCACTCAGCCTGTGATACTTTCATAAATTTTGTACATGCTTTGAGCATATTTAAACGAGCTTAGCATGGTGATGCCATGTGTCACAGAGAGTTGACGCAGGAATTGAGGAAGGACCAGAGCATTGTCTACTATGCAATGCAGAAGGAGTTGATGATGGAGGGCGCCACCAATCCATGCCATTCAATGTTTTGGATTGTGTCATGTGTGGGGAAAACAGCACTTGAGCACATTGTATCCGATGGCATCCGGGTAGAATCAAGCTACGCTTCCTGTGCTTTCCCTGCAGCTGTCTCAAGTTGATCAAACTGAAACACAATTTGGGAACCAATTGGAGGCAAACTTGGCGATGAAGATTCGGTTTGAAAACGTTGAGTCTTCCTTTATTTCGGCTGTAAAGCTTGAGACCCTGCTCAAGTCATTAAGACTCATTAAGTTTGAGCATAGATTGACTCATCAGATTCTTCAAAAAGTATGTCTTTCCGGTTTGGCTGGTTTTTGTATGTAAAATATCCAGTACTGTCCGCAATTTCCCCTGCCTGAAGTTTGACCTGTTTGATTGTTACCTTGACGCACAACATTGCTTGACATGTCCCTCCGTTCATTTGGTACCCTCAGACAGAGCTGCCGATCGCACATTGACATGATCACACCGTTCTCAAAGAAACGCACAGACTAGGTCTGTCTTTGGCCATGCAACCCTTGCACCCAACCATGGTGCAATGGATTACGGTCCCACAGGGTCAAATCTCAGACCAGGCCGGTGATGGGCGACACTGTCGACAGTTTTGAAACTGTCCTGGATAGAAATTCAGTGGATGGTGATTTAGGGCGATTCAACCAACAGTATAGTAATGGGTTTTTTTGCGATTTATGGTTGTTTACCCAACAAAAGATGAGACCTACTTATAGGGATCTATATAATGGTAATTAGTAATTCCTACACCCCAGGTAGTGAAGACGAGGACAGGGGTTGTGACCTATCTTCCTGTTGGATGAATTCTCACAGAAACAGTTCTGGCCCCGCAGCATTTGGGCCAAGCAATTAGGCCCACTAGGTCACAAAGAAACGGATCATGCACTAGTTCAACAGCGGCCTGCGGCGCTGCGGTGGAGACGAGGAAAAACCCGACCAAAAGCGCTCCCCGAAAGAACCGCAGCTCCATAACAAAATGCGTGTGCACTTCAGGTGCAGGGGGAGTGGATGGCAAATTGGTGGGTGATGGGTGCAAACATTGATGAACGGCTGTTCATTTGTTTGCGCCAAGCTTGCCTGTCAAGGTCATGGTTGATTGCATCAACGATGTACAGTACCGGTTATACCCTGCAACCCAGTGGAACATAGTGGAACCTGATGGGTTTTTGAAACTGTATGACACTAGTATTTATAGGTGTTTGGAAGGGTTCTGGTTGAAATACAACAAACTGCTGAACCTAAAATCAGCAAATCACAGTTCAGCCAGATTGTTGAAGCACAAGCCTTGTGCGTCTTGGTGCGGGTGCATGACGTCCCATGTAACCTGCAGGTGCTTGGTATGCGCCTGGGCTACGGCTTTTGCCCATGATGAGGCCATGGTGACTTGGTGCCAGTTGGACACCTTTTCGTAGTTCTCAGCAGCCAGAGACATGCAAGCCAGTGATTGGCAATCCAAAGCGGGATTTCGGGCTAAATAATCAAGGATTGCCATTGCTATTGACATATATTGCACGGATTTTATGATGAGACGAAATGTTTTGATATGTTTTGATGATGATTTTTGGCCCATTGGGAACCCTACTTTGACCTAAGCCTCCGGGAACAATGGTAGCCAGAATCTTGGGCCAAACGTATTCAGTGGCCGTTCCCTTCGTCTTTCCTACCTTTGTTTCATGTTGACACAGTCGGGGCAAATCAGTATGTCTCAAAGTCACAGAGATATCAGAAATCATGAAGTCTCATAAATAATTTTGAAAGAATTCACGAGTCCCGTTGACATAGGGGTTTTCTAGTGTGATTCACCATGCACCAGCTGGTCCCAAGGAGGACATTTTCGCTGCTCTCGGGCAAGAGTTGGAGCACGAGGTTGGAATGTTAGCAACTCTTAGCTTCTGCGCCATGCTATGGATGGGTGAAAGACCATTGAAAACCTGCATCAGTATCATCAGTGACAAGGGAAGCCATGAATTAGCCTAGAATCACCATGGGGCTGCTCTCTCTGCACTACTGCACGGCCAGGACTGTTCGCTCCTCGGGGGTCGCGACTGCGATGCCGGCACTGCGTTTCTGCAGACAAAGTCCGCATACCGGTGGACATCCTTGGGAGCCGAGACAGAAGTGGTGCCAATGGCGCCAAGCTTCTTTCAGATGGGTGAGGAGGTGCCAACAACGTTTGAAATCCGGAGCAGGTTTGGGAAATATGACATGAGGATATGTCAGAGCAATATGTTCCGGCTGTAGAAAGGTGACCCACAAATGACTCGCCTTTTGTAAGACATATGACCCACAAAAAAGATCGAAAAGGGATGAGAATACAGCCATGCATCCTTAGATATCCGAAGAATGACCAGCGATTCATATGGCCCCACGGGCATCCACACATGGGGTTGCTATTGCTGTATCACGCGCATCGCCAGGTGACAAGTCAGGTGGGCGTGGTGCATGGCGCCTCCACTGCAACCGCCACATCTGCAACGGTGGGAGAGGTTCATATGGATCGAACGCGGCAGATGCGGCAGTGGCAGGACAGGTACTGAAGCACCGGTGAAAACAAGTCGTAAACCCAGAAAGTACGACAAGGGGCAAGTTAGGGGCATTTTGTCAACTGTGATGGCTTTGAAATGGGGAATCAAGTGTGTGTGTGTGTGTGCCTTGGTCTTTGGACAGGATGAAGGCTATGATACAGTTGGGGCTCATCTATCATTGTCTGGATTTTCAATGGGGTCATACATTGCAACCGGCGAGCAGTTGTGTGTTTTGATATGTTTTGATGAGGAATTGAGCATTATTCGAATCTGGCCTGGGCCAAGCCAGAAGGTGGGCATGTGTTGTGGCTAGCACTGCACTTCAAAATCTACTGTAAGACAATCTAAGGGTCTCAGTGGTCACAGGGCATAAAATTTGATCCAAGCTGATCACTCCCCAAAGGAGGATGCTGTGGAGATCTATGCGGACACTCATGCCGCCTCTGCAACTAAGACAGCTGTGACAGTTGTTGCAGCAACGATCTCAGAGAGCCGAGGAGCATTAGCCAAAATGCCACTGTGCTGCGCTTGGATCCCGAAAATTTCACAGTATCTCAGGACAACCCCTTTGTGGCAGTAGACTCAGCAGATCAGTTTACGTCTTTGTTGTACATGCACGGATGTTAGAGCTGATGCTTGCGGGAGTCTAGAAGATTAATTTACAAAGTGGTTCCATGTTCTTTGCTCCACATGGAGCATCCACGATGCTCCATGCACCCAGGCAAACCTTTTTGACTGCTTCGGGGCTTTGGTTGGCCGTGATTTTCTTCCTGCTGGTCCTCGTGGCTGCCTGGCTTGGTCGCTGGTGGGCAGATGCTCCTGCGAAGGCGGAAACCGAAGCGGAAGCTGCGGAGGAGCCGATGCCATCCTTGGATTTCTGGATGGCAGTGCAAAAGCATGAAGGCCGTTGTGAAAGGCTAAGTCGGCTAACTATTCTTCTCTACATTCCAGATCATTCCATTATATTCTGATATGTGGAGTTTGTGTTCAGATATTTTTCATATATTGTTTATGACATGACAATATTGAAGATGCTTTGGCATTTTCGTTTTGCTACCCCCAAAAAAGCAAGAGAAAGGTCATGAATCATCATTTACCACTACTCCAAAGGATTGGATTTTATCCAATTCCATCCAATTCCTATCTTTTTTTGCATGGTCTCCACCAATGCTTTCGGAGTTCCGAACGGGCAGGAGACTGACGAAACCGCCAAGCCCAGCGTGCAGTTCATTCCTCGACCCAGCTGTGAAGCCGAGCAGAGCGCCTCCAGGGGCGCGCAGAGCAACGAGCTGCGGCGATGCGTTCAGGATGGGAAAACTTGGGGAGGGGCAAATCATCAGAATGGATATCAAGTAAGGAGAACTGTCCCAGAATGGCATATTTTTTTCAAGTGAGACCCTCATGGATGGAGGTCTTCAAGATTTGGCTTAAGGGCTTAAGGGACACGTTCGCGACCAAGATGGTTTGAGGTGCTCTCTGCGAATCAAAGGCTTTCGAAAGGTGCACAAATCCACGAATGCATTACCTCCAATGAAGGTCTCTGTTTCGAAACTGAGTTGTGTGTGCAAATGGTTCTTCTTATTTCCGTTCTCTCACCCGCAACCCCCAAAACCATCCAAAACCCCAATCTTCACAAAGCCTGCACGCTGGATGCTCAAAATATCATAAAACATGTAAGTGTATATATGTAATAAGTAGTCAGATATTTAAGCATATCTATAAGCTGCTACATTCAATGGGCCATTACCCTATCCATGATTTTTTCCCCCCCAGTTGGTCCATGTCGTTACTCCCCATGGTTTCTGCCAGGCGGCGCATGGCATTTCTTCGGAGGAGGACTTGGCGACACTTCTTCCCGAGGCCTCGGGCTACGACTGCGCCCTCTCGCGGCCGGCCAGCAGCGGCCAAGCGGTGCGGCTGGTGGTGAGGATCGAAGGGCCACTGCCAGGTGACCATCGCGGCTGGGATGCTGGGGGTTGGAATGTGGGAAGTGTGGGAAGATGGCATGGCATTTGCTGTTTTTCCATGTTTTTCCAGAAATCCCTGGACTATCTAAGAACTTCCACACTTTCAGGCGCAGTTGATGTGGGCATCGAAGTCTGTGACATGATCCGTTTGGGGATGATTATGTGTTGGTGGCGTTTGGGGTGATGATTAAGTGTTGGTGGCTAAAACCATGACCCTGGACAGGTGGTCCACCACCCTTGGGTTTGCTTCGAGCACCCCTGAGCCAACGGAGTTGCGTCTTCTTCTCGGCCGCTGTGGAAGAAATCCCTGGAAAGGGGGAGAGCACGCGGTCGCCCTTGCAGAAGAAGGTGAGTGACCTTGCTATCCCTTGCTGGACAGTATAGATCAGGAGAAAAATGACATGTGGATGCAAATAATGAACTAGAACATTGTCTCCTTGTCTCCGTTTTATTCTCTTACCATGTAATGTTTGTCTCTCTCTATGCTGCCCTCTCTACCTCTCTCTTTTTTCTCCTTCTCTCTTTGTCATTCTTGCCCCTTAGCAAATCAAGAACAGAACATCCGCGTCCAATATCATGACCCCAGAAGACGTAAAGAGGCACAGCAGTTACAGTATAAAGGATGCCAGGGTGTGACTCACTCGAAGTCATTCCAATGACGGGCCTTGCTCCCACATTTGATTGGTAGATAAACCTGACTTGTACCTGACGGAGTTTACGAAGCTCATTTGGAACCTTTGGAACTGTGCGTTATATGATGTATGTCATCGTCTCAAGATCATCAACCCTCCCAATTGCAACCCATGTTATGGTTGACACCTTCGAACATCTTAGAACGAAAACCCACCCTTTTGGGACATACAGTAGCCTGTGAAATCTGTGAAGAGATACCCAACTTCCGAGCCCAACTTTCCACCCCCCACGGCGGTAGCAGGTCGCTGACTCCGTGGATTTCCAAGTTTCGTTGGTCGGTGCTCCCTCCATTCGCATCGACGTCACTGGCTCCGATCTCACGGTGCTGGATGCCTTGGCACCTTGGCCTTGGCTCGTTGGGCCTGGGAGTGGCCCGTGGGTGTTGTTGGAGTTTTCTACCGGGCTGGCTTTTTTAATAAATGGGGATTGAGAAATATGCCTATCATACACTGACTGGTGAGAAATATACCATGATATACCTATTATACTATATTATACACTGGTTGAATATAGTTGAGTAGAGATTATTGTAATTGTAATCCACTACAGTATAGGAATCCATACCATCCAACCAAAAGAAGGGGATGAGAGAAGGCAAACTGGACACTGTTCATATCTGACATGCCTTGGCTGTGATGTTATGTCAGCAAGTATATATATATATATATATTATGTATATATCGGTTGACACATAGTGGTACCAACCAGTGTCGATGATTGGTACCCAGGAAGACAACTGGACACCACCGCAGTCGCTGAATTCCCTACCGCGGCCATGGCGGGAATTTCTGGAAGTTTCGCAATTGGCCACTGGCAAATTTCGCTTTAGAGAGGATGTGCTGCTGGTTGGGTCGGAGGTGCCAGGGTGTCCCAAGCCCTACATGGGATTGGTTCAACCAGTGACGATCATCAGAGGGGTTCTGTTTCCGCAGTTTCCAAAGCGCCAACCCAAACTAATTACCAGGACCAAGCAATCCACCACTGAATGATGTATCATCCACACATCTTTGGCATGTGTTGCAGCTTTGGACTCCCATTTCCTTTGGCCTTGTCCTAGACTTGGTTCAGGAACTATGAAAAAAACATGTGAACCATTATGAATCATGAAATTCTCCGTGTATTAGGTATGTATTCGAGGGCTCTTACGAACTACCAAAAACGATAACCTAGGATTTATTGGAAAACGATATAGCGAACTCCCAAAAACGATAACCTAGTCTGGAAGATCCAATTTTTCAATTGAGGTTTTGCAATTGTGCGCCTTATTCGGAATCTGTTTGTACAATATCTGGTACTGCCATAGTACTTTACTTGTCCCAATGCAGAAGCCCAGTCCACCCTGCAGGTGGTGCTGTGTGGAGAGTTGCTGCGCGACTCACGCGGAAGAATCTTTCTGCAGCCATCGAAGGCTCCGGAGGTGGGCATGGCTGCGGATACGGATCTACAGTGAAGGGGTCATTTTAAGAGTGAAGATAATGATCAACCAGGGGAATAGCAGGGGTAACCTAGTTTCAGACAAATCCTTTGTTGATCAAAAATGGCAAGGGAATAGTTTTGCAGATGACATACAGTAGTTGCGATGATGAATGAATTTGACTTGGTTTCTTGTTTTGTTGGACTTGCGGAACCCCGCACAATCCCCCAGAAAAAGGACATAAAAAGACCATCCATCAAGTCAATTGACTGGTACTTGTACAGCTAGTGTTGGTTCGGCAGAAACGTTTGGCCGGACAGGTTGGATGTAGGTTCTGTTCACGCAACGTGACAGGCTGGATGTGAAAGCTGGCGTACATCTTGGGAGTGTGAGACCTCCAAACTGGGGCCAAGCGTCCTTGCAAGTAACTTGACCTGCACCAGTGGCTTAAAGCAAACCTGGCTCTTGACCGCACGAGCCTACACTCCACACTCAAGGGCAAATCCTCAATTATATTGGATCAATTTGATTCATCCTCATCAAGTAGAAACATGCAAATGTAACATGTACATGATTACATTTATATATATATATATATAATATATATACAATTGCTCGTCAAGTATGAAGGGTGTCGTTTTTGAATATTATTTCCTGGTCAAACAATTTGGCATGAGCATTTCATGTTGCACTCTCAGGCAATGACACGACGCTGGCTGAAGGGCCAAAGATAGACACCAGCTTCCTTGTCTCCAGCTTTGAGACTGCTGACTTTCCACAACCCTTCCTGATGTTGTGAAGAGTTGAATGATGTTGAACCGGCATGGGTCAAAAAAGATCGGCCCTGGCGACTCCCCCAAAAACGAAGAAAAAAAAACACCATCCCTTTTTGAGGGTCCCAACTTCTGACCCATGCCAAGAAGAAGATACCTGGCCTGTTCTCACAAGAGAGAACCTAATTCAAGGCCTGCGAGATCCTTGCAATGCCGGCAGAAACAAAACAGTTGCAGTTGCTTCACAGCTTGAAATTGGAATGCATTGTGAATTATATTGCATATTTTATTGTTATCCTATTTTCCCCTCACAAGATTTCATGAAATCTGTTTGTCCACTTGCAACCCTCTGCAATGCAGGTACCTGTTGAGCCAAACAGCAAGACCTGTGTGCGGGGGCCCGGCTGATTATGGAGAGCACTTCCGACGAAAGGTTGACTCCTTGCAAGTGGTGATCAAAAAGACCAGCACATTTCATTCACATTTCCAGAAACGACTTCCCTTGTCAATCCCTGGTAGGCTCGGTGAATACAAAATGTTGTGCTCCGTCCCCGCATTTTTCTGCACCAAATTCCATCCTGAGGTCTTTGTAGACCCGGCTGCTGTAGTGGGAGTTCCCATCCTGCAGGACTGCAAAGATGAGCGAAGAAACTGGCAGACAGTAAACACTTCAGAAGTCATTTCGTGAATGGACCCTCTCGAATCTTAAGATAGCTATGAGGAAAATCACCATTTCCAATTACTATAACAGATGATAAATCATTGAACCAGATGGGCCATTGAACCTATGTTAAATTGACGGAGGGTATTTGCATCAGCAGTTTCAGAAAAGATGTGAAGCGATACTGTCATCCAATGTCATCCACACAGAAAAGACATCAAAAAAGACCCAGTCCATAGCTCTGTCAATTGGCAGGAGGGATTTTGGGAATGTCCAGTCAACCTCGGAGGACATGAGGAGTTATCGTATCTTGGCTTTTGTCCTGGTTGCATAATACCGGAGCATGCAATGAACGTATGGTTCCAAATCTAGGTATGTTGTGAAAAATTCACACGCAAGTGCATCATTTGCAAGTCCTTAAAGGAGAGCTGGTTTGCAGTCACCAACAACTCATCTGTGTGGCTGCGTATTTGTCAATTGAGTCAAGCCTGAAGTGAGAACTTGCAGGTTGCTTTTCAAGCAGCAGTGTCAAACACTGGCAAACAAAGCCAGCGCGCAGCTGCAAGAAATCCAAGAAAAGTGTCTTGGCGATTGTAGAAGCACTGCTCGAATTTGGGATCTTGATCTGAATTTGTTCACTGGAATTGAAGACCTTCACAGAGACATGACACAATGTGTTCCCAGGATGCCAGATAGACATTCCAGCCACATATGCAAACACATCCAGCCCAACGGGTCGTCATGTTTTGGCCATCGGACGGCCACATGCCACGGCCGCCCGAGGCACCCGGGAATCTCCGTCTCGGTGGGCTCCATTGGACATCCTGAGACCTGCAACTGGCCTTGCCGATTCATGATGCTCGCTAAGGTGATTTACCATGGTGCAGGAGGATCCCCCAAATACTCAACCAGGGATTTCGAGGGGTACTTAATATATATTGGGGGGAATGAAGTACTGTAAGTTCATGAGTTCACTGTGTCCGGGAAGATTATACTCCTGACTACTTTGGCGCAGTGACTTGACTGGTGACGGACAGCCAAGAGAGAAGAGTCTATTTCTGATTATTTTTGGATACTACGAAAGCCAGCCCGCGGGGTTGGCTAATGAGTATTAGGAGGTCTGGGGGGGGGGGGGCAGGCGTTGCAAATCTCCAGAATTAGGTTGGGGGAAGCTGGCCCTGTTTATCCCGTTTTGAGGGTCATGTACCACTCGACAATTGGGTGACGGTGGGGCATCGTCCCCCTTGGTCCGTGGTTCCAGGGATTCTTAAAGCTTCGGTGTAAAAAGGCATTTGCGTTCAAAAACATCTTTTGAGTAAAGTTGTACTGCTTCATGCTCTCCTCTGTGGAAGAGCTTCCGTGTCTACAAGCTCGTGTTTGTCAAAGCCTTCCTCTGACGCTTCCTTGTGTCAAAGCTTGCTGGTGCGAAAGCTTAATTGGGGGGGTGTCAGGAAGGGCTTCTCTGTATAAAAGCTCTGGCGCGTAAAAGCTTCTTTGCGTAAAAGAGTCTCTGACCGGACCTCACTTTGTGTTCACCCATGTAGTGTTCACCCATGTCAAAGCCTCGGTGCAAAAAGGCATACGCGCCCAAAACCCTCTTCTGAGAAAAGCTTTGCTGCTGTGTGCTTTTCTCTGTGGAAGAGCTTTGTGTCTACAAGCTCTGTTTTACGAAGGCCTTTAGAGCATGATGTTTGCATAGGAGTTGAGACCAGTGTCATATAGTCTTCCTTCATTGAGTGAAACCATGTTTATCTGAAGCTAAAGCTAAACCAGGATGATTTGAACATAGAAAGTAGCACTTTGACATAACGCCCCCAAATCGGAGCCCCGCAACAAAGCTTGCTTGCTAGTAGTACAAAACAGACACCAGTGTGGTGTGTAGAATTTCCTTGGAATCACCTTGCAACGAGCGCACGGGGTCCCAAGGAAGAGAGCAGCCGGTTGCGTGCACGGGGCGGCCTGCGCCCGATGCCATCTTTGCACTTGGTCCAAAACATCTTTGAAGATGGAAACTGCATGGAAGAAGGAGCGCTCCAGTCTCCCAGTTTGCTGTGTGAACATGATATTGTATATAAATCGATGTTTGTTTCAACACAAAAGAATATTCAGGAAAAGAAGTTGGTTCGAGCTTCGCGGTTTGTCCAACTCACGACAGGAAGCTTGATACATCCCAGATCCTTGCACTGGGTCACCAGGATTTCATAAGCGTTCACAGGGCAAATTGTGCACATTCCACTTTGATAATGACTTAGCACGTTCAGTGCTGAAGTGATGAATGAGGCCATGGCCTGTATCTCCTGTGGCTGTGTTGGGTCAAACTCGGCCAGGCGCATTCGACGGTGGCGGAGGAGTCAGACGGGTCCAAAGCAATTGTCTCCCTTGGATCAATAGGCTGGGGCTGAAACTTCTCAAAAAGAACGACTCACTGCTGCGATGGCAAAGATAAATGCATAAAATTGCAAAAACATGTTCCCTACAAACCCCACATTCGCCCACGCCCAAATAACACACCCAAACAATATCATACACTTGTCACCAGAGGATGAATGAAAACACTGGCTATACGCAGCGATTTTGATTTCAGGTTTTCAGGATTTAGGGCTTTAATTTAGGGTTTATGGTTTTAGGGCTTTAGCGTTTTAGGACTTTAGGGTGTTAGGCTTTGTTGTTTTGGAAAGTATTAAAACCGCTAGCCCTACACAGGGATTGGAACATATTATCAAAGGATATGCAGGATCCGTCGCTGGCAAACGTGGGGTTTGCAGCAAAATTGTTTGGCACATTGGTGTCTTTTTCAACTATACAGGTTTATGGTGGTTATGTTCCATTCTAATATAGTGTAACCACAATAATATACCACAATAGTATATTGAACCTATTAAAATAGTTTGTCCAATCCATTGATATTTTTTGGATGGGTAATACATCGCTTTGCCGTTGCAACAGGCCACCCGCAGCAATGTGCCTGGGCATGTCGCTTCATGAAACGGCCTGCAGGATGTCACAACAAGGCCAGCTTGCTGCATTGGGTTGCGGCCGTCAACAGTTTACAGGTTTTGATCACATGCTGCACATTCATTTCACTCTCCAAATTCCTCCAATGTTTTTTTGGATTTGTTTTGTTTCTGTTTCATTTGCTAAGAACAGTTTGAATCATGTCCGAACTGCACAGTATTTTAGGGTCTCAAACTTATTGGCAGTACCACGTTTCCAGGATTCACTGCATGCAGATGCGTTTGCAGGCCTATGTTTGTGACACAGATATTCTTGCTATTCCATTTGAGTTTTCTTGCTACCCAGGTGTTTTCTTCTTTGCTAGAATTTTCAATCCCGTTGCGAGAACACCAACATCTAGCTCCATGTGTTTATCAGCGTTGAACGCGCCGATGGATCGTTCATAGCACGAGATTGGTCTTCCATGTCCAAGAGATTTTCCAGTCAGGGATGTTATCAAGAAAAGACTAATGTTGTCCGATCGAGGCAGCCTGCCCGCGGTGCCACCTTTGCACTTGGTCCAAGGTGCGATTCAGTTTGGGAGACATAAATTGAACTTGGTAAAGAGCCATCATGAAGCAACCAAGGAGCCATTTTAAAGGGCCATCAAGAACCATGAAGGGTTGCAGATAGATCAGACAATATCAGATACGATCAGGTAAAGCATCCATTTGACTGGGATTTTGGGCAAGTTTTGCCAAGACAGGCCACCTTGAAAATGGAAGCAGCTGCCAAACGCCTGCAGCCAATGGCCATTGGGCAGATTGCTTGCATCCCTGCCAATACCTACAATACCTACCAGTTGATTTCGGCAAATGCGAGTGACTAGGTTCTGACCAAGAGTTTTTGTGGAAGAGTGGCATTGCGGATCAAATAGATTTAGATAGTGTTTGCATATGTTTGCTTGCCTGTTTCAAGAAGTGATGACATCAAATCAAGGCGGCACAGATTCCTTTGCAGTCGCGCACACACTTCCGGAAAAGGAAACACCTGACACGGACGAAGATGTAGAAGGAGATGATCTTTAGGCGATCAAGCTGCGTTGCGGCTGACGGCCTGACGGTGGCGGAACGACTTCAGTGGAAGATCACTGGTGTCCCTCAGATCTTCATGTAGTGCGTGACGGTGTTCTATGTCAAGAGCCTGCAAGCCCAGACAATGCCTGCATGATTGTCAATTGATTCATCCATAGTCTACGTAGCAAGTTGGACCTCGTGGACATGGCCATGTGGCAGCCAACTGGCTGCGATGCTGCACTTGCGATTTCCCCAAGAGAAGGATGGCGCTGTTTCCGGATGCAACAGTGAGAAGTCCCTAAAACACCAGTTGCAAAGAATATCCCAAGCGAGTTCTTCGCGCGCCAGCCTTGACTTTCCCTGGACAATCTAATGACGGCCAAGAGATCTGCTTGAAGAAGCCCTAGTAGCCCATGAAGAATACGCCAGGAGTTGCACATGGGGCCACACTGAAGCAACCAGTTCGCAGGTTTAATATGGTGTAATCATATTCACTACATACATTTTCTGTTACCATATGTTACCATCACTCCACTGTTTCACGAGCGGGATGCTTCAACGAACCACTCAAATTTGGATGTTCTGTAGCCCTATACACCATCTCTGGCCAATGGTCGTTGGCGGCAAAGCTTTGAAGCCGATGAGCAAAGAGACCAGATGCGGCGAGTCAGGGAAGGGTTTGTGTTGGTGCGACATGAAAAAGAAATATTGCATGGCCGCTGGAATTAAGCTCCGGAGCCCAACTGAGGATAGTTGAATGATTTCGGACGTAAATCCAGATACTCCTAAAGCAGAATTCCATAGAAATCGGGAATCATCAGAGATCCATGTTCTCCATTGATCCCATATCCTTTTGACCACCCCATCGTCGTCACGACATGTCACCAGGATCCCCGAGCCCTTCAATGCGCTGATGAGTCACTGAAGTCCAACCGAACATTTTTACTGAAGGCGCCTAAATCTGCCAGCCCTTTCATTGGAAAACCATTGGAAGGGGGATTTCATGTTGACGTTGACCCTGTATCGTTTGTCCTCTTTGGGGAGGACAATAGGTCCAGGTAGACTTTTGAACTCGTGTTGTATGCGAGTCCTGGTTCCTTTCATATCTCGCTACAGCCGCCCAATATATTTTGGATTCCCTGTCCTGCCTCAAAAAGAAGCAGAGGCCTTGGCGAATTGCCCTCAAGCCTTGGACTTTGTCGACATCTCTGTGAGGTTTGATCCAGAATTGGTGAAGGCGCCCGCCTGAGCAATTCTGCTTGTTTTAATAGAAATGGCAGATATGACAGGGTTCGGGAAGACGAGGATAGTTGAGGAGTGTAGGAGCCCACTACAACTTGGAACATTTCGATTCGTGATGGACAGACTGCATGGATGGTCCGGGTGTGTTTGCGTAGACATCATGTCTTTGCACCTCCACTAGCCAGTCATGTGAACAAGCTACTCTTTAGGCCCACCTATTAGTTTAGCAGTCTCAGTCTCATAGTGACCAGTTGCGGTGTGAAGCTGCTGCCTCTCAGAAAATCTCATAGAATCTCGTACGGAGGTTCAAACAAAGCCGGGACCCTCTTTCGCATTTGCTTGCCTCGTTTCTCTTGGAATCTCTTGGACCTACGTGGCTCCTCCCTTGTGCATTGGCACACCTCCCAGATCGCTTTGGGCCAAGAGTACCGGCCTGTTTCTCCAAAGGAGAGGCCGGAGCCAAGACGGAGGATCAGTGATGTCATCCATTGTCATCCATCACATTGCTATTTTTTCTGAAAATTGGATTGCTGATGATTGCTGGTTTGAATATCTATTTGTTCCTTTATATGAGGGATGATCCCATCACTTGTTGGCTAATGTTTTTTTGGGTGGGAGGCACAATCACAAAGCAGAAATGCGGTGGTCATTAGGACCCCCCCTCATTACATGGAAACCTTTGCTGTTTCAGTTTGACAGTGGTAGAACACCTATGCTTAGTGAGGGCTGGTCAAAAGGACGGCCGATTCTGAGCCAGATTTACATGCAGACCACATTCTATTCAGGGGTTCTTAGCTGGCCCAGCACCAGCTCCATTATTATTGCCAAAGTCGTTCGCAGCGGCTATGTACTTGTTCATTGTTCCAAAAATGTGTTGTCTGAAAACAGGGTACAGTACCCCCAATGATATTGTTTGTCTGGAAAATGATGATATATGATGATCAACCATTGGATTTTGGGGTGCAGAAAACTGTTTTTCAGACAACCCAAACCTGTACCCAGGCCCAGCAGTCCCAAACCGGCCGCCCCTCCCAAGCCCCGGAGCCGCCGCTCCCGGCGCGCGCTGCTGTTGGATGAGAGGAGCCGGCTCAACTGCGGACGGACACATGGTGAGCATATGCAACTTGATCTGACCATGATATAACCTGCAAAAACATGGAATATACCGATAGTACAGTACCTGGCGAATAGTAGAATCAAACAGAATCAACAGATTAGATATTGGCTGGTGTCAGATGCTTTGGACCGGCCAAACAGGGGGATGCAGCGACTATACCACTCTATACCATCATTCTGCGAATGCAACAGATACAACCCCAGGAGGCGCAGATTGTCCCGATCTCCGGATACCAAATCGGCCAGAGATCCGGTGAAACCGGCGGGCCCTGTGGAGAACAGGCTGGGAAAGATCGAGACAAAAAACAACCCTGGCTGGTTTCAGATTTGTTGATATATTTTGTATGTCTATAGGTAAGATGATAATCTCCAATAACCTGATGTCACTAATAATTAGCAACTAACTGTTTGTACTTGTTCAAGGGGTTGGAACCACCAACCACATTTTGTGGATCAGGTGTGCAATGCTGTACAGCAGGGGCCAATGCACACAATTCAATACAATGCAGATGTAAGAAATTACCTCAGATTGAAGTGATTGAACCTGCATGTAGGATGATTCTTAGGATGATCTAAGGTTTCAATTTCCCTGAAGCTTGACAGCTTGACCAAATCCCATGGAAATCGCACCGCTCCGCGCTGTTTCTTCCAGTTTGGAGCCCACCACAACGATCCCAGAGCAGTGAGAGAGGCAACCCAAAGGAGCAATGGATTGGTCGCTTTTCTCGGCAAAAATCCGCAGCCATGCCCCTCGGGTCAGGCTGCTCACTTATGGATACGTATGGTGTTTTCAGCTGGTTTTAGCCGGTTTCGGACATTGCTTTCGGAAGTCTAAATCGTGGGACATGGTCAAACCAACCCTTGTACCTCCGTTTGTGATGTTCATGAAGCTTGCAGCTTTTTTGGAGAAGGGCCTTTGAGACATGAGCACGAACACCGCACAGAAGCAAACGATCGCAGCTTCTATGTACCAGTGAGAAGAGGGCAGACAGCATCAGAGAACCAGAAATGTTGCAAACCTATCTGTTTTCTACAAGTGCGAATGGTATCATCATGCTGTTTTGTCCCAGCCGAAGACATTTCACATTTCAGTGCCAGAGCAGAGTCAGACAGAGCTGCTATGTTGGAAATTCCCAGTAACACTCAATATGATGGTTTGGTGTACATTGGGTATGCGTTTTTGTGGTTTTCAACATGTCTTGAGCTTCTCCGAATACCTTTTGCTGAGAGTACATACAGATTTACGTTTTTACTAGTGTGTTTAACTATAGTTGCCTGATATGTTTCTGCAATTTCCTCCAGCATGTCATGTTTTTGTGGCTCCCAACCACAACACAATGCGTTCGGGGAGATGAGTTCAGGTGTTTCAGTCTTTGGTTGCTAACAAGCCTTTTCCAGGGTCGCCATGGCCACGGCAAGCCTATCTTCTTTGGTTCTGCCATGTAGCCCGAGCAAGTTGGCCCCATTTTCTCGTGGAAGTGGCTACTTGGCTATGAAATGCCGGGCCAATTCGAGGCCTTCGTCAGGCTATGGCTTCACCCTGCAAAATGCCAACAGTTCCACTGGTTTCCAATTGAGAACTGTTTGTTTTTCACAGGTGGAGAGGGCGTTGACAACACACATCGACGCACTGTGAGGATGTGTAAGGCCAGATTCCTTTCTGATAGAAGAATTGCAGTCACATCAAATCCATTCAAATCTTATTTTTCTGTCAACATATTCAAACTAGTCGAATATATATAATTGTATATATCAAATTTCCATGTTCTTTCTGGAAAAAAAAAACTAAAGCTACTGTAAGCGTTTCACAAGATCTCCGGTGAGTTTTCCAGGTCACCGGCGAACGGTTCCTCTGGCACACGGTGCAACTTGGACCTGGCGTTGCTGCACAGCGCTTGTCAGCGCTGCAGTCATTCCACGGGGCCAAAGGCTGTTGAGGAGGTGGGATAGTTGGCCCAGTTTTCCATTGGAATGTTTGAAGGAGGACACCAATGAAACAATGATTATCGTGGTTTCTCAACAGTAATTCCAAGGAGACCATCCAACATAATTTCCATTGTTCTTAACATCTACTAAGAAATTATGAAGTGTCAATTGTTTTTTTAGAATCCCTACAATTATGCAAGATCAAATATTGGCTTGGGAGGGGTACTTGGATAACCATTTGGTTTAACTGCGTGGTAACATTGGGTACCCCTGGCAATAGAAACTCTCCCAACTGGGGTGTGTTCCATTTGTAAGTTGGTTATTCATGAATTGATGAATGATACCCATGGTTTCCAAGAAATTCGTACTTGCGTAGTAGGATCATGGGATGGCAATCCAAGTATGTCATAGCTCCGTGTGAGACGGTCGCAGGATGGCATAGGGTAAATATCCTGTTGATGGGTAGATCATATGTCCACAAAAACCAACATGTTTGCCATGTCTTTGTGTTCAACCGTTTGACTGTTCAACAATACGAACGTCGAATTGTGGTGTTTAAAGCTCTTCCTGCAAGAGAGATCAAGAGAGGCTGAGTGAAATACAAGTATTAATATGATCAAATATGTTTTCTGTCCCAACTGATTCAAAGTGATGACTTAAGGGTATCCAAAGTTTGTTGCCTTAAAGGCACAAACTCCAACAACTGAGTGCTTCAATTCGGCACAGCGGACGATGGCTCCAGGGCCTTGGGGAACACTCCTTGGGAGATCTTGGGCGTGGCCCCGGGAGCGAGTCCTGCAGAGATCAAGAAAGCCTACCGTAGGAAGGCCTTGCCGTCCGGTAGCAGTTGGGGATGGCGGGGTGGGGGGGTGGGGGTGGTGGGATAGATTGTAGCCTGGAAATATGTTGAAAGACATGCCCCAAACTAATCTGTTTGGTTGTGTTTTCTTGATGTTGACTGGGACATTAGCGGTGCTGCATTTCCACAAAGAATTGGGAGCGTCGCAACTTGATTTCCAATGAAGTTGGGAGTTATTGCTTATGATTACTATTACAGTAATCCCAATGATACAGTTCTTATTTGAGGACTAGAATCCTGTCATTTACATCCATTTCATTCAATTTATGTTACTGATCAACCACGGAGGAGGTCCTCATCCATCAACCCCATCCGTTTGATCCGAGGAAGGAGCACCCTGACGTCAGCAAGCTGCCGGACGCCAAGCAGCGATGGCAGGAGTTATCGGCAGCCTACGATGTGCTGAACGATCCAGCGGCTTGGAGTGGAGCCATTGGGGGGTTTTGGGATATAGCCACCAGCATGGAGGGTGAAGCAAGCCAGATTTCCGTTTTGATCATCACATATCAAGGATTTGAGCGATGAAGAATGGAAGTAGGTGCCATGTTACGGTACCTAAATTAAGCAAATTCTGGTTTGAGCCAACAGGACATGCAGGTTTTGACAAATGATTGTTAAGGCATGATGGATAAACATTGGGCACCAACTGACCCGCAATATCCGCAATTGGCTGGTCATTCCCGTGCTTAGTGTATGATCTACTAGGCTTCTACAGATGGGATTGGAATGGGCCGGGAATGTGTTGAGATCAGACCCAACTGCAATGAAACTTATCCCTCAGCCTTGGCCCTGGTATGTTCTGGCCAACTCAAAATCACCCGAGTTGAGCACAACTCTTGTTGGATCTTGCCCGAATCGTTCCTTCATCACTATCATTATCTAGAACATTCGGAAGTTTTGAATCAACACTTGGTAGTTCTTTTCCCATGATATCCCTATCATTATCCCACTATCATTTGGTGAAATGTCCATGTTTCATGGTTCAATCCCTATTTTTTCATGGTTAAATCCTGTTAAATCCTCCACCTGGTCAGCCTGGGCTCAGGAAAAGCTGAAAGGTTGGGAGAGGGCCCAGCGAGGTGCCCGCAGCACAAGAAGGACGAGAAGTACAGGCAGCCGTCTATGGAAATGCCTTCCCAGTTGTTTCACATGTTTCATGGAATGTGTTTTTTCTGAGTTATGATATTATATGTGATTATATATAGAGGTGATATGTGCAGAATAACGATTCTCTACATATATAATATATATATATATATACATATACATATGTATATATATATATATGAATATGTGTTATTGTGATATGTGAGTTGATATAAATTGATTCTTGACCAGCATCATGAAACCTCCCGTCGGCTAAAAGCTTCGACAGCCGCCTTTTTTGATGGCCCTCGGTTGCAGGTGCCTCAAGGAACTACGACGGACGCTGGAGAAGAACGCAGGAGCTGGAAGAGGAGACGCTTGGACAACGAGAGATGAACGAAGGGAACATCTCGTGGGTGGGTTCCATGGTTACCCTCTGGTTATGTTAAAAACATAGCTATTGAAAATGGCTATTTATAGTGATTTGTTCCATTAAAAATGGTGATTTTCCATAGTTATGTTAGTTTACCAGAGGGTATCCAAGATAAAAATATCTAAGTGGTTCATAATTCAGAAAAATGATGATAACAAAAATAA
Organism: Symbiodinium sp. clade C Y103; assembly: GCA_003297045.1. Lineage (NCBI taxonomy): Eukaryota > Dinophyceae > Suessiales > Symbiodiniaceae > Cladocopium > Cladocopium sp. clade C. Next base: position 34,712 of record BGPT01000825.1, on the reverse strand, counting down.
TAATAATGATAATAATTATGCATGCATTGAGCTTGGCAGGCTGTGGGTGTGCATGGTTCATCTTGTAAGACATAATGTATGCCAACATTTTGGCTCAAGTGGGAGTTGACCCAAATTCAGGGGTGACCTGTCTGATTTTGAATTGCCTCAATCTTCCCAAGGGGTTTCCTTGGTGTCTTTTTGGGGGTCCCAGCCAGAGGGGTGACCTTTGAGTTGGACCCATCTTTGGGACTGTAGGGGGCGACCCTGCATGTCTCGGACGATCCCGGGTGTTCATATCCCCGTGGGGACTAAGGCCACGATTCTCCATGCTGCTGCCTTTTCGGAATTCCGTGAACACGTTCGAAGGCTGGCTGGTTCGGGTGACATGGTGGGGGCGTACCTGCTGTGGGCTAACGCCGTGGAGGTGTTACATTCCCCCTTCCAAGCCCATTTCGACATCGAAATTCCAGGGCTCCCCTTGCTTTGCAGGGCACCATGCACACTCCCCAATTGTGTGCGATGTGATCAGCAGCTTGGAGGGTTCAAGTTTCCGTGGCTGGGCATCTGGAACTCCCGTGGCGTCGTCGTACCGCCCGGAGTCCACCCTGATGAAGCCTGGCGCAGGCACCATGAGAACCCTGAGCCCATGGATCTCTTGCTGGTCTCGGCCTACTCCGAGGGTGTCACGGCGAAGGACGTGGCTCCTCAGTGCCTGTACGAGCTCCAGCTGCGGATCGTGGACAGGCAGACGGGACCTCTGGGCATGGGAGAATTCCTGGCCGCATGGCGGGATTGGATCATGTGCTTCGAGTCCAGATCCTTCCCGGCCGAATTTTGGGACCCTCGAACCTTCCCCAGAAGCCCCAGGGGGCGACCCTGGCAAGCTTTTGGTGAGATTGGCTGCCGTGCGCAGCGTTCTCTGTGCGGCTGGCTGGAGGCCCAATGCACTCGGCATTTTGACATGGGCACAGGATGCTCGGTTTGCGGAGATCCCACCTACAGGGTGTGCTTTGGCTGCAGCGTTGGCCTCTGCATCGATTGCTTCCCACTCCGAAGGCCCTGCCTGGTGTGCGGCGAACGTGGGAAGATGTGGTGGGGATCTGCGGCATCCATGGCCGCCAGTGCAGCATGACTGTCAGCCGATTGCCATTCCATACCATGGCTCAAAGCATTTTCTTGCTCTCCGCACCTTGGCCACTGTGCTGGGGTGCTTTGCCATGGCGTCCGGAGGCAAAGGCTACTACGCGGCCCAAGCGGCCTCCTCTTCCTCGGCAGGGGGCGACCCTGACNTGCCATGGCGTCCGGAGGCAAAGGCTACTACGCGGCCCAAGCGGCCTCCTCTTCCTCGGCAGGGGGCGACCCTGACCAGGGGTGGAGTGCCGAAGATTCCTTGCAGCAGGTGGCTGCCCATCGAGCCAGACAATGGCGCGAAGCTCATGGGCTGGAGTTGGACTCCGACTTTGCATATGCTTATGTTGACTACGACCACGTGGTCGGAGCTGCTGGCCATCATGTAGCAGATGCATGGTTGGCCGTGAGAGCAGCCCAGGAGGAGTCCTTGCTCCATGAAGGCGCCAAGGTGGTTGAAAGCAAACGCCAACCAATGCCCTTCAAACCTGTTCGCAAACAGCACCTCAAGAAGAAGCCGCAAACTCAGAAGACCGGAGGTGCTGCCACTGAAGCTGACCAGAGGCGTGTCACCGGGCTGGTGTCTCTGTTTCAAGGCCTGGGCTCCTTCAAGCCTGCAGGTATCCTCACTGAAACGCTCGAGTGGAAGCAGACCTGCACAAGGATCGCCCAAAAGAAGGTCAAGGATGCCGAGAAGGCGACAGTCGACCGTGTGGTGAACACGTGGCTGGAGCTTCGAGGCTCGTGCACTCCAAGCACTGAAGTGGATCAATAAGAACGCTGACCAGGAGCTTGAATTGACCAACCTGCAGGTACCCACGACGCCCAGGGCGACTGGGCCGAAGGGGCAAGCTCCTGTAGCTGAACCACCGTTGATTCAAGCGTTGGAGCAGCGCATTGAGGAGCTCTTCACTGTCGGTGACGAGCGCTGGTCGGTGCTGCTGGGCTGTTGGATGATGTGCTTTGGTTGCTTGCGCTATGTCCACATCACCCGCTCAGAACCCAGGAAGTTGACGGCATCGTTCCTCCACTGCCGTTGTCAGAAAGGCAAACAGCAACAGCTCCGTGAGGGGTTCGATTTTGCTATCCCCGCCCACTTCCTGACTGGCTGGTACTGGGCCAAAGAAGTGGTGGAGGCATGGCGCTCCTTAGCACCCTCTCGACAGAGAGCCGCTGGCCTTTGCTTTTCTGAGGAGGGTCGACCGTGGACCATCAAAGAAGTCCAGGAGTCTATGCAGGTGGAGATGGGGGTCCTTGTCGATAACCCGGAGGATCTTACCACTTATTCCTGGAGACGAGTGGCCCCCACCATTGCACAGCTCTTGGAGTGCAAGCCTGAGGAGCTCTCAGCCTTGGGAGACTGGCAGGAGAAGTCTCAGATGCCCGAGACTGGCCGCATGGCTTTGCACTATTCCAGTGCAAAATATGCCGCCTCCTTGCGAGTGAAAGCCTTGGTTTGGGGGGCGACCCCATCCTTAGGTGATCACTTGTCTTGGGACTCCATCACACCGGAGATGGCGGAGGAAGCCAAGCAAGCTGGGTTGGCGGAGAGGGAGAAATTCCTGCGCCAGGATAGGAATCCAGTGTGGGCTTCAACAAACTCCTTTCAGGACTTCCGCAAGCGCCTCAAGCTCTCACAAAAGTTCGTGCAGAAAGCCGAGAAGGCCCGTGAAGAGGCGGCTTCATCTGCTGCTCCTAAGATGCCTGCATCTCTGGCAGGTAAAGTTTTGACGGCCACCCTCAAAAATGGCCAGCCGCTTTGCCCCAACTTCCAAACTGATAGCTGCACCAATGATGCCAGCTCGTGTCCGTGGGGTGCCCACCTTTGTGCCGCCCTTCAACAAAGCGGTCGCGCGTGCGGAGGGAAACATGGTGCGGAAGTGTGCCACTCCAAGCGAGTGGTCAAAACATCTACTCCATTGCCATCAACACCGGGACCCTCCAGCACCAAGGTGCCTGCAGCAACTGGGGGCCGAGCAGCTTTTGGGCGCAAGCGTCCAGCAGAACCGGATGAGGAGGCTAGCAGCTCAGTGCCTGCACCCAAGGTGCCGAAAGCCAAGGGCAGCGCTAGGCCGAAGTCACCGGTTCATGGCCCCAAGGCCAAACCCAAGACGGCTCCAGCAGCCTCCATCACTCCCGCAGCCAAGAAAGCCCAGGCCAAGCCTGCTGCACCGGGGCGACCGGTCAGTAAGGCAAAGGCCAAAGGGGCGAGTGCTGCCGAGCCTGCCCGGGATGAGGGGGATGCCCTCGACCAACACCTCGAGTGGCTAGGGGTGGGCTCTGGGACTGCTCAATCCCCGACTTGCATCTGGACGTCACGTAGGGGAGGCCAGTTGTGGTTGTCGGGGCTACCGATGACTGCAACGCAAGCCAGATTCCCCAAGCCTGCTCTGCAAGTCTGTTGCTTCCCCCATGGCCCAGCCAATCGTGGAGGCATTGTGCTGCCAGGGGCACACCTGATGGTGTTCGAAGCCGCCCACAGCCATGAGCGCAACCAGCAATGGAGTGAAGTTTGGCCCGCGGTCAAACATACCCTGTGGAATGGTGACCCAATGCTCATCCACTGCATTAAAGGTCGCCACAGGGGAGCATTCCTGGGGGTGCTCTGTCGTGCCTTGTTGGCTGGTGAAACCATTGATGAGGCGAACAGGCACATTGAAGATCGCCGCAACACTCAGTTGCACAAGGTGATCCAGGACAAGGGCATGAAGAAGTGGTTGCACGAGACGTATCGCGCGACCAATGTGGGCAGTCCTCATCCTGACCCAGTCGGCTATGCGGCAACCGATACTTCCAGTGCCCACATCACCATTGCTGATGGCTGCACATTGTGCAAGCACAAGCAAGCGGACGGCAAAGCCAAGCGCTTGGTGAATCCATACACTACGGACAGTGTCTTGGAAGCCGTAGCCTGGGGGCGACCCTGGTGTAATGAGTGCCTGCGCAGGGCACCGGCTAGCTGGTGGCCACCAGCCTGAGCCTGAGGACAGCCGAACTTTTGGCTGCTGCGCCAATACGGCTGGCACAGCGGAGAGCCGAATTCATTCTAGATAAGAGCTCATGAGGGCACAGCACGACCATCGCCCGACAGCATTGCATTGTGTGGAAACACTGCCTTGATGTGATTTGCTCGGGTTCCTTTTCAGGCTTGTTAGGTTTTTGTCATGCCGCTTCAGTTACCATTCTCTTGTCCAGGTTTCATGTGGAAGTTTGGGGCCATGCCACTTTACTCCCCCCCTCCACATGTGGTACCTGTTTTTCCCCCTGATGAATGTAACTTCACCCTGGACAGGCTTGGGGGCGCTGCATACGGGGGAGACCCGAGGCGCAGTTGAGATTCAAGGGAGGGTATCCCATAGACCGGGCAGTTTGAGGGGTGTCCTCAGTGGCGGCCATGGAAATTGACAAAGTACCAGTGGATAAGGGTACGGGCCCTGATGTCCTCAAGAAGTTGGGTGACAACTTCGGGTGGGAAGAGGAAGTGGTCCAAGCCTTAATCACACTAGGTATTGAGAACCTTCATGAGTTTCGTTTCCTCTGGGCGACAGAGGTAGCTATCGAAACATGGATTGGTAAGCTGGGCTTGGGTGACAAGGCCCTCCTTCAGACCGCACGCGTGCGGCGAGCATGGGCTGCAGTCAGCCTGTATTACAGGCAGGTCGAGCAGGACAGATCCAAGGTCCAGCTGTCAGACCTTGACACCATGCTCGGGGAGACCGAGCTGCGTGACACTAAGCAACAGTTTTGGCGTAGGTATAAGCTGCGGTTTGCCCCTGAGGTGCATCCAGCTGACACCACCATCTCTCGGGTGACGAGAGAGATTCAAAAGCGCATGTTGTGTGTGTACGGTGTCTGGAAGGTTAAGACCCTCCAATTCCAGCTCACTACGTCTCAGAAGAAGCGCAAAGTCGGGGACAGCCTCTTCGTTGAGGAGAATGAGGAAGAGGAAGCTTGCGCCCACGACTACGAGAACTACCTGGATAAGCTGTACACGTTGCTCCTTGCCTACGCCATGGCTGGTTGTGCCGGGGTGACCGGTGCACCAGAGGCCATTCAGGAAAACAACTTGGGAGCTGATACGACCAAGTTCGTGGCAGTCCCCTTGGACGTGGTCTTCAAATACTTCTTCCGGGCTAAGAGGAGCTCAGCTGCCCTGCCAGCACATGCCCGCCTTCAGTGGCTCCAGGCTCGAGACTTGGAGGAGCGGAGCGAGTGGGTCTCCAAATTCAGAGAGTCGACTTCCACTCTGGGCCAAGTGATCCAAGAAGTTTACACTTCTCGTGACGCCCATTGGGCCGCAGCACCTGTGGCAGCCCCCCCTAAGAAGGCTACTGAACCAGCAGCAGGTTCCGCCAACAGTCCTGTGAAGCCCACTGGTGCCCCATCCCAGATGACGTTGGGCAAACCCATCAATGGCAAGTCTGTGGCATTGACTATGAAGGACGGCACCAAGTTGTGTGCTCAATTTCAGCGCAATGGGTGCAAGAACAAGCCGTGCCCCAATGTTGCTCATCGCTGCGCCGCTGTGTTAAGGGCCAACAGAGTTTGCGGAGCCTTCAATCATGGAGCCTCTGCATGCAATGGCGGGAGGCGTTGACACCCCCCAGAGGAGGAGGCGGCTGCCCCCTCTGGGTCCAGGTCTGTAAAGCCGCAAGAGGGGCGACCTCTTATGGCCGATCTCATGGCTGGCCCAGGAGCCCCTTTGACAAGGGCATTCATCTGTTGTGGCTGGCGCTGCCTCACAGTGGATTGGCTGTTGGACCCCAGCCATGACCTTGCCAACCCTGCCACACAAGCTAGTCCCCAGCTTGAAGAGGTGATCTTCATAGCGGCAGCCTTGGACTGCTCCACCAAGAGTCGGGCCAGGGAAATACCCCGGGTCTTTGACGATGGTCGCCCAGCTCCTGGTCCCTTGAGATCTGAGGCGTACCCCGATGGCCTTCCCGACCTCTCGCCCAAAGATGCCCAGCGAGTCGCCACCGACAACCTGGCCTGCAGCTATGTTTTGGGGGAAATCCACAAGCTCAGCCTCCGTGGTGGAGGCAGTGTGCGTGAAAACCCTGCGCGCTCGCTGCACTGGTGGGCGACGGAAGAGCGGCGCCTTTGGGAGTCGGGGGCATGGATGGAGACGGCCTACGCCGCATGCACTTTGGGTGGGGCCCGTTGCAAACAACAACTCCTCCGCCACAACATTGAGGAGATCAAGCAGTGGCCCGTGGCAGCCTGCCACCATGTCCATGACCCAGAGGAATGGACACCCTACACTTCTGAGGGACGCAGGATATACCCCTCTAAGGAGGAGGCGGAATATACTGCCACCTTGGCCTACGCCATTGCGGTCTCTGCTAGTTGGTGGGCAGTCCGCAAGGGCCTGGCAGTGCTGCGAGTCCCCAGGATGCCTCCATTTTGCCCTGCAGGGCGCCGAGAGCACTGGCTAGACCTGGACCCGCGTGCCTTGCGCGAGTGGGCCATGGCACCCATGGCGGCCATGTTGGGTCTCACCGCACCATTGGCGGAGCACCGCTCGGGGTTACCGGAGCGCAGCTCTTTGGAGACGGCCATGCACTCCAAGGATACCCTGAAGCCCGGATGCCTCTATGTGGGGCGCGGCCATTTCCAGCACCGGCTTACCACCACCAAATGGGCTTCCCCTTGGACCCCAGGCCACAACTGTGAGGCCAGTGAATGGTTAGCCAGGTACATCATCCATGTCCGGACCTCCAATCTTTGGGACGCCCTGCCAGAGCTCCAGAACCTCAAGTTGGTCTGCGATTGCCCTATGCATCAGTTGTGTGAGGCAGATATCTTGATCGGCCTCTATTTTGATGCTACTGCGCCTGACGCACGGCCGGAACACCGAGGGACCACTGGTCGTTGGAGTCGTACCGTGCAACTCCTCCATGGCATCCATGCTCTTCCTCGGGCAATGTCCTTACCTGTGATGAGCCAAGAAGCAGTGGTTCTCGCTTTCCGCAAGCTCTTCCCAGCGGATTGGTTTCAGAACTTCAAGTTTGCCATGATCGAGGATTTGATCAATAGCCCCCCGCTGTGCTCCTACCCTGCTTGGTTAGCAGCCACTGGAGAGGCTTGGGACGGGCCATTGGTCCCACATCTCCCAGCCGGGCTGGTGCGGCAAACAGCACGTATTGGAGATGGTCTGCAAGTAGGAGCAGTCACTCACCGGGCAGCCCTCCCGCCGCTGTTGCCGTTCAACCTTTCCCCCGATGAGCACTTCACCAGGGCCCTTGAGCGAGCACAGCTCCCACTTCCTCATGAAGCCATCCCGGTGGCAGATTCAGACTTGAGGTTTGCTGCTGCTGCCTACCAGCCGGGTTCGGCCTCTTTGAAGTCTTGGCGGCAACAAGCCATTGGAGTGATGCGCGAGCTGAAGCGGCGGTGGCAGGGGGTGACCCTGCACCTGCACCACTTCCAAGAACCAGCGGTCCACCAACACCGCGACATTGGCCTGTTAGCCCTGCTCATGGTGCTGACGTCATGGGCTGACACCGGGCTGCCGTATGGCCTTGTGCGGGGGTTACCAGCAGTGGGTTATGCACCTCCCTACGGCATTTTCCCCCAACAAGGGGCGACCTTGTTGACCATGGATGCTGTCCTGTTTGGGTGGGAGGCACATAACCAACGTATCCTGAGCAGCCTCAAGCCAGGCAAAGATGATGGTTTTCTGTTGCAACAATCCATGGAGGATGCCACCAATGGTTTTTGTACCCCGCCTTTGAAGCAACCAGATTTTCTCCGCCTTATCAAAGGCCAGCCCCATCGGTTGATTCCACGTTGTGTCATTACCCAGAGTTCAGGCAAGCAACGGGTCATTGACAACGGGGACACAGGCGGCCAGTCAGAGAGATCAGAGGATTCCAACAAGCTTACCCTGTGCTCTGCTCTGCGCCCAGCACAACACATCGCTCTGGCCATGCAGCAATGGGATGCCGACATGATCCAGACTTTCCAAGCGGGCGACGCCTGGGAATCTGGACAAGAGGACTTGCCTTCAGCCTACCGTTTCTGCCCCATGTCTCGTAGCGAGAGCTTGGGTTGCATTGTGGTGTGGTACCATGCAGAATGGCAAGCCCCAGCATTCCAAGTGTACTCAGGCCTGTTGTTTGGCTTGCCCTTGGCAGTGACCTCTTTTAATCGGTGCTCCCGTCTGCTGGAAGCATTGGCCCGCAGATTTTGCCGGGTCCTGCTGTCTATGTATTTTGATGATGCCTCCATTACGGATCTCCAGTCCGCCCGCGGATCTGGGCAATGGGCTGCCAACGAACTTTTCGCCCTGCTGGGTTCCCCATTTGGAGGGGAGAAGAAACAACCCATGCAATCAACCGGAACTTTCTTGGGCCTTACGCACGACTTTGGTCCTGTGGCTTCCCACAACATGGTGACCTTTTGGGCGCGAGCACGGCTCCATGAAAAAGTTCGGGATATCATTGCATCATCAAGGGACTCCCAAACCCTGACCAAAGGCACAGCAGCCAAGCTGTATGGCGTGGCCAACTTTTTGGAACAGGGAATTTATGGTCGAGTTGGCTATGGAGGCCTCATGGCTATCAAAGCCAGGCAGGACGAAGCTAACACAGCGCTGACCCCGGAGATCTGCGCCTGTTTCGAGGTGATCGAAGCAGTGATGCGGTTCAGCCCCAAGCGGGAATTTTCCATCCTCCCATTTTATGGCGAGCGATTCTTGGCTGCCTCCGACGCTGCCATCGAAGAAGACACCGGCGGATCTGGGGGTTTTCACCTCATCTTTTTCCAATCAGATCAGTCACAGATCCGACTCAGTTTTGTCGCTACCAATTGCAATGAGCTGCGACACCAATGGCAGCCAGCAATCACACACATTGCCCAGCTCGAGCTGGCCATGGTTTTATATGCTCTCGTCGAACGTCCTGATCTGTTTCGTGGTCGCCGTGGTCTTTGGTTCCTTGACAATGTGGCTGCGGTCATGACCTTAGTGAGAGGCAGGTCTTCAAACTCTGATTTGTCCAAGCTAGGCCATTTGATTCATTTGGCTCTCTTTGCTCTCCGTGCCCAGGGTTACTGGGAGTACGTGCAGAGCAAGAGCAACTGGGCTGATGACATCAGCCGTCTTGGTTTTGAGGACCCATGGTGGCGAAACCATGGCTTTACTTTTTGCTCCTCTTTTCTGCCGACCATCCTTTTCCATCTGCCATTCGTCGCAGTCATTCTCGTGTTCGAATCTTTGTAGTGCCTTGGGTGATTTTGTGTGTTAGAGTGCGTTGGGTGATACCTGTGGAACAGGTTCCAATCTGGGTGACCAGATTAACCTGACCAGTGGGTGACACTGGTCTGGGGTTGTGCACACGTCACATAGTGAC